>JAUYWH010000005.1:19184973-19254262 GCA_034779795.1 Ctenopoma multispine | reverse complement strand
TAGTCAGTGTTGGCCAGTGTTAAATGTTAACTCTGTACAGTGTTGAACTAACTCTAGATGAGTGTCAAAATAGTAACACTTTCAAAAGTGTTAATTTAACACTAAAAAGAGTGGACACACATAGACACTTTTCTAGTGTTAAATTTAACACTCACAGTGTTAATTTAACACTGGCATTTTTGCTGTGTATGCATGGCCTGTAGGTGTGAATGTGAGTGCGAGCGATCGCCTGTTTCTTTGACAGACACATAAAGGATGTAGCCCACCTCTCTCTAAGTATCAGCTGGGATCTGCTCCAGTTCCCTGAAATTCGCTAATGGACAAGTGAACATATCTGATGAACGGATGTACCTAATAAACTGTCAGCTGAATGTACAATAAGGCATTTTCCTTTATGAAAAGGTGTGTTTGAATGCACATATAATACTAAATGTTAAATTTGTTGTTTCCCTATGTGACATGTGATAGTGTCTGTATCATTATGATACACAACACAACACTTGAACCTAATGACAGCTGGGTCAGTGTGTTTGTGGGTCTATGACAGGACCTTCATTTACCCAGAATACAATAGTGCCAACTCGTACAGTCTCCCCACTGTCTCATCTCGTGGCCAAATGGCGGAAATCAGACTGACCTACAGTATGGCTCCTCTCTTTTTACTGTTTTTTGGGGCAGACACGCTCTATCACAGAGAGCACAAGAGCCCACTCAGTCTCCGAGTGAGTAGCAGCATTCATCGAAGGGAAAACAGTGAATTTGGGAGACCGTTTGGCCAGTGTTTGACAAGAGGGGAGAGGGCAAACATTCAAACAAGCACCACACACACAAGCACGCACATAGATATGGAGCCACAACATCCCACCCTGTTTCAGTTTCCTGTCAACGGCTACAACAGCATCTGCCTGCAAGCCGCAAGACCCAGCCCTATCTTATCAACTGCAGGCTCAGACACAGCCTCAAAACTCTCCAGTGTGTGTGTGTGTGTGTGAGACCCAGGAGGCTTGGGGAATGAATTCACTTCGCAGGAATGCACAGCTGAGTCTGGGTGTTTTTAAATCAAAACACCTACTGTATGTTTTTGACAAACCGTTTCTACTTTCTCCTCATTTTTCTATTAAATCTTGTGTCCTGTTTACTTTGGTTCCTTGTCATTTAGATTCCACACAGTCCATGGTTGTATGTGTAAAATAATGTTAACTATAATACTAATATTTGCATTAACTATTGTTGTCTTATGCTCTACTTGTCTGACTATTTAAACCAAATAAGTTGCCAGAAATTGATCAAACTGACATAATACAATATTACCGTATTATATATTGTCAGATTAATTTACATGCAAGCTTATATCCACTTGAACTGTGGTTCTTATCTGCTTATTGTTCTCTCCCCATGCATGTACTTCTCTGTCACTGCAGCTGTTACATTCTTAACAGAACATCTACATCTTGTCCTGGCTTGAATACTTGCTCTTTACCGCCTACAGTTCTCTGAAAATAGACAAATAACCCGTGGGGAGCTTGACACATTCAGAGCGCTGCACCTTGAGAAACAGTGAAATTTTGCCAGCCACGATTCCATTACCACATGTTGCTCTTCATTCTCCTCCTTCATTTTTTTGCCTTTTCCAAATGTTGTGGACGTCTCCAAGGCTAAGAACTTTTACACCGACGCTGAAACCCAAAGAGACGCTGAGGATTAGACACACTTGCAGTGATATGGCAAAACCATCCTGTAGTGTTTTAAGCTTGACACACTTGGAATTTGCACACAAGCCTCTAGCCAGACCTGTACCAACCTGAGCAACTACAGCAAACCACTTTTTTTAAATGCATGAATCATAATTTCTTGTGAGTGACAGAGGATTCTGCCTGTAGGCCAAACATTGACACAATGAAGTCCTATAAAGTGAGCAGATATCTTACCTTATGTCCAGTAACAACAGCTTTTAGCAGCTGAATAGGATGTGTCATAAACATGTGACGCTCATTCTCATACATGCAAGTACAAGCCAGTGCAAACATTACCTCCCTTGTAAAGAGTATCTTTACCAACAATCTGCTTCGTCTGACTTTTTTAAAAAAGCCTGTGGCTAAATTCTATCACATACTGACTCATCTACTGGCGATTTGTTCTGAAAGAAATAAACTAAAACTCTGTCTGGTGAAAAAAGACTCTTACTTCACTACACTCAGGCACCATATTCCACTTTCATTTAAGTGATCTAAAAATGCAGCCTAATATGGCGTGGCAGTAATAGAAAGTTGATCCATCTTATAATATTACATTACAAACCATACACAATAATATATACCATATCATAGGCAGGTTTGTGCTGGTACATGATACCCACAAATCATTGTGTAATTATATACCGTACATGGAGGGAGTGAATGGAGATACAACAGACAAGTGCAGACAGCACCAATTAAATGCTGGTTTAAGTGTGTTGTCATGGTGACTAAGCTAGTAGGCTACCTCTGAAATTCTTTTTCATATTAAATGCCGTTGCTTTTGTTCCAGCGCCTGTCTCTTTATCCTTAACCTTCCTCCTCGGTGCGTCTGTCTCTCACTCCATCCCTGCTCGTATTCATCTGACTCTGTGAAAAAAAACATCAAAAAACGGCCCCAGTCAACCAGCTCCCAACTGTCTCGTCTCCTTTTCCGCCCCCTTTCTTTGTACGTCTCTTTCTATTTCTCGTTCAGCCTGTACCCCCCATTCATTTTAGAATGTTAGACAGTTAGCAGACATTGTGGCACAAGATGTGGCGGGGGTGGAGGATTTGGTGCCATGGGGGTTTGTACAATCAGCCTCTCCCCGCAGTTGTACAAAAAAACACCATGTTTCATTGTTTACTCGGGTGCTGAGAGACACTGAGGTAAATGGTTTTATGTGATCTGTCTAATCTGAGAGAGAAAGCCTGAGTGGAGGAGAAGCGTGGGAGCACTGGAGTACTTTGATTTAAGTGACCTTCCCTTTTTATGCAGTCTGGCTCTGCTGCAAGTTTGCACAGGTATAAAGCACAGACAGAAAAGACACACAGACAGGAACATAGAAACAGGTTAATGGATTATAGCAGTGTTTTTGCAACAATGACTCTCTTTGCAAAAAAAAAAAAAATCTGCTTGCTATTTTGGAAAACATGCTGTATCATTCCAGACATCCGTTGCTTTCTGTACATTTCTGCTTTACAGCGTGGTTTATATCACAGTGAACATGACACCTGCATACGAATACTTATTGTGATCTGGTAACACAGGAACAACAACAAAGTCAGACAAAGCAAGAAACACAAGAGGTTAGAGAGTGACACTGGTTGTTGACAACTGAGGTTGTAAGCTGTCATTTGTTTCCAACCTCTCTGACTGGCCATTACCCAAAGAGTTATTCATATCTGTATGATTGTCTAATTTGGGTTAATTGCCGTTTCATACGTTTTTGAGTGATCCGATAGATCAGGTAGAAATGATGCCCTACAATCTGCAAGTAAGAGTCAAATAAAACTGACCTATAGTCTAACATACAGTGCCTTATCACACAACCTGTGGTTTCAGAGTCTGCTAACTGATTTTTAAACCCCCGTTAAAAATAAAGTGAAAAGGAAATCTGACAGCAGTGCAGATAGCTGCAATGTGCAAAAGTACACAACAGTAAATGAATAATAATAAATAAAACATGCAAAGTTTGGTTGACTGGAATGTGCCATTTATGCAAGAGCTGAGATTTTCTAAACATATACAGCTGGAGAAACAGTCAGGGGGAGAGAGACAGAAAAAGAACAAATGGAGGAGACAGAGTGAGAATGTACAGCTCTCTGAACTGACAAAGTAGATACATATTACCATACCATACAATTTCCATATAGGTAGCTAGATGTGTGGGATGAAGGTATGAGTTGACTTGTGCGTTACTGCTAAGAAAAGGCCTCATGACTCAGGTAGGCTAAGGGCAAGTTACTCCAGTGAAGGATGGAAAATCTGAGATGTAGACAAGTATAGGCAGGCAGGTAGAAAGCAAATCAGCTGGCGATGAGGAGGAGGAGGAGGAGGAGGAAGAGGGAAGATAGTGAGGGGAGCAGAGAGACTGACAGATGAACACAAGACAGGCCTGTTGAGCAGCGCTGTTATACAACAACAGACGTGAAGGTGCAGACTAAATACAATGCACAACACAAGTGCATGATACTGACGTTGGGCTAATTGTGTGGAGGATGTGTACTGTATATGTGTGTGTGTGTACTGGTGTCTCTGCTGCCTTTGCATGCGGGATTTATCTTTGCCCAGCAGGCAGTGTTGTACCATATGGTCCACAGAGTAGATGTTCCTGAAACAACACACACACACACACACACACTCAGACACAAAGGCTGACATGTGATGGAGAGGAGGAAGAGGAAGAGAGAAACAGAGAATCATTGCTGAGCAATACAGAGCCATCTGCCCAGCCTGGATTGCTGACTTCCACAAACCAAACAATAATTACACAATAAGCTAACAGAGTGAAGGGACAAGCAATTATATAATATTTGCTTCCAAATATGTAAAATACCAGTGTTTAAATAAAAGTCAGACAGCGAAAAGGTGGCGAAAGGAAGTGAAGTCACGTGATAATTTATACTTTTTTTCATTCTTTGGGCAGGAATTCAGCAACAGCTGAAAAGATGACAAGATGCCCCCAAATTCCCCTCAAACAGCAGGCCCTCCAGGGGAGGAGGGTGGGGTCCACTAAGCCCCTCAGAGCCCATATGGTCTGTAGGCTTACGCACCCTGAGATGATATGAGAAGGCAAGCCCAGAGGCTGGATCCACGGACTGCCAGAAGAAAGAGGAACAAGGAGGGGGGGAGGAAGGACTGACGGCGTGCTATGAGCATTCAGAGATGTGCGCTCATGTGTGCCACACTCCAGGAAAGGCGTAATTTGTGTGAGCCCATGTGCATGTGCGTGTTTGGATAACCATTTGTCTGACTTCAAGGATACATGTCCTCTGCAGGATATGTGACACAGTAGAAATGTGCGTGTGTGTGTGTCAGGGTAAATAAATGAACAGCAGTAATGACTGTGTGTTATATGATCCTGCTGCACGGTGACACTAATGGTGTTAGCCTGAATGAGAGACCTGCAGCGTGGCCTCCTCTCATCTCTTACATCCCGGTGGTTTCTCCCCTCTCTCCCAACCTCTCAACTGTCAGCTCCAACTCGTCTCCAACACTCAGCCGCATTCATCTGTTCCATCTCGCTTATCCATTTGTTTAAAATAGTCCTGGACACAGTGTTTCTGCAGTGATTAAGCCTGCTCGATTTCATAATTGGATCGCATTACAACTGCAATTCACACACTCAGTGACAAACATAACACATATCAACCAATATGATCACGACTGGAGTCTCACACAGTTCTAAACTGAGACGACCAAGAGAGCCGATATTAAAGATGAAATGTGACTCTTGAAGTACTTTTTAGCAAGAAATATGCTCTAAAATGTATCTTAATGTGGAGAAGTGCTGTCAAATCATCCCAGAATCTATATTTTTGTATAAAGGTTCCAAATTCAGAAATCAGCTAGCTGATAACATGTTGACTCTTTATGTTGATGAGCCAACAAAAGCTAATGAAATAAATGAAAAACGTGAGTCAGAGAAATAAGTGAGGTCCGGTTTAGACATGTCCCGGAGGAGAGAGGAAGAGAAGAGTGTAGGGAAAAGGAAGAGAGTTGCACAAGGATCGACACTGAGTCACACAGCAGGACAGGAAGTCTTAGATGGAAACACCCTTCCTTCCTGTCAGCTTACTGATCAGCAACACTGACACCATTCAGTCTCACATCACATGGCACATGTGACAAGTATTATGGTGGACATTACCGTGCTTTGTGCCATTAATACAGAGTGCTGCTCAAGTGGTAACTTATTTTAGTAAAACCTCTGCAGTCCAAGACTCTGCCTCTACGCAAAGCCAGTCGGTGTGCAATCTTCTCAGGGAATAGTGGTTTTCCCCCCCTTCTGTGTTTGATTTCTGTCCCTGTGATGATAAAAGATTGAACTCCTAGGGGAATACATTTCATCTATCCTAGTTGAGATTTCTTTTGGTGAAAGCCCACAGGCAGCAGGACTGGGACACACTAAAATCTCAACAGCAGACAGTGATTTTGAGCACACCCATTGATCAGCAAATTACTTTGTAACTGAGCATAAGGTGCCAAAGGCAGCAAAGGCAGAAACAAGCAGTGAGCTCCAGATTTATGTGCAGCTCCCACCTGTTAACATACTTTTCAGTTTTCTTTTTGTGTCTGTATCGCAGCAAGATATTTGCATGTGAGTACAAACAGACTGCAAATACTATTTTACAGCTTTAAATGAAGTGAACAGGACAGGATCTGGTTTTCAAAAGCAGATATTACTAACTTAGATCCCATCACCAAGAGCGTGATCTTGTACCAATCTGGCTTCAGATTATATGACAGGAATTGACCTCGAGAATTATGCTACACTAAAACAATTACTTCATGCATCTGAGTGGTAAACCACTTCCACTTGGGTTATTATGATTTTCTGATACCTACAGTATCTCCCACTGACTGCTCAGGACTACTAAAGCAAACATGGCTGAAAAAGCCTCTGTTTCGTGATAAGCTATTTGTTTGTGTGTGGTTTAAATTGCTTTTAAAATGAATAGAAACACAACAAAAAAAGCTAATTAAAGATATTTTTCTTTAGATTACGAAGATAGCAATGGAGGTAACCATCCTGGAATAATTCATAGATGCTCCCAAATCAAAATAACTGGAGGTTTTCCACTGTGCAAACATTGCATGGATGCAGTAAGCCTGTTAACAATACCCTTTACAGTTGTATAGGAACTATGGAGCCTGGTCAGTATTTTAGAGTGGGTTGTTTTGTTTGCATCTTGTGATCTACTAGCATGAACACAAGGATCCATATTTGCCATTATGCCAGCATGTTATGTCTAACTTGCATATTTTACGCTATTACTGTAATTAAAAAAATGGCTGCAATGCAATGCAAATAAATGTACAAGTACATGAGTGAAACATAAGCAAGAAAAGACCACTGACCTACATACAGTAAGAACATGCAGCAACATGTTCTGCAGAAACTTTATCTGTCTAAAGAATGTACTTTAACACTGCATTGCAACAGTGGTGATAACAGTAGTGCAACAGGATCCAGAGTCCAGTAATGTGGGTCAGTAGACTGGAGATTCCCAGTCTCACAGGAGACTTCCTCTTCCACAGCTCCACACAGGATATGAGCAGTTTCCTCAGGGCCTAGCCTCCCGAAATTTCCCAGAAGTCAGTGAGGGTCATATCTTGGGCAGCTTTTACATACAGTCACCAGAAAAAAAACAAATGGTGCTGTTTATAATTTCCTGTTTTTTTCTGTATAAATTGGTCATGAAATGTAATATGACCTCCACTAAAGCCAAAAAGTTAAACAAACATGTTACTAAGCTGATAAAACAAAAGCAGAAGTGATCTTTCATGTCTTCACTGAATACACCCATTAAGCATACAGAGTGAATGTGGAGCAGTACTTTAAACCAACGTTTTAAAGCTCATGATGTTCCCTCCACCACGCTTCATCACTGGGATGATGTTTTTATGTTGGTTCGTAGTGAAGGCTGGAGGGAACATTATAATTTGATACTGCTTTGCTGCCTCTGGACAGCTTGCCATTGTGGAGGGGAATATGAATTTACAAATTCTTCTAAGACCCACTCACACCAGACGTCCTAAGAATATGGCTGAGATAAAGCTATGAGGAAGAGTGGTCCAAAATTCCTTCTGGATGTGGTGCAGGTCTAATCACTGTTTGTGCTTTATCAGCTTAAGTATTGTATTTGTCGTGTGTATTTGTGACTTTAGTGGATATCGGATCACATTTCATGACCAATTAATGCGGAAAAACAGGAAATTGCAAACACTGCCACTACTCTGCTAAATGTAAGACCACAGTGCAAGTACATGCAGGTGTGATTGCATGTGTGCACGCTGTACCTTGTCAGTACAAAAATATCACAGTAGTTTCAACGAAAATGAAAGACTCACATGTGACTCACATGGTAATAAGCTGTTTTTGTGTTAACATGAATTGAGCTGTAAAGGTATGAATGTTTGGATCTGAATACTGCACTGTCACGCTCACTTCCTGCTGCAGTGTGTCAGAAAGAAACTCTGGAATTCTGGGTGGGGCTGCTGTATAATTTTACAAGGTAAACTAAATGAAGACTCCGCTGTCCCACACACTCATTTGTATGAACACACTTCCTGCCAAGACCAAGTTTGGAAAATGTTTCCGTAGGCCAAATAAATGTTCTGACACCTTGGCTAATAGTTGTGTTACTGCATAATAAAAATGAGAAAATAAGGCTATAAACAAGGCAGTAAGACATTGTACGCATACTTCACACTATATAGGAACTTCAGCTCTTTCTAGTTGTTCTCTCCCACAAGGTTCTTTTTCTGCCCCTCGGTTGCTCAGGTTATAAAAGATGTGTTGCATAAACCTGCCTCTGGAGAAAAGTTTGATGATGAATCTCAACTTAGAACTGGGGGAAGGAGGGCAGTAGAAGATGAGTAAATAACTAAATCAACACACCTAGAGAGTAATACTAGCTATCTAAAAGAAATCTCTGCAGTTCTCACACCCTCAACTGGAACAGCCTATAATGACAAATTCCTAGAAGGGGCATAGCAGACCAAGGTGGCAGGAGTCCTAGAATATGGAGCAATCATGAGGATAGAACTAGAGGAAAAGATGATGGCAAAAGAAAAAAAACTAGGATTGCGAATGGGAGAGTAAGGTCAGGGATGTCACGGCATGTTAGTCAGAAAGCTAAAGTTGCCCTGGTGACAGGATGGTAACCCTAGGGTGGTGGGAGGCAGTCACATAACCTAGCAGCAAACCCTGGAGGAGGAAGCAACAAACCCTCTTCCATCCTTCTTTACCACAAATGTACCAGATGGGGGGGTGGAAGATAAAACTGAAAGCTGGCTGATTTAAAGGTATGACTATGAAAAGTAATACTTCTGAATCAAGTCTATCTCATATTGGTTCAGTTTCTTTACAGCAGAGAGGACAAGGAAAGCATGTTAACATAGGGAATGAGGGCAAATTCACCATAAAACTAAAGCTTGTGCCTCACTGACATCTGGGGCATCTTGTTGTGCTGTAGAGTTCATAGCAAGAGAGGAACTCCTATCAGGAGACAAATACACTGTTTACACCCAAAGAATAGTTAGAGCTAATTACACCCATTAACTGGCAGGTGTAACTGTCACGTAGCTACGTATGTGAGCCATATGACAAAGCTAGCATTAGCTTACTAACATGTTACCCCTTTAGACTAAAGACTAGTATGTGAAGATCTAAATGTTTAATCGTGACGTAAAAGGGATTTACCATTTATCCTAAACTCAGAAAATCACTTTTCATTAGCCATTTTATACAGAAATGGTAGCATTTTTTGCTTGCTTTAAGTTTCCTGCAAGCGACGTGTGAATGATGAGAAGTTGGATAAGAAGCAGGGAGACCCCTAAGGACCACTACAATGTGGAGTTTGGGAGTAGGCAGAGTAATTCAGGATTATCATAGCACAGTCACTAGAAAACTGACTATGCCTGCTTTGCTATGCTAGACTGCTTTTGGCAAATTTTATCAAACCACTTGCACTTGTTAGCATATCTTTCCTTTTCCAATCCAGGGTAATATGTCTGATGGCTCCAACACATTGCTCAAATTAAATCAATAGTAATTGTAATCAACATGTCGTTCACAATGCACAACAACTTTGCTCTGTTGTACGTCCAATGTGGGAGGTAGAGTCTCCCAGAAAAAACAACCCACTGATTGGACTCACAGCAAAATGTTCAGACCTTTTCTAGTAGCAGCTTAAAGCTGTGTCAATGATGATGCCCCATGGCGGTACCTTTTTTATAGAACGTCAAATTGGCCATTGGCCCAATAATCCCAAGTTTAATGGGCAGTGTAAAAGGGGTTTTCAAGTGTGTATGAATTTTAAAAAAATGTATAAACTAAATAATACACACATTTACAACGAACTGTCAGTCAAGGCTGCTCCTATTTTAAATTATACAGTAGCTAGTGCTGCAATTACTTCATTGGACAAGACTAAAAACCTAATTATGCATTTACAAATAGCTGGTACAACCCAGAGATGCTGTTGCTGACTCTGCCCTCAGATGTTTCTGCGGTGTTGTTAGCAGTGGGTAAGGGATGTGGGTATTATTATACTGCAAAAAGTCCCTCAGAGTATTATTACAACCAAGTTTAGACCTTTTGACTATGCTCTTTTGTGGTGTCACCCAAGTCTTCCAGAATCACACAAATAGTATGGTCAAGTCCGAATGATGTTGTCTTCCTTTTACTTACCATGATCTAATGCATCACTGCTGAACTTCTGATGCAGACCTGTGATGAAACAGTGACACAAACAAACTACAAGGAAGTATTTAAGGTCAGTCATTTCTTGTAAGTCCTCAGGTGTAAAAGTAAGGCTGCCATTCAAGTGAGAAACCACACCCAAACCTCAGGAGCTACATGTGAAGCCTGCTGTAGAGCAACAACCAGAGTGTCTGACAAAGAGCCTGAGTCACTGAGGCCAAAGGTCACACTGTGGTGTCAGATATGTTGATAAGTTAATAAACAGAAGGTAATGATAGTCTGAGAATTTATCCAGGCAGCTCAAAAATGACATATTTAATTATACCTACAAAAGGATCAATCTGCCATGCCTCCACACACTTAGTGACCTGATTTTTTCTCCTATCTTAATTAAAACACTGATGGAAACTGCTCCATTACAAATTGGGTCACAAGTCCTCACTAACACCAGTGAACAAAAGCTACTAATCCACACAGGGGATACTGCAAGTAACTAGTCCTGTTTGACTGGCTCCTTTGGCCTACTTTTCTTGAGTTCTGGTGTGTACCAAGACAACTGTGTTATGATTATCTAAAGATGGGTATAAAGAGCAGTTTGACTTGCTCCCAGTGGAATCCATCTTGTGACACAGAGGGGCGGTGTCTGAATGCCTGTTTAGACAGACCCTGAACTCTCGATTTTATCTTTTATCTCTACTGTTCTCTCTCTCTCTCTATCTTAGTGTTAGTTGTAGCTTCTTGGGCATATTCTCTCCCTGGCCTCTATCAGAGTTGTGATCGGGAAAGACATAATAAAAAAAGCTGCTACACAACAAGTAAGATCGTTTCGAATCAAGACACAAGCGGCAACAGCAAGGCCAGAGCTCAGCGATTAATCATAAAAAACATTAATACCACACCTCTTATATCATATCCCAACTTTCTCTCTCCCCTCTATCATTTCTCTTTCAGTTCAGCCTAAAGACGTGTCCAGACATTACAGTTGAGGGAATGACAGGAATGAGAGGAATTCCGGGGCATTCCCAGCTCTGAGTGAGAGCGCCACTCCCTGATTTGCAGAGAGCTGAATGAAAAACCGATGCCTGATCAGTCACGACGCTTCTTACTCTACAACTGACCCCGGTAACCCGGTGTACTCAGTCCAGCAGACGTTCAAAGAGTTTACACGATCAAGCAAACACTTGTGCACAAAGATACAGCTGTGCTCCGAAATCAATCTACAGCAAGAGCTACATATGTAAAGGCTGTCAGTCATATGACAAGCTATCACATGTCAAGGTGCAGAATGGTCAAACAGTGTGATTAAATTGTATAAATAAAGAAGCAGGTCCAATTCAGCCCACTGTTCCTGTGAAGGGACTTGGTACAGCAGAGGAGGTGCGTAATGCCTTTGCTGCTTGTGTCTGGACAAAGTCTTGGTGCTGGAATGCTGCAGGAATCTAAACTGCAGTGTGTTTAAATGTGCACAGCGTAGGTTAACTGCAGTGCGTATGTGTGTTCATGTGTGACTGAAAGAGAGAAAAAACAAAGCTCATTCAGCCTTCCAGGGTAAAACAAACAAGGAGTGAAAGGTTATTTCTGTGTTGTTATGGTAATGCCCAGCACAAAAGGAAATAACAGTAGCACACATCCACGCTATAAAACGAACAACACCTCTGCACTGATACGAAAAATAAGCACTGTCACAAGAATTTTTTCAAGTCCGCGTGATGCTAAGTGTCAAAATAAACAACGCGCCGAGAAAGAAAGGCAGATAGAGTCAAATGGATTTCAGAGAGCATGCTGCCATAGACAGATACACTTCAGAACAAGCACATCTGCCACAAAAAAAAAAAAGGGCAAAACCACACACTCTTGAACACAACAGAGCCTCAAAAATAGCGTGATGACGCTGGGAGAGAAAGAGAAGCCTGTAATTCAGCAGGGAGTCTATATAGTGATTAAGTCCCATGTAAAAAAATGCAAACACACACCACCCACTCTCACCGGCTCTGTGGCAACACTTCCTGTCAGAGCAACTGCTTCCAAGAGCAAAAAAAACTGATTCTGCATCAGTGCAGTAAGAAACACACTTAATCCTTATTGTAATCATTAAGAAATGTAGTTTACAGGAACCAATGATTAGTTTACATAGAACAGTTAAATCTGCCTCTGCAATTCTGTTTACGTTGCCAAAATTATCTTTGAAAGTAACATCACACTTCCTGGCATAAGCTCATTCATGTTTGTGGTGACTGAGAGCAAGACGATCAAACAGGCTGACACCATCCTCTCTTACAGTCACCATTCCAGCAGGGACTAAATTTCCATAGGTCACGAGGCCACCCTGAGCAGCCATACCACATCCCAACCCCCCTTAACCATGGCAACCACTTCACATGACCATCTCCCATGACCAGCAACCACTGACAAGCTGAGCCATCTGTAAATGTGAACGCCACTTATTTCCTGTTGGCTGAAACAGAAACCAAAAAATTTTTCTTTTTAAATAACCTATTCAAATTTTTTAAATGTAAAAATCAAAATAAATCTGGGCTTCAAGGAACACAATGAAACATAATAAATAAACAAATGAAACCACTTAAATCTCACAACCACACACCGCTGGTGCTGAGCTGTGCACAAAGATGGCAGGAAGTGAAACTTTCCTTCTCGCTCATTAGAAAGAGACTGATAAAACGAAACAGAAAGTCGACCAGCCCCTTTCTCTCAAAACGGGCAAATTCTTCTGCTATCAGATGTTTATACCGCAGCAGGAGATTGAAGCTGTGCAGAGATACAAGATCAGGGGGGTTAACATTTACAATATCTGGGGCGTAGCTGTAACAACTTCTCCCTCTCCTCCAATATATTACTTTAGTTCAGCTTGAGCTCCGTTCACATCTAATCACACAAATCTGTATCAAAGCCTTTAAGGAAACTTGCCATTAGCCTCGACTTCAACATAGACAGTTGTAAACTAGCCACAGCTTGTGGTGGCTGTAAAGAAGATGTGAGGCCCGCTAACAGTCACACAAAACCCAGAACACTGAGACTGACTATCAGGCTCTACAGACGTGTTTTCGGCTTCAGGGAGTGAGAAAACACACAGCGTGTGTACACGCACACGGTGTTTCTACTCTCGCAGATAGAGTCTGCAAATAATGTAACATTAGCCGTACTTAGCTGTAACTGACACCGTTATGTAAATGAAAGTATAGCTGACCTGAGGAGCTGCATCAAATGTAAGACAACAAGCAGCGATTTCACTACTACACATTATTTGTCATGTATTTGCTATATTATAACATTGCAATATCTAAAACTATCTATTTTTGTTAATATCACAATATTGATTTCAACTATACTGCGCAGCTGTAACATACTCAATGTGATCGCACATGTTAGATGCACTAAACCCAACATAACACAACCTCACCATGCCTCACGGTCACATGGTGCAGGCAAAGCCAAAGAATACATATGATACCACTGCATACACCAGCTAACAGGCACAAATACCAAGACCCACACAGTCCAACGCAGGCTGCCACATATGCTCAGACTCACAAGACACACAAACAGTGTGCAGCACGACTCAAACACCAGCATGGATGTAGTCTCAGAAAGACTGGACTCTTGTGTTTGTTTTCTTTCTCCCCCCGAAGCTACACTGCAGTGGACCAGTCAGCCGGGGCGAGGTAATCCCCATAGGTAAACAGAAACGGAGCGGGGCTTGCTCAGTCCACATCAAGCTGCTACACCCACACACACTGCACCCAGGCAGAAGCTCTGGGCTGAAACACAACTACACCTACACAGTTAAGAGGCACATTTCTCTGAAGCAGAACTGCCAGTGTGTATTAATGCAAGTGAGGATGATAAGTAAATAGAGGAGCCTGCATATTGATCCCATTTTCTTGGTGGGTGAATATGGGTTCATCCAAGATGCAGGCGATCTCATACTATTTTACAATTATCTTCACACTGAGTTCTGCTGTTTGGGGTGGGGGGGTGGGGGGGTGCTAGTAGCCTGGAAATTACCAGTGTCACACAAACACCACCAGACTAACAGTTGGTGAGTTACTAATCTCTGTCTGTTTGCATATACATCACAGTGGTCTCAGCTTTAACCACAAACAAAGTTATGTGTCTGGAGACAATACAGCAAAAGGTATGGCTAGTCAGAAGCAGAACAGTGACTTTCATGTTACAGCTAACACTGCACACAATAAAGCTTCCAATAAGGTGCCCAGTTGATTCATTACCAGCAAACTCACCAAATGCATTGAATGTTTCTATTGTACTTGTATTTCCTGTTAGCCTGTAGGCTACCGCACACCCTCGACCATAAAAAAAGTTACACTACCAGTCAAACGTTTGGACACATTTTGGAATCACCATGTTTTTCTTGAAAAGATACATGTCTTCAGTTGTGTTACCATCTACACATGGTTTTCTAATGATCAGTTCTCTTTTGATATTAATACTTTAGCATTATCAAACATAACATCCTATTGGAAGACAGTACTAATGTTTGCAGAATTTATGCCTCTGTAGGTTTATGTAAATATTCCTTTAAAAAAAACACTCGTTTTCAGCTACAATATGAACAATGTCTACACATTTATTCTGATCAATTTGATGTTATGAAATCTGCGTGTCCAAACTTTTGACTGGTAGTGTATGTAGATTTGGGGTTTAAAGTCAGGTTACAGTAAACTATGCAATCAACTGAACAACTGTGTTACTGTGTGTGTTTGTCAGAATCTAGTTATTTGTGCGTGTTCAAACATATCAAGATGGTTAAGCAATTAGAAACTGTCATTGTCTTTGGGTCGAGCAAACTGGCAACCAGCCACTGAGGTAATGCACTGATATATGCGTCAACAAAGAGAAAACACAGCCTGGTTTCTTTTTAAAAAAATGCAATTTGTATTAAAAGTCTTTTTTTTTTTTTTTTTTTAAACAGACAGCCCACTGTTAAAAGGCTGGTCTGAAATTAAACTTACAATCAGGTTAGATTTGTCAACAGTACATCATCACATTTCCTGTTAAAAATAAAGCAAAACAAACAGAACAAACAGAATTCCTTTGATTTAAGAGGTCTGGCAGGTAAGTGTTCGGTGTTGTAGTCACGTCTTGGGTGGGGGTGGGGGGGCTCCAGTACCAGATATCGCCTAGGTTTGGCCAGACCAAGCAGACATAGCAAAATGAACACCTTTAACTTCAAAAAGGCCAACGTAAAACATACAGAAAACTGCCATTCCACTAACAAAAAGCCTATTGTAGTTCTCTTCACTCCCACAAGATTATCCAGAAGAACAGTTCACTAGTTTGTGGATTGCCATGTTGAAGGGTTCTTTTGGCGATACGTGTAGGTTGGCACTAAATCTGAACAGCTGATTTGTTTCGGAAAGGCACTCGACGCAAGAGCGGTCAGGTCACGTGTCACTTCAGTTAAGGTCCTCTCACGCACCGAAGAGGAGTTGAAGAAAAAAAAAAGAAAAGTGGCACTCGTCACGGTTTACTCCACCAGCAGATAACATGTGTCAAGTTCTTCTGACTTTGGAAACAAACAAAGACAAACACAGGATTTGGAGTGTTTATGGTCAGGCAGAGACATCACCCAAATCTTTACCTGCCCCAGGTTGTGCAGCTATTTAACAAAATATACTCTCTTCTTATACAGAAATATCCATCTATAAGTGTCTCTAAGTGTCGCTCTCCATATCTTTTCCGTTGGGGTTTAGCTCCAGCTGGGAGCACAGTTGGAGCTGGAGAGGGTGGGGTGCTGCTGAAACTCTGAATCTGACGCTGTGTTGATATCGATGGTGGACACTGATCGTGCAGCAACGATACTCCAACCCAGCAGAATTCCTGAAGAGTGGACGCCCTCCCTCCGTCTCAGTTGCTCCCCTCCTCCTCCGCTGGTCCCCCTGCAGCATTCCTCCTTTCATTTTACTCCAAGGCCAGGGTGAGACACGAAGAAGAGCTCAACAGTACACACTTGCTGCAACACACTGCGAGAAACACATAAAAAAGAGACATAAATTGACTTGTTTTTGATTAAAAACAAAAAAAAAGTGCACTGTTTTGAAGGATAGTTTTGAACTCAGCTCAACTAAAAAAAAAACAACTTCCTGATCCCTGAATGTAGGCCATACATGAACACTGGAATCTCCCCCCCTGACTACTGTTAACCACATACTGGAAAATACCATCTAAGCAAAGTGTAAGTGTTACACAGTAAACCACTGACTTTGTAAATCTAAGTCAGTGAGCTAGTCATAGCTTGTCCCTCCAGTTCTGCAAGTGAGTCAGACACTTCCCCAATCTGCCTGGCAAAACAATAGACTGCAAGTGTCCCATAGATCACCAGAAATGCTGAGTTCCCATGAAGGAACATAAACTAATAACATAACACGATAACATAAAGCCAAGTTAAGCTTACACCCAGTACTTTGTTGGCCACTACTCTGTACTTAATAAGGACATGTGCAGTGGAGACAGTTCAGGGACAAGTTTAGAAGAAGTTTTCTGGTTAGATAAACGCTGTCACTAATGTCAGCTTTACATTCTCACCGTGTGCTGCTTCAACTTACCATTGCAAACTTAAACCCGAGCAAAGAATAAAACTTTATGGTTGTCCTTTTTTTTGTGTGTATGTGTGTGTGCGTCTTAAAGAATGACACAAGACGAGCAGCACTGATCGTCGCCATTTGGTGTTGAGGCATAGTTCATCTGTCGCACTATCTCTGCAAACAGTTCGTCCACCGAGGTTTTATTTTTGGCTGAAGTTTCCATGAACGGGCAGTTCCAGTCGTCGGCCAGTGCCTTCCCCTCACCGGACGAGACCTCCCTCTCCCCCTCCAGGTCCACTTTGTTTCCAACCAGAATCATCGGCACTCTCTCGTACCTTTTCACCCGGATGATCTGATCCCTCATCGGCTTGATATCCTGAAAGCTCTGCTGGTTCACCAGGCTGTAGACCAGAATGAAGCCCTGCCCGTTTTTGATGTACAGGTCTCGCATGGAGGCGAACTGCTCCGTCCCCGCCGTGTCCAGGATCTCCAGCACGGACGGAGAGGAGTCCACCTCGATCTCCTTCCTGTAGAAATCCTCTATCGTAGGGTCGTATTTCTCTATGAAAGATCCCGTCACGAACTGGACGGTTAATGCGGATTTACCGACCCCTCCGGACCCGAGAACCACTACTTTGTACTCTCTCATGGTTCCCAAAGCAGCCGACGCTCCTGCTTCCTCTCCGCTGTGAGCCCGCTAGCCGCCCTGCTGGGTTTCTCACCGTTGCGTCTCTGCCAGCAGCAGTTTTGTAGGAGCTCGGGTCGGTGGACGCGGAGCGTGGCCGTCAACTGTCGCCGCTCCGAAGATAAATACGGTTGTTTCGGACCCACGCTCAGCAGCGTTTATATTGTGGCATGTTGCGTTACCGACAACAACGCAGCCGGTTCTTCAGCGAGCTCCCCCCCGTTTTCGTTCAAGTAGCCACCGTCCGCCCGTCGCTCCCTTTCACGGAGTCAAGTCGACCGTAACGGAGACGCGTCTTTTCCGGTGTGAGCTTTCAAAATAAAAGTACTATCTCCTAACGCGTCCTTGAAATCTCGCTCCAGTTGCAATCTCAGTAATTGTTAAACAAAGACGTTCACGAAGTGTTTTGAAAGTGTGTTTCTTAGATGGTACTAGTGTTTCTAATAATTATTTTAATGCAATAATTTCATCCTTTTGAAGACGAGAACGTATATATCCTGTACAGATCTTGCTAACTGTAGCTAGCTTAACACCGCCGTTCTCTGCTTCCTGCCCACACTCCTTACGCACTGTGCGTCCCACGTCACTTAAATACTCTCCTGTGTGTTTAGTTAAAGGTGCAGTGCGGCTGTTATCTCAAAGTGAGCGCGGTACCAACGCAGAGCTGCCACACCTCAGTTTCGACATTACCAACTCTTAAACTTGACTCATTCGTCCACAATATACGGGAAAGGCATATATGCAACTTCTGAAGTCAGCATATTGCCTAACCTCTGAAAGTGTTGTGGCTCTTTGGTTATATAACCTTCTCAGCATTGGGTTTATCACTATTTCCAAAGGTATCATGAGTCAAGCAAAGATTGTTGCCACTGTAATGTAGACTGATGTTGAAAAAAAAAAGCAAACTCATGTGACAAGAACAGTGAAGGAGGAAGTAACTGAAGTCACCACTTCAGTGAAGCGTGACCCCACATGAGACACACTGTGGAGCTTTTGTCTTTCATGTCACTGCAGTGAATGTTACTGCATTCACATTATCAGATGATAACACATTATCTTCCTGTTCTCTGACATGTGCCATTGAGGTTATATTTTGGAATCAGCCAGATCAACATCAGAGTCACCCTCAGACATTTCATAAAGTCTGCCAGCTGTTTTTTTTTGTTGGTCTGTTATTTAAACTTATTTAAAATTTAGAAGTTATCCATGACTCATGATGTGTGGAATAATCTTTAATCTAACTGAAGCCATGCAAGGAAGTTTATAAAGCTCTCTGTTTGTGTCTTCACATGGGAGCAAATAAGTTCATTTTTACTTCCTCTTTTCAATCAGTGCCCATCAGTACAGCGCAGCGATGGTTAAACCGCAGTCGTGACCTCATCACCTCAGGGGGAAACTCTGGATCAATAGAATTCATCCACAAATCACACACAGACGCACACGCTACAGTTTCACCCGTGAATAGAGAAGTAAATCTGTGAGTCAGAATGCATCACTTTGATTATTGACGCTCAAAGAATACGTCATATTGTCCACACAAAGACACAGAACATCTACTGTATGTACCTACACATAGAGGGAAGTACATTCTGTGGTTTGGCTTCAGGTGACAGTGGGTGAACATGCGGATTGGCTCGTCATGTAGGTTTTCCAAGCGCCCTGCAGCCACCCCCTCCCCAAATCCCATTAAGAAACAACAAGCCAAAGCCTATGTGAAGACATTCAGCACTCTGCCCAATGTGGAGTGTGAGGTAATGTGACCTAAAGCCTTGTGAACTGTCACATCTGTGAGAGTGATCACACTCAATGTAAGGAGCAGGCAGTCCTGTCAGAGTGGAGTTTATTTTCACACACCTCTGATAATTAGATAGACATGCTGACTTTATCAATTAATGGCATGCCAAACCCCCACCCCCCCCCCCCCCCCACCAGGTGAATTCTCAACAATAAACAAAGAGATAGATAATGGTGTAGCTTTTCACACAGTTGCCACGGTGTTTAGGGCGTCTGGCTTTACTGGATTGTAACTAGTCTGCTTTCTTTTGAACACAGATACTTTAGGTGCAAAACTCAAGTCTACTGCATCACACTGAAATGTATGTAATCTATGTAGTGCACTAAAAGAGGCTAGGCTTTATTTTTCAAGCTTTTATCAAGCTGTCCATAACTTAAACTGCAATTTTCTGACCACAAAGTTACTCTCACACTTTAACTCTCATTATGTTAATTCAGACTGCTCATGCCTGTTAGCATATTAGCTTCTGCTGAACTTCAGTTTCCTTTATTTTTTGCGAAAATCAAAGACTGTGGGTTTTGTTTCTTATTTGTGGAGGGTATATGATCACAGTGACATAAAGTTCTTTCAATATGCATAAGGATGAATGTTAACAATGAGTTGGCCCCTTTACACAAATACAAAACAACATTACTTTTTATCTAAAGTCACCCAGTAAACAAGTTTAATCTTCATATTCCTGTATGATCTCTTTGTCTCCACACTCCTGAGGGAAGTATCTGGATCTTTAGTTTCTAAATGCTTCACCATGTTCACCAGGTAGTTGCTAAGTTTTCCATTTCCAGAGTTTTCTTTTTTTTGGTGAAAAGTGCTTTTGAGAGCAGTTGAGACTGGATTTAGTTAATGCCAGTAAACCAACCCTAGAAGCTAAATGAAACTCTCCATAGAGTTGAGGAAAGCTGTAGAATTCCAACTTTCTTAAGTTAACAGATGTTAGCTTTCCTTGTTGTGACACTTAATAACCTCTACCAAGAGGCCTGGGTGCTAGGTCCCTCACCTAATACTACTTTCATCTCATATCATCCCCAGCATGCTCTAATTGAAATAGCCCGAAATAGCCCAAGGACTGTCCCCGTGTGAGGCATTGAGTAAAAGGTGAAGATCTACAACAACACAATAAGATGTACTGTGACAGGTCTTTTAATCCTCACTCCTGGTCCTGTGAGAGTGACAGTAGACTAATTAAAATGTCTGAGATCACTGAGCTAATTAATGACACAGATACACTGTAAGTCGCCTCCAATGTCTTCACCCTACAGGGACACAGAAGCCATTCAAACAACAGCAAGTTTTAGGCTGTAAATCAAAGAGGAAAAGAGTTTTATTAATTTGGTTTGGATGGTTGTGTCCTCCTGACCTTCAATTAATTACTCTGTTTTCATAGTTTGCATTTACGCTCATCGGCTGTGGCAATGTGTGTGTTTTGATTTATGAATTATTCATATGGTGGAAAATGCACATTCATCATTTCAAAAGCATCAGACCACAGTGTGAATAAAGTGTTTACCACAGGCATCTTGTGACTATAATTCACAAACAGAAAGCCACAACTGTGTTCACAGTGTAGAAGCTGTGGTGCGTATTATGCATCAGAGTTTCCAAGTGTTACTTATTACACATAATAACCAGCTAAAGTAAAGGCTGTGAGGATTGATATGTTTAAATCACTTCCTCATTTCTATCTGTTCATCATCACTGAGTTGTTCAGCATGTTTTATTATTAAAGGATCATTGTTTCCTGTCTTCACCTCAGTAACTAGACATACTAAACAACCAGACGCAAGCTAAAAAAAACATGTTTAACCTCGTTTTATCACTTTATACTTTACTTTTTCAAAGTTTATGAAAAATCTTCATACGTGTGGTTTGAATGGTGAAGTCCACTAAACGAATTATATAACAGTTTTTACTGGGCTTCAAAGGCTCAGTTATACATAGCCTTTCTTTGCGTGCTCTCCTTCTTTTAAATGAAAAACTCCAAACATGAGTAACACAGTTATGTTCATTTGTTTCTCAATTACCTTTTTGCCCATACAAAAGGAACCTGTTTGGCATAGGCCACATAAAACATACATATAACAAATACAACAGGAAACACAGTTGGTGTAACTCACTCAAGCTGAATGAGTCCACATTAAAAAAATAAGATAAGATAAAAAACCTTTCTTGTGAAATACTGGAGAGTATTACCTAATCCAAACTAAACATTTCTCAACCACTGGAAAGCATCATTTCTGCCCGTCGTCTGTTGCAGTGACATGTTATGTCCAGTGGGGTGCAGCAGACTTGCATCCAACCATGTGAGGGCGCTGACATTTCCCTCATGAGTTCAGATGTTTTTCACTCTTCAGATGACCAACAAACTCCACTGAGATCAGAGTGTTGTGAAATGTGAAGTGTATGTGTGACTTTAAGCAAAAAATACTAGTGGAAAATCAGTGGGAGCGACGCAAGAATTAAATACTTATTTAGTTTTGTTTGCCAGAGCATCTTATTGGAGAAGCACATTATATATACAGTATATATATGTATATTGGGTTGAGATCTTGCAGGATGAGATAATTCAGCATTGTGCAAACTGCTGAAAGAATGAAGACAAAAGGCTGTTGTCTTGTGTCAAACGTCATTATGTTCACCAACAAAGCTGGAACAGTCTCTAGAGAAGCGGATAAGAATCCCCGAAATTTTTACACATAGCCTAACTTTTCAACCAAACTGACTGCAAAATGATAAAAAAAAAAAACAGAGCAAGAAAATAGATGATGTAAGACAAGACAGAAAGCAGAAAACAGAGAGGAGATGCAGCAAATAGAAGGAAGTGGGGTGACAGAGAGAGAGTGGACACAGGGTCTTTCATCCAGGCCACAATGCCAGCCTTTCATGTGTGGAATTTGGCCATCATTAATAATACATACAGTTCTATCCAGATCAGTACAGTTGGCTGCTGGGGGTTAAAGATTAGGGGTGAGAGTCACAGTAACAATCATCATCACAGAGAAGACTCTGACATTCTCACTTCCTCACTGAAGCTGATGGGGGAAGTTCATAATAATGGGAAAGGCTTTGAGCGAGGGTGCTCTTTACAGGCTTTGAAGGAGCTTGAAGGTTGCTTCGGGAGGCCGCAGCAGTTTTATAAAGTCCTCAGGCAGATGTGAATATTCTTGTCATAACCAAGTGGCATTCTGGGGAATGCGATGTCCACGGTTCAGTGCTGTGGCCAAATACAAACGACAGAATCCCAGCAGCAATGTAATTACTGCCGCTGCAAACACAATGGGAGCAATTCATCCATTAAAATAGGAGGTGTGTGCATCTCTCTCCCCCCTGTTTGTGTGTGTGTTTGTGCGTTCTTCCTCTAACACACTCCGCACACAATCTGCTAAATAGGAATTGGAAAAGGCTGTAAGGTCCACTGGGGTTTCATGGAACTCTGAATAGTCACAAATGAAGTGACTGACTTCTCACCTTATATAATTCAGTCCACTGGCGATGCAGAAAATGCTTGGGTGACATTAAGGACACATCTGCGCTAATATGAAAAAGCCATTTGTGTGATGAAGCTCACTTGTGCTGTGGATCAGTTGGTAGGGCAGTTGTCCACTGACTGATGATGTTCAAATCCAAGTTGCTCTTGGCCACATGTGTGCTTGGACAAAGGCACTGAAACTCTGTAGAAGCATCATCATCTATGTGCAGCTGTCTAACAACAATTTTCCCATGGGGATCAATAAAAAAAAAAGAAAAAGAAACTTTCTGAGTATTGTCTTTCCCATGAGGTTGTTTCCGTCTGCTTCAGGCCTTTATCAGTTTAGTTTAGTTCATTTAGTTTCTAAAATGTCAAACATTTCCTTTAAAGGCAGCAAGCAAACCCTGGAGTAGTAGAAAAGTATTCCACTTACTTACCTTTTATGGCACTTTTAACCATTTTGTGTGGTATTCAACAGCAGATGTGGTTTACATGGTGATCACAGATATGGATCAGCTGACACAAGGCTCATGGTCCACAAACGGGCTTTCAACCTTTTTACAATGTCTTCATTACGAAGGCCGTGTGTCTTTTTTTTACAATACTGCTACCATCTAAATAAAAAAATAAAATGACAAAAAAAATTACATTGGTCACACAGCTTTGTAGTCACCTGACGACAGGTCAGACAGTAGCTCTGCTATGTTCAAGTCCCAGTGGTCAAAAACTCAAGCTGGAAATGTGGATGGCAGGCCAAAATTGACTTAGGCACATTAGGATGGACATGACCTTAAACCCACTGCCTGGAGTCCTGCCTCTGTGACTCACCCCTGCCCCCCCTCCTCGCTCAATTGATATCCATTTGATCGGCAAGTACCCGTGGTGTAGAGATCAGCTGGTTGAAGCAACAGGTACTCAGGCCTCCGTCACCCAGGCAATAAGTGCTCAGTCGCAGCCAAGTGCCGCTCTGTGAACCCTACTGATCACCACTGAGTTATGACCACAGTCATTTGGCTAAGTTTAGCAGGGAATCCAGGACAAGTGGATCCACTTACAGTCTCACACGCACACACAAACACAAGCAAACGTACACACAGACGTTTCTCTTTGCCCCAAAACTTAAGTTGTGTACAAAGTGAACGAACTCAACTGTTGATTGAGGCCGTTTTCTTATCCCCGTCGCACTTCTGTTTCGGTTGTATTTAAAGCTGTTAAGGTCAGCAACAGTCGTTTCACAATAACACTCCTCTTTACTGAGCCATCGCTTTTGAAACTCACCACTTCCACTTCATTTTCACTACATCCCCATTTCACTTTCCACCAGACAAGATATTACCAGGACACCTGCGACACTATACGTGTGTGTGTACGTATGGATATAGGTTGGTGCATGTGTCTGTGTGTGATGCTATTTTTCTCCCCTCCTAACCCAAACTATTAATCATGTGCAGACACTCAGGTAGCCGCTACACTCTCATACTGCTCCAAACTGCTTATAGCCTACATAGACATCAACACACACACAGTGGCAAAAAACACACACACACACACACACACTGCATTTCTAGGATTAATAGGGTGAGGCAGCCAAGCAGCAAAGGATAAAGGGATCTAAACAATGAGGCTAGAGGGGAAGAGGAGAGAAGAAAGGAGAACTGTGAAGGGGAGCTGTGTGGTGAGAGGGCGACTAGTCGCTGGAGGAGGTCAGGGAAAAGGGTTGTGCGGTGATACTGGTAACACTAACAAGGCATTGGTTATAAAAGAATATTCAAGTTTCAGATTGTCATGCTGTTTGTGTGTCTGTCTTTGATTAACTCTCCCTCTCTGGATGTGTGTGCGGGGGTCAGTGCGGCGGTTTTAGTGGGCAAACTGTTTTGTCAGCTCTTTTTTTTCCTTGAGAGGAGGATGATGCACTCTCTCGCTGCTGACCATCTAAAAGAGGAGAGTGTGCATATGCATTTAGAAGGACTGTGTGGATGCATTTACATGTGGGTTCCTTAATATTGTCAAATGCTTTTCTGTATGTCAGTAGAATTGAAGGAGAGAGAGAGACATTTAATAAACCAGTGGCAATGACGTCAATTTACTTTGGTTGATTTGTTTTGTATTGAAAAGTATTTTTATAATTTTCTGTCTGACTTCATTTCGGCACCCAGAGGCTAACAAAATCATATCTTGATTTAGATTTAATGGGGAATGACAAGACCTTCCTTTGGTACACTTCACACTTGAAACACACCTAAACCAATAAAGCAATACAGCAATAAAAAAGAGAGAAAAAGAGTCACCTGCTAAGCATGCGAGCTATATCTCTGACGAATGAGCAAGGAAAACACACCTTCTATAGCGAGTCAGAGTCTTAATAACACAGCTTTATCTGTGGTGGATCATTAACACTCACAGTCCAGGAATAGGAAACAGATGAGGTAACAGTTCACAAGTAAACTGTGAGCATGTGCGCTCACAGGAATCTGCAGCATGTACATATGGAGATGGAAAATGTGATTCGTTTTCAAGTAGCTAAATTAAAAATAAAAAGGTGAAGTTACGTACTGATTAGCACCATCTTAAAAAAAACTGCTAGCACTGCTTTTAATGCACATTTTGGAAGCTGCAGTTGTTAATTAGATTTGAAAAGATTTTGTCGCTCTCCACCCAGCAAGTCTGCCTTAAAGATCAAAGTGATACCAGCATTTTCATCAGGTTCCTCCAGGATGTAACAAAGTAGATCCACTGTGTGGTCTTGATACTGTGGGTTACTGACACCGAAAAACTGGGCTGCACAGGAAATTGTTTGTTTGTTTAGTTTTTAATCGTCATAAAATAAAACAATCCCACATAACTCACTGTTGGGAATCTTATCATATTTTGGAAGTGCTTGTTTATGTATCGTCCAACAGTATGTATGTAACATCCAAAGTTCAACAAGCTGCCTCAGATTCTGAACCTTAGTCCAGAACGTTGCCATTGAGTTAAATGATAACAAACGTGTTAATATGTGTGCACTTATTAACAAAGCACTTTTACAGCATGAAGAAATAAACGTGCAGGGCGTATGTCGTAAACGCTGATCCACAAAATAACACTGACACGTCATTTTAGCCTGTGTGCTGAAAAATGAATTTCCACATGTTTATGACTTTGTGGCTGCACAACAAACACAAACAACACTTGTGCTACTTGTATCAGAAAATAATAGTTCTCATGATCTTTTGCTCCTTTTATCATTTTATAGTCAGGGAGCAGATAGATGGATACAACCAGTGCTCATGGCGCCTGTGTCATGGTGAGTTTGGACTGGTACAGGCTGTTGTACACAGAAATTGCACGCACACAATGACACACAAATTACAAATAATGGATTCATTTTGTGTTACTTTAATTAACAGCATTTCAAAACAATAAAACCTGATGTCATGTACCTCATGTGCATCAATCAGAATTTAGCTCAGTAATGTATGACTCTGAGCGTGGCTTGTTTGGTGACTGTCAATTAAATCTGATCAAATACCCACACTGGTCCAAAAAGTCAATCCAGTGGTGTTTGGAAAATCTAGACGAGTGGCGTAATTATATGATTTAAGCCCATATACTGTATGTGTCTGGGGAACAAACAGGAATTCATCTGGAATCCTAAGAGGAGTCTTTGACTCACATGTGCATGCTCTCACATGATCAGATTAGACAATGCACCTGCTCTACAGGCCCCAAAAAACAAGAGGAGTATGCGCTCAGTGAGAGGATTTCATAGGAGTGAATGGGGGACCATCTTTTGAACACGGTCATATATTGGTCAAAAGATTCTAGTAGTTTACTTAAGAAACATTTTAAGATAAATAATGGACCTATAACATAAATACTGCCGAACAAACTCTAGAACCATTTCATGAACACCACTAAAGTCAGATCTAAACAAAAATCAATCTTCTTGTAGGTAGAACTTATGGAGAGCAGAGATGCTGATCCCCAGCAGAAACTGAGGCTTGTGTGTTTCCCACCACACGCAGTTCAGGACCAGCAAACAAGAAACTGCTCAGGATTTGTGAAGGCGAACGGTGACCCCGCCTTTTACTTAGATGGCATATGACTTAATATTTCCTCTGTTTCTGTGCTGTGTATATATAGACGTGCCTACACTTGGCTTGGTGCACAGCCCTTTCCTTTCGTATGCACAGGCTTATTCCCACTGTCTGGAAGACACACACTGACACACTGCGAATGTTCAGCAGTGAATGTAATCTTTCAGTACATAAACTTTGGTCTTAAGAGATTTATCATCCCGCCTGCAGCAGGGCAGCGGGCAGACTGACAGGTTGCCAGCTAATAAAAGCATTGGACTCTCAGCGGACTGCATGGCTCATCATGCTTGACAGTAGTTTCGCAACTTGCAGACAGGCTGCAGGCAGAGATGAGCTTGTTTCATGGTTTTTTTTTTAAAAATGTGATTTTAGTTAAGATCACAGCGTGGTCTTCCAGTTAAGCTCCTGGCTTTAGATATACTCCAACTTATGATTTTATTTAATTAATTTTTTGAAACTGTCTTCTGTTTTTTATACAAAATAAACAGATTCTAGTCTAGGGACATAAGCACAAGGCATGAGACAGTAAGCAGATGATATGAACTGAAGGCCAGAGCAGCAGAGCAAGCAGAAGCCTGTGCAGTTACTGATGTAATTAGCCTGAACTGGTACATTAAGCAAGTCTTTGTTTGTTTGCTTTACTTGTCATCACCTTGTCACTGTTTGACTTTTATCCATTTCTTTTCCTTTTTTCCTTCATCTTTCTCCAACAGACTTACAGTTTATATGTAAACTTCACAGAACATGTTCTATGTGTGCTTCTTCTCTGTTTTTCCTACAGATTTTGAAATACTACCTACAGCTTCGTCTTCTCACACCTATCTTTTCTCTTTCAAAGCTAGTTTATTTAACCCCAGTTCAGTTTTTACACTCTTACCAGACAGGCCAGCTCATCCACATTGGCTGACGATGTTGTGCTCGTGTCGATCAATCATATCCAAACCTGACACCAACTAAGCCAAACCACATTTAGCTTTTCAGACATCTTTTTTGGGTTAAAGTGCTTGATCAGTCACTGTGACCCCATTATACAAACTCAAAAGTCTGTGGATGTCAGCCAGCGGGGGCGATTTTTCAAGTTGATCGATGACAACGCCAACAAGCAGCAGAAAGTCAACAAGGTGGGAGTGGCTGTAGAGATCCTGATCATTAAAGTTATGAAAGCTGAAATATGACACCGTCTCTATCACACAGCCACTCCCACTTGTTCTTTGAGTCTCATTTAATCCTTTCACGACATAGAGTCGGAGTCTAGTAACAGACAGCGGGCCGAGCCAGACGCATGACTATACAAGATAATGTCAGTTCCCATTCGCAATCATTTGTATTCTTACAAACAAACAGGGCTGGTGTCTTTTCTTTGGTTTTTAATTGGCCATACAAGGGATTTAATAATTCGTCTCCTTTTCCCTGCTGCTCAGTGTTTCATACTTTTATCTAGAATCTAGTTTTATTTCACTGTCCCTGCTTAGTACTGGCACACACAGGCTGGCACTCTTAAATGCCGGCTGATGAAATAAAACTAGACTGGAACAAGTATAAAACGCCAAACAGGGAGGAAAAGGAGACAAATTTTTCTTTTTTGACGGCTTTGAACGGCTTTGCTGTTCGTATGAGCGCGATGAATGTGAAGTCATTTCGTGGGGACAAAGGAGATCGGCACCAGAGGTGCCCTGAAGTCACTCATCACAGTATCATTTCAAATAACTTTTACTGTCACTGCCACTGGCACTTTTGATAGTCTATCACTCATTCTGTATAGATGATAAACTGTAAACTAAATATATACAGTATATATACACAGTTATATAGTACTGTGCAAAATACATACATACACACACACACATATATATATATATATATATATATATATGCATCATAGAAAATATGCAGACAGTATTAAAAATAACAAAAATATTTTTAAACAGCTTCTTTAGGCTAAAGTGACAAACATTGACTGTGATCTCTGCAGAGGAATCTGGAGAGATCAAGGACAAAAATAAGAGTCCTGTCGAAAACTGATGAAATGTTTCTCAGAATTTCTTTTTTGAGACACCGGAAGACGTCCAGCAAGGACCTGACTCAGCGTATGGCAGCTTCGTCTGGATGCCAAGTTCATCCTTTCATTGTCAGGAGAGCAGTCGAGAAACCACTGTTTGTGTTTCTCACTGTTGTAATATAAAAAGTGATAAATAAACATATGCTGACATCATAGCATTGTTGAAAAACGAATCCAATAGTGGCCTAAGACTTTTCCACAGTACTTTAAATCGATAAGAAAAACAAAAAAAGAGAGCATATACTGTATGTGCTTGGCATACAGCATATGCTAATACACACATCTCTGTCAATTTACACAGAATATGAACACTAGAAGGACAGGTTTAAACACATTCCTACTGTACTGATATACACACATCATCACTCATTAGTCATCTCTTTACTTTTTTCCCCTTTATTTTTAATTTGCGTGGCAGACAGAGTCTGGGCTGGTATTCAATCCTGCCACCTTCTGCATCCCAGTCTGATGCTTATCCCACTGAGCTACCAGGCTGATATCTTCTTCACGTTTCATCAGCTTCTTTCATCAGACCCATAAAACAGTGATATTACAATAGTTGTGCTCTGTACAGACACTTATCCCTCTAGCCCTATATACTACGCTGTGCATTTCCAAAAGCTTTGTGCACAAGCACAATTTATCATTATGTCAATATTGTATAATAACCTATCGTAAGGTTTCAGGTTGTTACAAGGCTTTCTATAGGCTTAATACGGCAACAATCTGGAAATAGTTGTGCCAGTTTATATTGACTCTTGGATTTTGTATAATTGTCACACAAAGTCGATGGATACACTCGAATTTGCAACCTCGCCACATCACAGTGATTGTGCCGTCCCATGTTTGTTTGGATCACCGGTTACTCACCAGAGGACCACACGCCAACATCTCTAATGCATTTGGTTTTTGTGCAGTTAGTGGTCATTTTTGGCTCGAGCACGCGGTGCCCCTGTGATGGATGTGGTTGTGCCGGCTCCCACTGTAAATCTACAAGAATAAAGCTCCCCACCACCAACAACTGCGTCCTTGGGAAAAACACACACAAACCTTGCTCTCCGTAGCTGCTACTGCTCTTCACACTCAACACCTCCCTCTTTTTTTCCTGATATCAAGCTGTCTGTTCTCACTTCTTCAAATAATCTTCCCCTGAAGGTGGTGAAATGCAGCAAAGAAAAGCTTTTTCTAGTTTTAGATTCAGAATAAAGGAGAGGAGCATGTGAAAGGAAAGAGGTGAAAGGTGACTAAGAAGGGAGGAGACACTGGCAAGAATCCCAATGTGCTGCAAGTCAAGATCTGACACTCATGCTCAAAAGTACTGACGCTGGCTCAGGATTTGGAACTGACTGAATAACCTTCCTTTCATCTAATTGTGGCGTCCACAAAGAGCGTAGACGGTAGTTATTTCACAAATAAACAGATGAATACATACAGTGTTAATATGACTATGTGCCTGTCACAGTGGCTGCTTTTGAGAATGAAACAACATCCAGTAACCAACAAACAGAAATAACAGCTAAAACAACCACCTACTTGATTAAGGTCTCCTTTGCCTTCGGGCTCCCGGAGACACACACAGATACACATGCACACACACACACGCACATTTGCCAAGGCCAAATATGCACCTCAAAGCCAGGAAATCAAAAGGTGTTTGTATTCATGGGTCGTGTTTAGAAGATGAGAATGGGTCAGTTTCCTGTGCCCGCAACACAGTTCAGGCCCGGAGTCCTGGCGACAGCCTCACACCCCTGTCTGCATCAATAACCATGCACCATTGTGACGGACACAAAAGCTGTCTTGGGATAAGCCAGGAGAAAAAGGTGCCACTCTTTATTTCTAACTTGTCCTCTCACTTCCTCCTGGCTGTGTTGAAAAAGAAAATTGCATCAGCATGGAGACAGAGGTGGAGCGGCGAGAGGACAGAACTCTGCACGAAAGTCTCTCCAAAACCAACAGCGTTTGTTCTCTCACAACAGCCCACACATTTGACTAAGAATATGTGCAGCTGGTACGAACACGGTGACATAACTGTTATAAATCAGAGACCTTAAAGAATTGCGTGAGTCTTTTTGCACTGCCTGGCGTGTTTTAAATACAAAAATTTAATGACAAAGATACATGTGGCCTCAAATATCCTGTACAGGTGATTCACTTCCTATCTTGACAATATTCGAGCACATTACACATTTACAAATGCATTAGTACAGACATCAAACACCTAGTTTAAGTTTAGTCCAGAGTCTAAATATATACAGCGAGAGCTCCACAATCACTTCTCTAGAATGATTACAACAGATACAAAACAGAAACGATTATCTGCCAAAACACAGACACAGTGCAGTATTTACTTTGAGGTATCTCAACTCTTCAATACATTGATGGACTCACAAAGCAGATGATAGAGTGTATATGTCAGCTCTGCCCGTTTCTAAGCTATTAATCTCTATGTCACAACAAACATTTGAGTTGTTTAAAGCCTGCTGTGGCTAGTCAGTGTTTCACTGGTGGTATCTGATACTGGACTCACTAAAAGTCTGGATTAGCGATACCGACTTACAATACAATGAATAGTACAAGCTATCCTGGAACGTCACGACATCCTGTACAGTACACCTGAAAGAAAACATCAACTGTAGTTTCATACACACTAAATACTGTAAGTAGTACTTCTCTTTTTTTTTTTTTGTAGGGAACAGGTTAATGAGAAGAGGACGATTGTGGTAACAGAGCTTTTGCAGAGTTTAACTTCAGAGCTGTCAGAAAGAAAAATGAATCGACCGCACTTCTCAGCCAGTCGGTAACAGATGGAGAAATGTGGAGTGAAAGGTAGCCCTCTGAGCAGAGACTCCCCCAGTCATAGTGTATTACGATGTCTGCACAGCACATCCATGCAGCAGTCACAGCGTCAGTGCATTTACTTTCTCCTCTAAAAGCCATCCTCGGTACACTTCCTTAACCACAAGCTCTCACCTGCTTAATAGCTATTGATTAAGCATCGGCTTAGTGGCTAGAGAAGATGCTATCCATCTTCAGTTCAGTTTTACCTGAACAGGACATTATTACCTGTGGAGAAACCTGTTTCCCCCAAGCTTGTCTGATCACAATTGTCATTTTGTCCAAGGTGTAAACACCCTAGTCGATAAGAATGAACAGTGATGGCTCTAACATTTAGAGTACAATACATGTACAGGACAATACAGTAAAATAGCTTATCAACATCGACGGGCTGCAAGTGAGCAACGGTTATCATAGGGTTAATCCTATAGTTCTATAATCCATCATTCGACACGCTCTACAAACAGCCTTCAGTCCAAACAGTGCATTTGTATATTCAATACTAAGTGTGTTGTGGTTTCTATAGCCAGTAAAGATCCACACCCATGACTGGACAATGCAGAGGTGCCTCATCACAGCCTCCGGTCCCCATTCTCCACGTACTCAGCCAGGCTGTTGAGCGCCGTCTCCTCGCTCTTAGACTGAAGCACATTGTCCCCCTTCCTGGATGGTTTCTTAGTGGCCCGTGACAGCTTCCTCCTGAAGGTGTCTCCAGCCAAGAAGTAAAGAATAGGATCCACGCAACTGTTGAGGCTGGCAAGCCCCCGCGTCACCTGGTAGGTGGCGTAGACGCGGTTGTTAAAGTCGCACATGTCAGGGCTCTGGAAGTACAGCCTGGCCCTCATGTTGAGGTTCTTCATCACGTGGAAAGGCAGGTAGGAGACGGCGAAGACGGCAAGCACAATGATAACGAGATGGATTGATTTCTGCCGCAGGGGAGCATTGTTCATATCATTGCAGATTAATGCTTTGACAATCATGCCGTAGCAGCAAAATATGATAATAAAAGGGATGCAGAACCCAAACACAGTCAAAGTCATGCTGTAGATGAAATAACCTGATAACTCATCCTCAGTGGTGGTGTCGTAACAAGTGGTTGCATTACGCTTCAAGCCGGTCCTGGAGTAATAAAGGATGGGGGAGATACCTATTATCACCACCACCCACACCAACGCACTGGTAATAACTGCATTTTTCTTCTTCAGTCGACCCAGAGACTTGAGCGGGTGCACCACCCCGGTGTACCTGTGAACACTGATGCAGGTCAGGAACAGAATGCTCCCATACAGGTTCACGTGGAATATAAAACGCTGCAGCCGACACAGAACGTCCCCGAATATCCAGTCTGTTTTGTTGAAGTAGTAGAAGATGAGGAAGGGCAGGGAGAGGACGTAGCAGAAGTCAGCCAGAGCCAGGTTGAACATGTAGACAGAGATGCTGCTCCAGGGTCTCATGTGGCACACGAACATCCAAATGGCCAGGCTGTTCCCCACCAGCCCAGTGATGAAGACCATGATGTAAACAGTGGGCAGGTAGTAGAACTGAAAACCTGTCTTCGTGAGGGAACATCCTCTTGTGTGATTGTGGAGATCTGTTACATTGAGCAGGGAGGTCAAGTTCAGGTCTGTGGTCATGGTGTCAGGGGGCAGAGGCAGGTCCTTTCACTGCGGGAGAAGGACGGACAGATGTGGAGATATTTGATGTTTATATATTCTTAATTCTTAAGTATTTTAATGCGACCTTAAACGTGAAATGTATATTGAAATGTCAACAAGGTGTTCCTAAGCTGCAGTTTCCAGTGAAATGATATTTGCATTGAAATTTCCATTCGTTCCAACTTAATTTTTCCGGAACGCCTACGCAGTCCAACAAACACTTGTGTGTACACAGACAGGGGAGAGATGGATGATAAACGTATTTTTCAAACTCACCGCTGGCAAAGACTTGTGTTCCACATTCCTATAGCCTTCACAGTTGCAAAGATTTCAGTGAGCACACGGATGTGGCGTTTCGAGCTGTCAGGTGTCTTCATTCAGCCTCCTAACACTGTTGGAAATTGTTGTAAAAGTTGCGATATCCTTCGGGTTTACGCCGACACTTCAGGACGGAAAAGTCTGCCGTTGGTTGGTCATGCCGGGGCGACGACTTCCCACAACAGCGGCAGTGGGACGCAACAGAGACAGCTGCAGGCTCTGGCACGAAGAACAGGAATTGCAAACAGGCTCCGTAAAGCGAGAGGAGGCTCTGCGCGCTGTGGAGAGGGGAGGTGGCGCGCACCGCACTAAACCACTGAGCAGCTGCTTGCCGTCCCCAAACGCGCTCGTCCTGTTCCTCCCTCCTCCCACTGGCCCCTTATCAGATCTTTCCAGCGCGGGAGGGATGTTGTATAGCCATTTTTAAAGCAGGCACAGTCCATTTGTCTTCTAGTTATCAGGTGCGCCGATTATTTTAATCAACAGTGTTTTTGGCTACTTAAAGAGAAGATTTATCCCGTGGGAATTAACGCATGACAGTAATAACAATGGGCATCAGAACGTGTGTTAATGACGTTACTGCTCTTTCCATTTGATGTAAATACGAATTATTAGGCCATAAATCAAAGAGAGAATAATGATTTTGAAATAAGTCTGGAGGTAAAAACTGCAGAGTAGTGAGAAGAAAATCCTATCAGCTTAATGGGAAGTGGGCAGAGCTACAGTTGACTGCAGAGATATGTCATGATTATGGATTTGCTGCTGGAATTCACATTTTGCATGAAATATTATTCCAGAATTACTGTCAATCAATCAATCAATCAGTGGAGAAGAGTCAGCAGACAATAGGCACATTGATTAAAATGGAGAGGGGAAGGTCGTACAGGCCAGGAGCACACAGTAATAAATTTCTCTTTGGTACACCACGATGGTCATTTTCTGTCTCCTAAAAGGCTGAGACAGACAGCCGGATGTGTTCGACACGGTCAAGGACAAAGCAGAGATGGAACAGCAGACAGAGAGCGAGGATGGTGAAGAATAGTGAAGGAATCAGTCTGTGGAGCGAGCGAGCCAAAGGTTAAGTTAATCATACACTGATGCCAAACATCTTAAAAATGGGAGAAAGTGGAGCGAGCCAGAACTGCAGCAATAATGTAATGGGCGTTATTAATGAGAAAGAGGATAAACGTCCACCATAAACTTGGTAGATGGACGTTATTATCAATTAGAGGATATTGGGTTGAGGTATAATTTGGTAGCTATTTTGTATTTGCCATGTTTTTTTTTTATTATAGCTAAATCAAATTAAGCTCTATGGCAGTATTTTTTTAAAACAAGGTATAAGGAACTAACAGCAACCAGGTGTTGACAGTTCCTGGGAATGATGACTAATTTGGACCAAGTTCTACTGGTAGCCCTTTAATTGATTTATTCCAGGTAATTTCAACATGGTGAACAACAACAATAGAGAACCGTGAGGGAGCCAATCACCAACTACCTATAAACTCTGACGCGGATACTTTGACATTTCCTGGTTCCTCCTTGAAAACTTTACAGAACAGAGTAGGTGTTTACCACGTGAGCTGTCGCCAGTGTTGTGCAAGTTTACAAGAGCCAGCTCAAAGTTATTTCCCCATAGATTTAAAAGAACCAGTTTATATTCATAGTTCTGTTCTTAAGTTCACAGACACCCCCCCCCAAAAAAAAGCACTATTTCATGTTTATTACATCTGGCACAAACATCCTCTGAAGTATTCAATTAATTAATAATGCATTGATATATAATATGGCATTTGTTCAGTGTAAGAATTTCCAACTACACAGCTTTATGTATTTGTAAATACACAAATTGCCTAGTAAACATAACAAAAACATGCCTGAAAAAAATTCATTTGCATGGATAATTTGCCTGGTTATTTGTTACTAAACTATAGTATAATAAGAATATGAATAAACCATAGTTACAGTTATTCAGCTTGTGTTTAGAGACAAATCCTAAAAAATACTAGGTCAGCAGTTTTTGCTTAGTAGTAATATTGAATGTTCACAAATCCAAATTTATCTTTCCCATAAATTTCACACATTCATTCACATGATTACTTATGGGATATAGTCACAGTACAGCATTACACTGTGCAAGTTTTCATGTAAGGAAACATGAACATTTAAGCACGTTTAGCCACAGTACTGCTCCTTCCACACTATTTGTGGACATTCAAGTGGTCGTACAAGCTTGTTTGATTGTCTCTCTCTTTTAGAAACTTGAACTGATTGTAGGTGCATAATCTGATCAAGATATCTGATGGTGTTCATCTGCCAAAACACAGAGAGTGATGGGATACTGTATGCCCCTTGTGGTTTATCCTCTCGGTGCAGCACAGCTGTTGGCACCGAGGCAGACTTCAGTCAAAACAGATTTCTACAGGCATTTTGATTGAGCAAGCTCATTCCCTGTTTGAATGGAAACATTTAGAGTGCATCTGCTTAGTCTGTCCTCTCATATTCTTTGCTAAACTGCCTTGTGTGCTATTTTATAAGAAAGAGGTTAAATGAAAACTGAACATACTGAATAGAATAATCAAAATCAAACAATGAAAGAAAAGTTTAGAAATGCTCTCTCCACTTGACGTTACATTTCCTGTCAAGGACCTTATCTTATTTGTCTTTGACCTCCATTTTCTGGCCTGTAGGCTGACAGGGACAAAGACGTACTGGGCACGGCTGGATGGACACTATGGGATTAATTTGAATGCATTAAGCGCCAACTTTGGCAAGGTCAGTGTACCTCAACCTGTCAGAGGAGTGGTAATGTGATGTTAATGTTTTCAGCACATCTCTAAAATGGTTTCAGTACATTCATTTGTGATTGTGTCCTTGCATTAAGATTAAGAAATGACAAAGAATAATATTTTACTGTTTCTATGTGGCACAGAACAGATGATTCACGCTAATACAATACATTGGTGATAGAACACAACATGAAAAAACAATCATAGTCAGTCTGAAGCTGCAACAAGTAATGACAGAAAAAACACCTGAGTTGTACCTTGGCTAATTAAATGGACTTTTCACATTTGTTTGACATTTATGGTAAAGCTTGTGTTCAGTCTAAACTATGAGGAATATTATGTAACTGTGTGCAGTTTTAGGGTAAACTGTGAGATTTGACTGTTGCACAAATGACGTTGTTGTTATTGTAAGGAGACACTGATATTATGAGACAAATCATGCATATCAAGATCAAGAGAAAACAATAGAGACTTGGAAATATTGTACAGTCAATCTTGTGGACCATCAATTAAAAATAAGCGAGCGGTTGCTTATCTCCCCTTAAGGTTCCATTATTAAGGGTTGTTCAGATTTCGATCTTCCTCAACAGATGGGGTGTCCCAACTTGTCAGGACAGATGCTTTCCCATGTTTATGAGCAATTTGAGGACATTTTAAACAGTCTCTAGAGTTTCTTACGTAAGAAATGTAGGGTATCAAAATGACTATTATTTTATTTGTTTAGCTTGTAGCTTTTAGGTTTGATGATGACTTTACAGGTGTCATCAGGATAGGGAGGAAAACTGGTTTCTAAAAAAAGCAATCCTTCCTCTCTAGAAGATCCAATAGAATAGAAGTTCTCATAGAAGAATCTATGAGAACTGCCTTGTTGTAAACGTAGATGCAAGATAAAATTAAACTTAAACTAAACACCAAAGCAGCATAATGAAGATGGGCTTTAACATGAGTAGCAGACGGGCAGCTAGACAGAAACAAAACACTAAGACTTAACTACAGAATTTCCAAGTGACCCGATCTCAAGTGAAGCATGATCAATCAAGCAAGACAAGGCTGGAGAGTCTGTGGCAAAGATAATCTGGCAAGGAATGAACAGCAGAGGCGGGTATATATAGTGAGGTAGGTAGGTGTGTGTGGGTGTGTCACAGAAGAAAGCAAACACATTGGGGGAGGCGGTGGGATGACATAGTGGGAGCTCAAAGATGACAAAACAAACAAATCCTGCAACACTGCTGCATGTTGAACATTACTTTTAATAAACCTGGTCTGACTTGTATTTACTCTGCTCACACTGTCCAAATTTTGGTGAGTTCCCAGTCAGAACCAATCCACGTCTGAGGGAGCTGTGTTAGCCTGCACATGCTTCCAGGTGTGAAGTTAGATAAGGACAAAGTTGAAATTGCCTTCTGCAGTCCCCATCCCCTCATTCTGTGCAGCTTATGGATCACTACCCTTCAGTACAAAACATTCTAACCACTGCTTCATTTGGTCTCAATTGTGTAAAAAACACAAACAGAACGCACCGAAAACTGTCGTTACTGCAGAAACTAAAACAGGTCATTACTTGACAGATACAGCTGAAACACTTCAGAGCGCATTCTCAACTTTAACAAGCCCATTGGGGTTTTTTTCCCAGCTGCATCAGTGGATCTAGTCCCAAAAGTCTTTAAATTGATCAGATGTAATAACGCTTCTCCTCATCTCCCAGATGTAATCACGAAGACAAGTGTGAAGCAAAAAAAGGGGACTTCTATTTGTCTCAGGCTCTGACCTGTATTTCTTTACATCTCGCTTCACTGACTCCTCTGACAACCCAATCACCATCAGAGTCGGGAAGGCTAACAGTGTTTCCTGCTTGTGTCATTCTCATTACCTGTACTGGAGCAGAATCACAGACAAGACACCAATCTGCATTATAATTCTTAGAACAAGATAGCTCTTTATTATTATTTTCAACACTGTACATTATTAAATGGAAACTATCAAACTATAGACTATGAAAGAACAACTATGGAATTATGTAGTAAACAAAAAAGCATCACAGAATTTGTTTTAAAGTTTTGACTCTTCAAAGTTGCCATCTTTTGCTTTGATGCCAGCTGTGTACACTCGAGTCACTCTCTCAGTAATCCTCATGAGGAACTCACCTGGCATGTTTTTCCCAACAATATAGAAGGATCTCCCAAAGGTGTTGAGTACTTCTTGGCTGCTTTGGGATGCAACTCATCCCAAACCATCTCAGTTGGATTCAGATTGGGTAATTGTGGAGTCATCTGTTGCAGCACAAAGAGTTACATAACACTTAACGCATAACCTAGAGGGGTGTTTGGGGTCATTGTTCTGTAGGAGAACAAGTGACTAATGACTAAGGGCAAATCAAATGAAACGCAATTCTTTAACAAGACTCAATAGAAAACCATTGCGAGTAAGAGAGTGTGCCAAAGCTAAATGTAAGACAATCTAAAACAGAATTAAAATAGTGAAATACAGTTGATAACACTTATTCTGGGTCATTTAACATATGTTGGCCCTGTTGACTACAGAATTCCACATTTGTTCTGTCACATTTTCAGTGTCTGCAGGATTAATGTTGAAAATAAAAATAAAAATAATAAAGAAAAAACAAGAAAGGAGAAGGTTTGTCCAAACGTTTGACTGCACATCTGATTCATTAGGAAAATCTAATTTGACAATTTAGTGGATTTGTGAGAAAATGATTTTCTTCTTTGGTGTTACAGTCCTTTATCTCTTGAGCTCCAGTGCACAAACACTCTTTTATCTCCTCTGTTTCTGTCCTCTCATTCATCTTTCAGTTTTCTTTGTCTGCCTTTGTTCTCAATTTCTATATAGTCTCTTATATTAAATTCATTGGCTTAATTTTTTTTCAGCTAATTTAAAGCTCATCACATGCCCATACGAAGACCACCACCACACACATGCATGGTTCTAATGAGCATCACCACTGGTATTGATCTCTCTTATCATCTAGCCCACAGATTGAGCTGGGAAATAAGGACTTCTTCCATTGTCTGTCCTTTTCTTGTCATTCTGCATCACTCCACCGTCCTCCACCCTTTTGCAGTTCCTCCTTCGTGTTTTTTTTGCTCTCCCTTCCATTCCTCCTTCTCAGGAACCTGTAATTCCTACTTGTTCTGTGTTCCCAGCTTAAGCACCCATTCCTGCAGGCCTTCTATACTGAGAAAACATTTAGCCACATTTCTAGTCATCACGTGTCTGATTGCCAGGCTCTTTCCCAGTGGAACTGTTGTTGCAGCTACTCAGCATTTTTTAATCTTTCATAGTTAGAAAGAAAGCATAATATTTACCATATCACATATCATTTATGGCATTAAAAGATAGATGAAGGTACATTGTATAAACCTACAGCATGAATATTGTGCAGACCTAATTGTGACGATTCTACATCTCTCAACACGTTAGTGTAAACTAAAGAGCTAAATTATAACTATCGGGGTTCTTATTTCAATGGGGGGCACAGTATGTTTATTTTACAAGAGATCTGATAACCCTCTCATCATTAAATAGTTATAGAAATGTTATATAGTCATGGAAAGGAACAGCTTATTTAAAGCTAATATACTCAATATTTTTAAACTAACATTGGATCAGATGACTGATTTGCTTCGTGGAGAATTCTAGTACTTCTCAGCTCAAGTCAACCGTTCTGCATTCACACCCAAACATCATTTCTAGCTTCAGCTGTTTTCAGCAAAAAAAAAAAAAAGAGAGAGAAGGAAGGATCCTGTACACAACCTCATCAGCCGCAAACAGCAAACAAAATTAGCAGAAAAGAGTAAATGTTGGATGTTTGTCATAAAACAATGCTAATACTGTTGGATGTGTAAATATACAAATATTCACTAATTATATATGTGATAATATGTCAATAGTGAATTTGCACCTTGTTTGAACTTCCCAAAAAGTCAAAAAAGACTGACAGTACAGAATGTTACTCACAAATCAGTCATCACAGTAACTTTGAAAAGTTTTCAATGATATTTGTAACTAAGCTAACGTACCATGCTCGCCTGCTCTTGATATGGTTGCCAGAGAGAATCCACTCTGGATGGATCTTAAAAGAAAGGTCATTTAAGTCAGGTGTATGCTTTAGTTTTCAGTAAACAGCTTGGGTGTGTTCCCACACACACTCACACGTAAATGCACACACAAAGGTCAGCTGCTCCCTAGGGCTCCTCTGACTGCAACTGTGATCAACAGGCTAAACCTTATGACCGACCCCACGTGCAGCCTCTCCTCCACCTCCTATTATTTTTTTTTTCGCATCTTCGTTCTCTCCACCTTCCTGTCATTCTATCTGAAATTATAATATCTGATATCTGTCCATTAAATGTCAACGTATCATTTCGTTTTTTTCTCGTCCACATTAAGTGACTGACTTTTCTATAATGTGGTCAATGCAGCTGAATGTCACAGATGCTTTCTATCAAGCAGAGAGAAGGTCAGTGTGTGTCTGTTCTGTGTAAATACCACAGTAATGTGGTTCACAGACCACCATTCTGCCAGGCAGCAGTGGAGTGAGTCCAAGTGTGGCAGCTATTTGTGGATTTTTTTAAGGTGATAGTGATGTGAGTACAATTTGCCTGGGAAAGAAGAGGAGTTGGTCTCTGAGTTGACTGAATAATGAGACAAGAATTTGTAAAAACCTGTGGCACAGACAAAATAGTCAGAGGTCTAGGCCTCTGTGGCTCCTTAAAGTGTACCCAGTGCTAATACTGGATTTAAGTACATTTTTGGTTTGTCTTTTTTTTTCTGCATGCTGAACCCAATCATGTCTGTGACAGTTTGTGACACCATTCAACACCCAGCATTGGGTGCTAAAAAGGCAAAAATAAGTCAGATAGTTAACTGTCAGATGCTGCCAAAATGGATCCAAATTCTAAATGTATCTATCCATCATGAGCCAGAGAAAATGAAACAAAGAAAGAAAAGGATGAATATGTATTTCAATGTACATGTATATACAACAACATATTCATATTGTCCAATAAGTCCAGCTGTCACCTTGGAGTTGGCAGCAGTCGTTTGCTGACCAGCTCTGACATGTTCAGGAGGAGCAGAGTCAGAGTTGAGTTCCTTCAGGGTGCAACATGATTATACAAACTAGAACTTAGCTTCATCTTCTTCAGTATCACAGTGTTGGCACCTCTTACAGTTTGGTCTTTGTCTCAGTTTTGTCACTCACCACATATATATATGTAAATGAAATTAGTTTGGGTCTTCCACTTGACTTTTTTGTTTAATAACCCTAAGGATCATTTAAGAAATTCTAATAATGGATGGAACACTGTGCCGCTGTTTCTCTGAACAATCTACATTCACAGTGTTTTCATTGGGTTTACTTTATTTTGAAATCATAGCCAAAATCTGTGTGAAAACTGTCAACAGTCTGTGAAAAACCATCTCACTTGTTCCAGCCCCCCCCCGGCCTCATATTGCAAATACCATCCCATGGCCTTTGGACTGGGGACAAAAATTTGCCCAGGGCTCCAGAAATGCAAGGACTGGTCCTGATTCCACAGTGTGGACAGTGCCATCTTATTCACCTAATCTGGAGCATTTAACTTAATAATTATTTGTCATCACATTTCCCATACACACTATAGTTCTTCATATGCTACTTGTAGATCATTGACACCTTATTTGTTTGTAAATCCTGATCGGAGTAACCCTTTTTATCCAGTAAAAAACACTAATGTAACACCATAGCTGACCTTAATTCCCCTTCAAAGATTTAGTGCATTTTTTCCTCACTTGTTTATTCTCTTGTTTAATTCTTTTTCCATCTCTCTGTCCTTATAAGGCAAAACGAAATCCTTGTGGACGTCAAGCAAAAAAGTATTTGTTTACGGCACTACATCAACACTCATTCATTACAGGGAGCACAAATGCTCAGTAACAAACACACTGTTTGCCCACAGTATTTCATTTTATATCAGTTCTCTCATAAAATCACACATAAAAAAACACAACATACAGAGTGTTTAAGAGAAAGTAGGAATCACAGTGGTCCATATACTTCATATTCAGATGAATTACTTTCCCATGTCATTCACAATATTCCTTCCTCTATCAGAATCCCATGAGATCCCTATTGTAAATATCTGAGAATGTCCAGTCTGTGACAAACCCTGTCTGGTAGCCATGCTGTATCTGATAAACATCAATAAATAAAAATGGAGAGGAGTCTCTCTCCCCTTCTATTTTTCTTCTTTTCTTTAAAAGTACACAGAGCCATTTCATTCACGTACTAAGGTAGGTAGGTAGGTGACTGTTGCCTCTGGGAGACGAGAGAAGGTCTACAGGCAATTAAGGAAGTAAATGCTCTAATGGAGCAGGTTCCTGGAGTAAATGGAGCTGAGGCATAAGTGGTTTGTGGAAGCATTACAAATTCATAAACCAAAAAACTGTATATGCTCTAGGTAATTTGACCTTTGGCTATTACACTGAGGCCATGATAAATCTACACTGATGTATATCTTGTATTTACAACTCAGTTTTGTACAGATCCTCATCAGTGTGGTGCTACAGACTGATGCGTTTGAGAGGGTTCTGAGGGCTGCGCTCCTGCAGGTGACGGCATCCTGTGGCTTACATCAGTTGTAAGTTGTTCCCCAGAGAGTTCAGTTTTTTTACAATGGAAAAAGGAAGCACTGTCCATTAAGCGGGCTCTCGACTCCAGAATTCACCCTGGAGACCACAGAGCTCTTCAGTTGTTGGAAAACATGACGGACGCTAATAGAAGAACGTGTGCTTGTAGCACCTCTGGTTCCCCATCCGTCACATCCCAGGCAAAGTCAATGAACAGTAGACTTCCTCTACTGTCCCAGTAAGAGTCTAGAAACTGGACTGATTGTGTTTTTGATCAACACCAGGAGCCTGCATGTATTTGGTGAAATTAATTCAATTTGTAGACAATCTGCCTGACAGTCGACTGGTGGAGTCCAAATTCTTTAGAAAGGATTTTGTAATCCTTTCCAGGCTGCTGAGCAACAACTCTTCCATTAAGGTATTAGGAAATCTCCTTTGTTCGAGTTCGAAGCTCAGACTTTGCAAGAGTCAGATTTCTCTTCTTTAAATACAGCACGTTCTCCCAGACTCACACCTGATTGTCGGCTCATTGACTGAAACACTAATGAACTGAGAATCCCAGGTTCACATAGTTTTGCTACACGCAAGTGTTAAAGATTGGCTAATTTATTACAAAAAAATAAATGAATAATGAACTCTCTTATTAGAGTTGTTCCCTTTGTTTAGTTTTAAAAGTCATTAAGAAATCTGATCAGGTTATATTTATGCAAAAATAGAGACAAATTTACAGAGTTCACAAATTTGATGGTTTCCAAACTTGCCGTCGCTTTGACCCAGCTCCTACAGTCATAGTGTTAAAATTCATAGGTCCAGGCTAGAACAGTTATTGTTGCGTTGATGGGGTGAGCTGCTGATGAGCTGAATCACCAGGGGGATGATTCAGATATGCACAGGAAGAGAAATGTGCATTGCAGGCAGCCAGTAAATGAAAGACATTTGGGATTATGTCATTGTTGGAAAAAGGTCCATGTAATTTTGTTTCCTGTTGTTTCTTATCTACTGAAACAAATATATAGAGATTAGGTAAAAATGTTTCTCTACTTCAGAACAAACTCGTGAAACTGTCAGATTGAAATGAACAAATGTTTGAGTTTGTCCAGTTTTATACCCCGAGGAATACGACTGGACAAACTGTAACTCAAATTGCAATATTGAAGCTGTAAGAAAAAGCTGAAAACAAGCTCTTGACCTGATTTATGAGAGAAGTGGGGTCAAATCGCAAAACATTTCCAAAGTGGAGGGTGTGTCAGATGTGTGGAATGTGCGTGTGTGTTGGGGGGCGTCTAATGGAGAAGGGTCATTGTTACTTAATAATTTGTTGCCCCAGGACTGGGAAACAGGAACAGGAAACAGGAATGGTAAGATGCTGAGATGCTGAGATGCTCAGAGCAAGGGGAGAAAGAGTAGGGCCTAATGGTGCACATTAGTGTAAAGCTCTTTTGTGGCCATATAGTAGAGCTAATGCTGCCTTGAGATTGGTGAGACAGGATGTACATGTTTTTAGGACAGCCCCACATTGATCTACACTTTGCCAGTATCCAAACAGAACCAAATAAGATTTTAATCAAATACTTCCTAGATAACTTCCATTTTTACCCAGCGTTATTGACGTACATACCTATGGTAGTGCTGTAATTGTATTTGCGTGTGTGTGTTATGCATATAAGTGCTTTGGTGAAATATCCTGTTTTGTATGGAAGACGACAAATGAGTCAACAAATGGCGCCATGTGAATGTATATTACCTCACGGCATTAACGCTATCCTCCTCTCTGTGAACTATAATCAGAATGGCTCTGATTCACTAAATCCTTAATGGAATAAAACCTGGTGATGAAAGAAGGTGCTGACAAATGGAAGGAGGGAGAATAGAAACGAGAAAATGACTTTGTCAAACTTTTCCCATTAAGCAACCAAGTCACTGTAAAATTGCTGAATATTCAGAGTGGAATGAGAAGAAGACTGTGTGTTTTATGAGCAATTTGTTTGGGGTAATTGAGACTAGGGGACCTAGGGGAACTAAAGAAAAGTGCATTTAGAAAATAAAGAAACATGTGTAACACTGTATAGTAGGACATCATTAACTGCACATGATTACAGATATAAAAAAAGTATGTGTCCAGTATCTGCTACTTTACAGTATGTATTTTGATATGAAAATTTTATTAATACATATCTGTCATTAGGAAAGATACTGCAAGAATGGTCCAATAAAATCTATCGAAACGATCAGCGTCACTTTCGTATATAATTTACATGATTGGTTTTCTACCGTAGCTTCACGCTGGATGTTTTATAACAGACGCAAATACACACACGTAAGTAACGACCATGCGTGTGAGACAACACATGTGAGGCACCCACACAAGTTTCAAGTCACGGAAAGCCGGTCAAGAGCGTGTGTTTTGATCACACAAAAAACACGGCGACTTCAGATTCAGTTTTTAAAAGGCGAGTAACCTCATCCTCTTGACTGTTCCACTTACAAACACATGACCTGATGTAATAAACAGCTGGAACACACTGGTTTATCTTTAGCATGTGTCTCAGTGATTTTTGCAGTTCACTGTAAACACGTCTCGTTTACTCACGCAGGCTTTTACTCTTTCTGGTTGGTTTGAACAGTATCAGTGCATTTTGGAGTTGGCATAACCCTGACTGATAAAGCAAAAGCATTAGTTTTACTTAACATTATGTGGTGATCAGTTCATTATTTAGAACGATAAATAAACACAGGTTTACAGGACTTCTCACTCTGGCAGGTGGGACACTAGCCACTCAGATTTTTTTGAGGGGCCTGTGCAATGTATGGCGCCCACTGGCCACCTGTTTAAGACAAAGCATTTCTCAGATTAAGTGTCTAACACATGCCTAAACATGCTACTGTTACTGCACATTTGGCAACAATGTTACACAAAAAAATCATGAAAGGAAGAAAAATGAAATATGAGACATGATAAGTAGAAGTGGAAATAGCATGATGCAACAAGTTTACAGGCTTGCTCAATCTCTTTGTCTGTCACACACAGGACTGCTCATGGATGCACGCCACCGATGTAATCCAGCACTTAGCCTTTTCTCAACAAATGCACATTCCACAGCTCTGACTTTAATTTTAATTTAATTCCTTAATTAACGTGAGTGTTTTTATTGCAAATCACAGCTGACGTGAGAAAAGAGAAACAGTGGTCGTGGCTGCGCACACGAAAACTGATTACGTTTTAATTATAAAATGACATGCTTACATGAAGCCATGAGGCGGCTTGCCAAATCAAACAAGTCTTGGGTCGACGCATGAAGGGCCAAAAAAAAAGGAAAACATGAGTAGTTATGCGGAGGTTTTTCAAGGTGTAGTTAAGAGTCTCTCCTCGCCAGACTGCTGGTTATCAAACCGCTGTGACAGGAGAGGGGGAGAAATGGATGAAGCACAGGAGGGAGGAAGACTTAAAAGGCAGATGAAGTGGCAGCACATAGAGAGAAGAGAAATGTGACAACGGGAATTAGTGACAGGAAGAGGGAGCCAAGCATGAATGAATAAAGGAGAAGCAGAGAGGGACAGAGGGCAGCAGAATGAATACACTCCACAAAACTGAGGGAAAAGTGACCGATATGAAAAGAGAAAGGAAGCAACAGTTTTTTACATCTGGTGTAGAAGGGAGCGCCAAGAATGAAACAATCCATCCTTTCTTGTTATTGAAGGGAACGAAAAGGACAGGGAGGCAGCAGTGCACCATGGGAGTTCTGAGGCATTTAATTGGAGGTGCAGAGAGGCAGACTAAGAGCCAGGTTCAAACTGAGTGTCCCCGAAGAAAATGATTTGATGTTGAAAATGAACTTTTAAAGTTCTGCTCCGGAAGAAATATATCACAACACAACACAAGTGAATAAAGATCCAGCTTTGAAACATAATCTTCCTCAGCAGTATATTGTCTTGTGATAGCTTTGAGTTAATACCACTCTTAGTATTTCAGACTAAATTCACACATTCATGTCCCCATCAGAATAAAGGATACTATATCTAATTTCTTAGGTTTAACACCATCATTAAGTCTGAATTTTCATACTCTAAATTAAGATGGTGAACATGTCAAACATTGTACATGCTGCATGTTAAGGAAGAAGCTAGTGGTACATCAGATAATCTGGAGGTGAAGTCATGATGGTTATATATACAGTATATGTGAATATATGTGTAGGAACAGTTTTAGGGCAAAATATTCTATTCTATTAACTACTTTCCGGTTCTTAACCAACATTGGCTGTATGCTACTAATGCTACTAATCTTAAACTACTTCATTTCTCCCTTAACTTTTAGATGATCTCTCATGCTCCCCACATCCTTCATTCTTTTCTCCTCCTACTTCCTCAGACCAATTAACCCAAAAAACAGATAGAGAGATACACTGCTTCGTTTTTGATAGCTGAATGGTCTGCTGAGCACAACATTTCCAAGCCTAATAAGGTGGCAGAAAGGATTACACGAGGAAGCCGCTTCACTTAGCTTCTCAAGTTTCATTCACTTATTATGGTGAATTAATATTAGATATGCAAATGTAGACATTAGTGTAAACATGATCAGGATCTGGAGTTATACAGGACACTCAATCCAGCAGTGACTCAGATAAAAATAAAATCTCCTGAGTAGCTGTTTGTTCTTGTATGATCAAATGTCTGTCTGAGTCATGGTGCTATTGAGAATTATTCACACATGGGTACATGGGAAACTGGCTGCCTCAGGTCTCCACTGCCTACATAAAAACACTGGAGCTGAAGGTCACACAGAGAAGCATGGTTGTGGGTTGGGCACAGGAGCAGGAAATAGCAGAGATATTAGACTGACTGACCCTAAATGGCACAACAATTCATTTGAGGCTCTGTGCAACATCTAAAAAAAACCTCCACATAAGAAGAAAAGAGACATATTTAAGGAGCCTGTGGCTATGAAGCATTCGCTGTACTGTGATCACTATCTTTTCAATAAACCAAACATTTTGTGCTTCTTGTGCTGCACCACATAATACTAAGTTTACGGTAACAGAAGTAATAATGTAAAGGAAGTTAGATCACAAGATCATTACCACTTTCACATGTGACCATCCAGTATTACAGTAGCTTACCAGTAATATTTGTTTAGTATTGAGTGTAGTTGGACTTTTCTAGTCTGAACTGCAGTCACATTAATTTCTACGTATGCACAGAATTACAACATGCTGATGTGTCTTATGTATAGTGTGCCCATCAATCATGACAGTCTAGGAAATAAGGGTTTAAAAGCTGTGATCTAACCCCACACATTAATTGACAACTAACTAAAAAAGCAATACTGTTTTCAATAGTGCAAGCAAACGTGAGAAAACTAGACAGACAGACATGAAACTGGGATTGATTAACCTATAAGTATACACCTTCAACATTTTCAAAGAAGAACATATGTCAAACCAAAACCTTACTCAAGAACCTCCGTCACTAATGAACGACCTGCTCCATCAAGTGACCATCAGAGATGAAATGTCTGCAAAATGGTTGAGATAAATTTACATCTGAGAGAGGTGATGAGCTGTATTATGTCCTATATGCTGATCTGACTGTCTGAGCAAAAGGCCCTTCTCACTCTTCCTAAATCACTGTGAATTAATTACACTGCAGGTGATTTAGTTGTGACCTGCCAGTGTTCCGATAGTTTGGTGATAGCCTCAGTGAACAGGCTGCTTTATGAGCTAAACACGGGAGGCAGAGATGGATGAGATAAGGACAAGCGATGGAGAAAAAGAAAGAAAGAACTGATGAGGAAAGCCATTAATGAGAGGGGTGGATTAAGGGTATCACACACGCACATGCCTAACATGAGCAGCATACTGATTTACAGTCTTCCCTCGATTGCAGATTCATATTAAAGCTTCAAATAGTCTGTCTTCTAACTTAAAGGGTGATTCTCATCTCTCCTCCCCTCCCCTCCTTCACAAGCTGGAGGGTGACACTGTGACAGAACTGAATTGAATCCATTTTGGCTCCTCACTCATGTGAGTCCTCACTTTATCTTCCCAGTAGTCCACAGTCCTGTCACAAAGATGAAGTTTAGCCAACACCACAGCTGTTACAACAGATTTTTTCTCTCTTCTTTCCTGTGGGCTCTGGTGTCACAGCAGGATCTTTCTTCGGGCTCTCATCCTCTATCAAGTTCTCTCAACTGCTTTTTCAATTGTCCTCAGATAGCATCACAATGCAATAAAGACAAACTCATTAACAATAATTAACTCACCGTAAGGGTATAAGTATGCTAATGCTAATTGGACCTACAACATGCCTTCCCCGACCGCGTCTTTCTTTTTTTAAATTCTCGTCTTTGTGTGCTACATGTAACGCTGAGGGACATCCTGTCACCAAGTGAATAGTGGCTGTTCATCACTGGAGACAGCTGTGCACTCAGTACTCTCTTTGTATGACCCATATTCTGTCAAAAGGCCCTGCCAGTTATGTGCCCCCAGACTTGGTCCTCTTCCACCATCCTAGAGCTAAAATGTTCTTTATGAGCTATATGATCATATAACTATTAATTTGACATGAAGACTTTGGGGGGAAATTAGAAGCACATATTTAGCGGTAACCATGACAAAGGCCACATAAAAACGGCGATGGATGACGATGACTGCAGGATGTTGTGAACACAAAACACAGTTAGACCTCGGATCGATGTATAGGTACGTAAACAGTTATCGAGCAATCCCGAATGACTCACTTCATGGGGTGCTAGATCTGTTAGGTGTGGAGTGGGTTTAAACAGAGAATCTGGAAGCAGGTCAGGAGTGATAGGAATTGAAGTCTGTTTGTAGGAAGGGAGTTGCGCTGAAGGTAAGTGGGGGACAATCGGTAGTAGAGTACGAAGTAGTGGATAGAATACTTGAGCTAGAGGGTTAGTTTGAGACGGTGAATGTTGATAGTGAGAGGCAGATCGGGTACAGATCAATCCAAAAATCCGAAGTTCAGAGTCACAACCAGACAGAAAATAGGAAACGGACAGAAAGGTAAAGGTAAAAAAAAAGAAGCAGGTTCATATCGCATAAACAGAGAGTTCAGACTCACATTAGGCAGGTCTGGGGTTCTGAGGCTGATCAGAGACTGATTACTGTGTGCAGAGTGTGGGGAGCGAGATGACAGAACCATGCACAGAACAGTTTGCATTACATATCACTTTTATTTAAAGGCAAATCATGCTTCCGGTAAGAGTGTGGGTGTTTATGCAATAGATCAGGTTCTGTGTAGATTCTGTACATAGAAACTTGAGTCCGTAGAAATGTAATTTGTGGCTGCCGAATAGAGTTTAGCTGCTGCCTAGCCTGACATTTGTAGGGGCTGACACGATGACACATGATGAGGTACTTCAAGATTTCAAGCTATACGCAGGTGCTTATCCTGTATTCCGTCCTCTGTGAAAGTTTAAGTTAGCAAAGTAGTAGACAGCTGCTTCGAACTGTCCAAAAGCTGAATTATACAAAAGGTACACTTTAGCCGAGATGGTAGATTCTATCCAAAGTGTTGCTGAATTAAATTTGGTTACATGACCTCCTCAAAACACAACCAAATCACAGGCCTGTTACTGGCAACACGGCAGGCGCTCTGCAATGGACTTCAAACAGCCAGATCGATAGCGCTCCTCTTCCAGGAGGAGATGTGATTAAACTGACCCTCTGCAACTCTCCCACTCTCTTTTTTCCATCAGCACAGGAAAACACTCACAGACTCTTACTGTAGACACACAAACACACTCAGTGTAATAGTATGCACCTGGATGCATGCATTTACAGTAGACACACAAACACGCACGCGCACATACATTATAGAGAAACTCTGAGCCTTGCTCCAAGTAGCACTCTTTGAAAGTCAAGTGGTGACTCAGCAGACAGATAACAGCGAGAGAGAGAGGCAGCAACAAGGTTTAAGTCAAGAAGGATGCTGCATAAAAATAATTAAATGATTACTTTCAAGTAAAGGTGTCAAAGAGTGAACAAGATCATAATCTAAGCTGTGTATCTTTTTGATCGTGTATCTCATCGTGAATCACCCGTCTGCCTCTTTCTATTCGCAAATAAAACCCTTGTTTTCTCTGATCTGTTGTTTATCTCTGATCTCAAAGGAAACACATTATTCGTTTATACAATCACATTTCACTGTTGCACAGTTTGCCACATCAAACATCCAGTGATGTGGTGATTTGAAGGCTCACTTCTATCATCATCTTCTTATCAGTCTTTATTTTGGCTTCTCCTTTTTTCCTCTTTCTATTGCTTGGTTTTATGGTCTGTTTGTGTGCCTCAGTCTTTCCCTCACTATTGTCTCTATAACATGGTCAGAGCACTAGTCTATCATAGGATATTTTTTCAAAATGCAAAAATGCAACAATGACATTAATTATCTTAGCTCTTAATTGAACAGATATCTCATCTCAATGTTTGGTGTTAATGTAAAATGCACAATTAAAACATTTTCTTTTCCCAACGGCTAATTCTTAAATGACTTTATATTATGTATTAATGGATGCTTATGGCTGAGTGCTCACAGTGCAACCCTTTTTATTCCACATGGCAACTCAGCTCGGGGTGGAATCTATACTCACACACACTCAGAATCACCCACACGCTCACACATTATTCAGCATTTTTGTTGTTTTAAGAGAAGCCTAATTGAAAAAACAGGCATGTTGAGGGGGCAGTGGTAAGTGAGATTCATGACATGTCACAGACATAAGGTCATACATCATACTTTGTGAGGCAGGCAACAGAGCTGCCTGTTATTGGATCAGCTCTGCTTCATTAGGTCTCCACACGAAACAGTCTGCCGCTAATGCCTATGGACAAAGAGATGGAAGGGACGAAAGACAGATCTGAGCAGGAAAAAAGGAGAGCTGAGAGCTGAAAGAGAGAGGAGACAAGACAAAAGGGAGCTGATGATGGCATGAAGGAGAGAGCCAAATAGCTGTGCAAGAAGACAAAGAAAAGAGATAGGGCATTAGATGGAAAAAGGTACAATGGAACAAAACCACAGTCACCCACAATTTTCTGTGATTCAAGATCATTTTAAGAATTTTTTCAGGTATATAGTGTGACAAAAATAAGAAAAAAAAGAAGCAATGCATTGGGAAAATGACCTGCAGTTTGCTGTTAATGCTGCAACAATTCAAGCAGTGTGTTTGCAAACCCATCAGCAGCTCACTGCATCCATCAATCAATCCATCAAACCATATGTCCTTCTGATTTCCCCTGACAACTGTCGCTTCACTTCAATAGACTGTTGAATGATCAGAGGAAGACGATACATCAGGAAAGAGATCAGCCAGTTAAATTACTTATAACTTAAATATTTCATTCACAGAGATATAACATGTGTAGATATGTTTGATAGTGGAGGAACAGGTGATGTTGCAGTTGTCTACACTGTGGACTGTGAGCGCCAGTTGACAAAGAGTTGGTGCTATCTGGTGGCTGTACTGTGCATTGCATCGCAGGATAAGCAGTCTGCTTCAGAGAAACTACACATTGCTTCTGATCTGGTTTCTATGAATAAAACATCACACAAAGACATCTTTTTCAGGACTGTGGACGTGCACACACTGCACCTCAGTTTATTAGGTCTAATCAGTCACATTAACAGAGAAACCTGTGTGGGTGCAGCAGTGGAGGCTGAAATGTAGGACATTCTGCATTATTGTATTGCTATAGAGCTGACATGAAACTTTACCAGCAGAAAATGTCTGAATAAATAGATTTTAATAAAATGATAGTGACTTTTATTTGGTGGCACATGGTCACGGCGTCAAAGTCAAAATTTAGACTTTTTGTCTCATACTTTTTCTTCTTACACAATTCTTGACGTCATATTATTATTTCAGAATTACAAACTTTTCTTCTTTTTTTATTTTTATTGTTTGACAGGAGCTTACGCAATCTTTTCCTGAATGATGGTGTTTTGTTTGACGGATAGATAAACTGTTATTTAAATGAGAGGCAGGGTTTTCTAGTTCAGAGTGTTTATTGCTTCCAAAATGACTTCAGTAGTGAAATAATGAATGAGCCTACAGTAAAACTGAAAAACACATAGGAACATCAATAAAGTTAAACCATGGTATATTTATGCAAATATACCATGTAAAACACAGCTGAAGTATTTCCTGACATGACATTGCTATCAGAAACATTGACTTGTCCAGTGGCTCAATGCTAACACATAATGGGATTTACCATCAACATGCTTAAATAACTACTGCCGGAGGATTTCCAAACTGTCCATGATGAATGAATTAAGCTATTCCTCACTCCACTGACTGAATGCACTTTTGAAAAAAAAGTACCTAACTAAAAACAGCATCTTAAATTAAGCCACCATCAGATGTTATCAGTGTATCAGTGCACTTTCCAAGGAAATGAGGCACACGTCTCTATCTCGATTAAAATCTTTTCTCCTAATTAGAAGCTTCAGTGGGTTAGACAAATTAAATTAATGCATCATGCATAGAGATAACTGAAATAGGGTTTTAATGAACATAAGAATTAATGTGTAGTCAGCAAGTGCACTGGAATTATTAAAATAGCTGTAACATGTATAAACAATATTCATTTATGTTGTTATGTAACATGTCCATGTTACAGATATCTAGTATATACATGTGTACATGCAGTTAGATTATTCAGTGACTATTAATTGCTGGTATGTATGTGTCTTCCTGTCTCTCCTGTGTCGACTCTGTGACAGACTGGAAACCTGACCAGGGTGTACCCTGTCTTTTGTTCTGTGTCCGCTGGGATTGACTCTAGCCCCCCCCCCCGGCAAGCCTTTTAGAAGATAAGTGGTAAAGGTATTGGATGGATAGATGGACTTCAGTTGTATTTTTTCGTTGCTGTACTTAACTAAAGTGTCTTAATATGTTTCCCACTGGTGGCTGCTGTCTCTCATGTTTTATTTAGGGTACAGGCTTTAGAGAGCCATCAATCTTACCATCTAACTCTCCTCAAGAAAGTCAGTAAATGCATTTTCCCCATACAGAATTTGACATTAATCCCTTCATAAGTGAAATAAATAACACATCTCAAGGCAAATTTTTCTTTTCTGGAGTTCATTTGTAAATTTTTATTATGTTTTTTTTTAAATTCATAACAGCAAGAATCAAAGATAGCAATGCAGGCCCAGTGAAAAAATGTGTCAGAAACTTATTTCTTATTCTGTATCCATCAAAGTTGGCACAACAGGTTATGTTAATTACATTTATAACTTTAATTATTATATATTGTAGTTAATAAAACCCCAGCAAACACATACCAAACAAATTCAGAAGGTACCATTTCCAGCATCTTTTCATTTCTGGTTCCTTCTACACACTTCATTCTGATAAGATTATATTTTATGGCTTTAGACTGTGGCGATCAGTGATTTTCTCTTCTGGTGCTTCATTAACACGTAATCATGACACATCCTTTCACAGGGCCTGGAAACAGTAAAACAAGCAGAAACAAACTGCGGCAGAAGACAGAATACATCATATTAGCACTACAAGCAGAGAAAACAAACGACAAACGAAAAAAGTTTACATTCTATCATAAACGTAAGCATGCGTGCTTGTAGGAGATGAGAGGTGACGGAGATGATCAGGACAAAATGTCAAACTTAATGATCACACCACCTAACTGGATTTCAAGCTGAAGTTATTCTTCAGTTCTGCCCGACGTTGATCTACATTCTGGTTTAGTCAGTTTCATCTACTAGAAGCACAGCTTACAGAAACATAAAGAACATACTTATAGCTATGGTGTTTGTGTTGCATGTATTTTAACTCTCCAAGTGGTGAAACTTTAGTGAGTATATTCTCAGGAATCTTTTTTTTTTTAAATAAACCACTATTCTATTTTTGTATTTTTTATATATATTTTATTCCATTACATTGATAGAATATTGTATACTGTAAATACATCTTTCTGTGTAACATGTTTTTCTTATTCAGGATTACTGTGTTGTGATTTTTTTAAACGGTATATGTATTTCCTTTAACATGCATTCCTCTCTGAGTAAAGTAAAGAGACAGGACGTGTTGTGATTGGTTGGGCCTGGGAGGGCGTGGCCATGACACACAGACCTGTCAGTACAGGCAGGTTAGGGGACCAGACAAACCCAGTCAGGCCCTTACGCTGGAGGGCTGTGGACGCCTCCTCCGGAAGGTTACCTGGCAAACTACAAGCTGCTGACAAAAAAGAAAAGCAACACTTGGCCTTTTCTGAAAGGGGTAGGAGAGTGAGAACTCAGTGCCCTTTTGATGCAAGCAATTTTGTTCAGCCTTTCATAAGATTTTTTTGTTATCCTAGCAAAATTCCTTGTCATTATAGACATAATTTTTTTTATTCAAAATAAGATCTTAATATACATGATTCTCTCTTTTTTGACTATGTACAGAAGTGCAAAAAAGTCAACCTTTATCGCCTTTATCATCTCAAGATTCCCCACCCCACCCTTGCAGTTGTTTGCAGTTGGCTGAGTAAGAGGCGAGTGTACAGACTCAGTTCCTACACGCCACGTTAACCTGACCCCGCCAGCAACGCCCCCAAAATAGTGATCAAATATGCAGCTTGTTTTCCAACATGGCCCAATTTCCAGGGAGAGTAAAAATATTAAAACAATAGTTACTATTTGAAATGGATACAGTAGAAAATAACATCTTTACTCTAAACATCTAAGAACTAGATTTTTTATAATAGTCTTTTTTTTTCTTATATGACTACTTACAAACCTTACAATCATTAAAATATTACTCAGTTATCGGCGACGGTTGCCACATTGACAACTTAGCCTCTGTTCTATTATTTCATCACTGTTAGATACTCATATAAAACATCTTTGTTCAAAGAACACAAATAGACTAGAGAAATTAACAATATGCATACAGTTCAACAATATGCATAACGTAGAAAATATTGAGTTTACAATCATAATCATACTAAAATTAACAATACATGGAATTTCAGGAAACTGTGCATGAGGAACACACAAATACACACTTTTATATTCATTATAAGAAAGATAAATAGAATAAGCAAAACTCAAAATCAAAATGTCATCCAAACAAAAGAAAGTAAAACACTCCTTGTCTAAAGAAAAAGTACACAGAAGTTAAGAAAACACTGGCAAACAAAGTGACAATTACATAGTGCTCTGTGTATGTGAGTGTGTGTGTGTGTTAATATGGCGTGGATTAGGCAACTGGATGGTTCAAAATGGCATGTTGCATTGTGCTGACCCGATGGTACATTCTAAGGCTTTGGATGAGTAATACAATCGTTTATTTTCTTGCCACTTTCCCTGTACTATCCACCAATTAAAGAAGCCTGAAGAACACCCAGAACACAACAAAAACAAACAGTTTTAGAAATCTACTCTAAACACTTGACATCCTTCTCTGGGCTCATTTATGCGGCCCGCAAATTTTTAAATTTAGCCCCACTAGTCCACCCACAATATCTAGTAACAGTGACACAAAAAGACTTTGGCTGACTATCTGAAAACAGTTCTCAGGTAGACATATTAAACAAATATTCTTAAATATGTCAGACTATATGTACACTACACTGAATCTACATTTGCAACCTGCCTTAAAATATGCATAACCATACAAATGAAAAACTAATCAAATCATACAAATCACATATCCAACATAGATGCTGACGTCTGTCTCACAGCAGTTTGGATTCCAACTTATCGCCCTGTTGTTTCAAAGCTGTTTATCATAAAATCATCTTCGTCGTTGGTGAGTCTTCGGCCTCTATTGTAGACCAAGTATGTACAAGTTATCTGACTTTTAGAGTCAACAGGCTAAATGAACACGGAGAGATCTGTGTCAGCACAGATCCAATCACTTCCTGTCTAAACAGCTGACATCAACTATAAAATAAAAACTATTCATTCAGTAGAAGATGTGAGTAAAGCACACGATCTGGGGAAGGTAATCTGATCAGCAGTGGCGCTATTGGGAATCACAGGTAATGACAGGTCATGACACTGGACACTACATGCTGTCCAAGAGAGAAAATAGAGACGTATTAAAGGGAATTATTGAGAACACTTTGTAACACTGCTTAAATACCATTGATGTATTTTGAGATGTATGGCACTTTACAGGGACGCCTGCAAGGTTAAAGACGTGTGCTTAAGAGATAGAAAGGTAGGCTACAAAGGTTCGAAAGACACCTCACAGACATTCAGTTGCTATTTTGCCTCTGAGTGCACTCGTGTCATGTTCCCTTATGACTGACTCAGCAAAAGAAAATCAAAGAAAATCATTGTGCATGCATATGTGATTCAGTCAGATCATTTGCTTCTTTTACCTCAACTGAAATGCACGGTGCACCTTAGTGTAAACAAATGAACACATTTAGACCAATGACCAATGAACGAACAAACAACTTAAGTCATGATTCTTGGCCAATGGACGTACCAATCCAGTCGACACATTTACCTCATGTTAACATTCAAAGTGTGTCCGGTGAATAAAGGTAGGTTGCCTCTGCAGAGCGAAAGGCAGTCTATAATGCAAATGATGTTCTTTTCTTTTGTCGTGTTGATAGTGTGCATGAAGTACACATGAAAACCATCCTAACACACTGTACCTCCTATGTTAAAATGCAGATTTATCCCAAACCAGATAAGATTTGGTTCTCCGTTTTGCTCTCGATGTAACAGGCATATAGGGTGACCTTGGACTCAACACCAGCACGCTCCTGTTTCATCTGGAAGTAAGTTCACAAAACACAACAAACGTCTTAAGTCTATCTTTGAAAAAAGTCAGAAGCAGATATGAACACTGAAACAGTTTTTTCTTGATGTAATTGGTGCATTTGCTTTACTTAATGTCAACTCCTTGGAAAAAATATGAAATATATTATTGTCTATGTTCCCCATCCTTCCCATTAAAATCACATTAGCGATGGTTATTTTAGTAGTAAGTATAAACAGGAGGAACAATTTTGAAGAAACGTTTTTTTTTTTATATTTTAACACAAAATGCTAAATACAGATGTTTAATTCAAACTGGATATTTTGCCAAACAAATTTTTAATGAATTTCTTTCTAACTGTTCCTCAGGCTCTTTCAACGTGCAAGCTCCGTCTTTCACCATGAAAGTTTTTAGTTTGTTGGCACAAGTCAGATGTCCACGTAATGGTGCATAACAAAACAAGTCATCATACAACTATTGTATATGATCAGTATGGCGATATGACAAATTGTTACCATGGAGAAGAATTACCATATATTACAGTACATGACCACAATATATCATAGTACATACAGTATGGCACAGTCCTATACACATATATGTTTGCTTTTTGTATGGATTACACAAACAAGATATATTGTAATGTGTTTTAATGAGTGAATTTTAGGGGCGTTGGTGGGTAAGTTTAGAAAGAACAAGGCTAACCAGCTAATGTCTGTAACTTCACATTTTAAGATTTCTGGGAAAGAAAATGAATAAGTTCTACCTGGATAGGTTTTATAAGGAAACACTGACTGCCTAAACAAACTACTCTGTCAGCTGGAAAAAAAATAAAAAGATGTTTTGTTAACTCCACGTAACAGACAATACTGGTCCAAGGGCAGTGTGTGAGATGATGGAAAGAGGTGCAGTACATACTGTTCTGATGGAGAGTCCTACATCTGGGTCACATACTTGTGACTAGTCAGATGGTCTGCAGATATTATTGGAATCTGATTGAGAGAAGGGGAAAAAGAGAGAAAGAAAAGAAGAGGAAGAAAGGCAAACAGAAAAAAACAGAGAGTAAGAGGAGGAGGGAGACAGAGATCAGTTGAAACGAGGACAAACAGCACTTCAAACTGAACTGATAATAAAGATAGGAATTGTACTGATCTGAATAATCACAGTATCAGATGCTCTGAATGACTTGCAAAGGTCAGAGATGAGCCTCGTGCATTCATGCATTTTACATTTAGAGGCAAATTGGAATCATAAGATAAAAAATTTAAAAAGATCATCTACACAGATACTAAAAAGTTAGAGCTGATACCAGAAGAAAAAGAGAGTGAGAGGAGGCAGGAGAGGAGCAAACCTGATTGGTTGTTGCAGTTGCAAAGGGAACACTTGTGGCAGATGTGGTGGCTGCAGACACAGTGGCTGGAGTAGCACCGTGCATCATGGGTACTTTAAGGGAAAGATCACACAGGCAGTTGAACCAGAGCAGATTTAGAGCTTGTTCGTGTTAACACTTCATTTTTTTTAATCTCTGTCTATACACTGCTAATAAACATGAGCAACACTGATTTCATTTTGGTTCTGCTCTTTACTGTTCTTTCTCACAATTACTCCACCAGTCTGAGTAAAATGGTAGCAACAGATGTTCTGCAGAGGAAGAAGCTAATTGGCAAATTTGAATAGCGAGTTATTAGTTCTGTGTTTTTATACTTCATTACATTATTGGCTTTTGTTTTACCTCTATAAAAAATACACTACATTACAATTACTAGTATGCATAGAACAACAGTAACTACTCATGTTTATAAGGCATGTATAGCCAGACAATATAATGAGGTGCTCTAGAGGTTAGAGAGCTTGGGATGAAAGTATAATGAAGCAGGTGTTTGGGTTGGGGGGGGGGGACATTGAACTGCAACAAGCATTAGGTGACAGACCTGGGGCAGAGCAAAAACAGTTTCATTTCATATCATAAAGATGTGTTGTGATTGAAGTTGCACAGTTAAAATTCATGTTTAATCAGCCACACTGTCGACTGCAGCTAGAGGAGCTTCCGTGTGCCATTTTGTGTTAACGTCAGAGTCTAAATTCACAAAGGGGAGAATGGGCTCACATCATGTGGTGAGTTAAATGAAACGTGAGTGACTAAAATGAGCTCAAACATAATCAGTAAGGAAAGCCGGCACCTACCAACACTTGTTGCAGGTGTCATGCACAATATCGAGCCTGCCCATCATGCATTGCAACAGGGAGTGGAGTGAATAGGGAGGAGAAGAAATCAAGAAAACCCATTACAAGTGTTACAACGTCAGACAATACTGGATTAAACCTGCACATATGAACAAACTGTGCCCTACATGTTAATATATTGGTTCTAGTACAATAGAAAAATATTACAATGATTATTCATAATACAATGTAGTGATTCACTTGCACACATCACCGTTGCTTTAACCACACATACTGCATGACAAAAGAGAAGAGAGAGTGACTAGTGAGCCTGTCCAGCCCCAGTTTACTGCTCAACTGCTCCATTAAATAAGAGGGAAAATTAAACACTACCAGAAGTCCCATTTTCTTGTCAGCACTGTTTGCGCAGTGGTACTTTTAAATGACCTGGTTTCAAACTCCTCAAAGTGTGTTGCAGTGACCTGACAGTCCAGCTGTGTGTGGGACATATGAGGATCTGAGTATCTAAATCTCTCAGAGAAAGGAATCGATGGCAGGCTATTCTTAGGCTGTCAGATGAGAATATGGGACACGGTGTAAGATGACTATGCAGCGGCCAGGGAAGCGTGGTTCAAATAGCTGCTTGTGGGTGTGTGTGTGTTTTTTTTGGCATCTTGCTGTCCAGTTGCCAAATTTCAGATGAGATAAAAGAAAAGTTGTTAAAAATGCTGATCAGTCATCTGGTTTACCTTGTTACTCTGAACTCACAATAGTAAGGTTTACAAAGGAATTTGCTGCACTGAGATTTGACTGTCAGGCTGCCACGAGTGTCTGATGGGTGGAGCTTTTTGAGGCTGAATGCAGCCTGGAAAGGAGCAGCAGATATTTGTTTGATATCTTCAATGAGATAGATGTTGATACATAGCTGATTATATGGATCTGCATCAAACCCATGCTGTATATGCAAGTTGTTCCACCAACAAAGAAATCAGACATTCAGCCATTTCCATCTAATGCCAAAACATAATCAGGGAAGTTTGTGAGCAACTAGATGTGATTTGACAGCCACTAGTGATGAGATGACTGACACAAACATGGGCCAAAGAAAGCTCAGGTCTTACCTGATGGTATGAAGGCAGCCTGCTGCTGAAACTGCATGTTGGCCAGGGCCTGTTGGTACTGGAAAACTCCAGCATTGAACATAGTGGTGGCACCATTGGCTTTTTCAAGTGCAGGTCTCTTTGGTAAAGGAGGCAAGACAGAAGGGAGCCCCTGATGAGGGGACAACACAAAAATAAAGGAATGGGAAGTGAGGGAAATCAAAGGATGGTAGCAGTGACATTCAGGAAAAAGAGAAAAAAAGAATTTCATTAGAAGATAAAGTTGCCTTTCCAAAACAGCTATTACAAACACTTCCAAGCAAGCAGTGAACTACACTACCTCTGTCAGAGCAAGACAGGCACTAGCTGACTAACTGTGACTTCTATCTTGCTAGTGACAACAAAAGAACAATGTGGCATCGACGCTGTGACATGATTGTGGATAATACATTACAAGAAAGAATGAATTTGCAGATAATTAACTAGATATTTCTGGTAAAGACAAACTGCTACAACACAAGTTATTGTATTGATTATTGAACCATCAACAGAAGTGATGTAGTTAGAGAAAGCTGCACTGCCAGCTCCATGATAATAGTACACTAGCAGCCATGTTAAGCCTGTCGTGACACCTCTTGACAACATTTACACGTGCAGTATGGGAAGTGACAAAATCATGCAAATTCTACAAAACATTAGAAGACAGTAAGTATTTCATATTCATGCCACTATTAATAGCTTTTAAGATTCACTTAAAGTGATGAACTGATCATCAATGGTGAAAAATGCTCATGTTTCCTATGTTTCCCTTTTTTCTGTGGTTTTTTAAATTAACAAATAAAAACTGAAATGGAGAATGTATCAAAATGTTTAGCTGCAATCAGTTCATCACCACTCAGTGTTTCCTCAGTTAAAATAAATAAATACTTTTTTTTCTTCATTTTAGAGCTACAAATGTATAACTACTACACAACAGCTACATGCCAAGCTAAAAGGTGAAAGGTCATAGTACCAGGTCAAAAGTTGCGTCGAGAGGTCGCTTCAGTGATTTGACAGTTGACTGAGTCTTAATTAGCAGGCAGAGAGCACATGATGGCAATGGGCCAATGGGGTTCAAGCGCATTAACATAAACCAGCAAGCGGAGGTGCATCATGGGGGCAGCAGTGCAGTGTGGGTTGGTGAAAAAAAACAAAAAACAAACAAACAAATAAAAAAAAACAAATCATTGGAATGCAATAAACAACATTAACAAGACTAGGGCATGCACATTAATGGCTGTAGGGTTACTGGAAAGGATTATGGCTACTCGCATAATTTATTAACACAAGAAAATTCAGTTTTAGAAGCTTTAACTCTGAGTGCAATGATGTTGTGGTCTAGAAAGGAGGATTTGCCAGTTTAACATCGACTGTTACATTCAGATTTAAGACAATCCTACATTATAGTGTAGACGCAGATTGTTGCTATAATTCTATATAACACTTGCTTCTGACACTTTAATATTGTTGTATAACCTATGTAAATATGTATAACTATGTCTTGTATAATGTATTAGCTCTGGACTATATATTAATATGTGAATTGTGTTTTATAGAAGAACTTAAATATAAAGGTTTATTGAAAATCAACCTTACCCTCCTTCTTGAATTACCTGCTGCATAATGCCATTAAAAACCACACTGTGTCACTCTATACAGAATTATCACTGCATTGCAGGAAAAGGACTGAAGTGAACTGCACAGTAGTCTTTTCAGCCCACATTCAACATAGTAAATTACCTGTGTGACAGCAGAGAAATATACAGCTAGTAAAGCAGCGCAACAAGGAGGAGCAGGAGTCAGCAGTAGGCTCAGTCACACACGAGCATGTTCACTACAGCCTGCTGCTAATAAAGCACGCTTCAACTCTGTATCTCCTTAGTGCATATTTATTTAGAGCTGGAGTCAGCTGGAACAGTGGAGACAGGAATGCGTGCTCGGAGCCGGAGTAAAAGCAGAAGACAAAAGATGTTGACTCAAACGGTGTTTTGCAGTAAACTGAACAGTACGGGCTCAAAACCCAGGTCATGTTTACTGAGTCAACATCACCTTAAGAAGAGCTTAATGAGAACTCGAATGTAGCTTGTCCTTGTTAATTCTATTCTAGGTTACATTTAATTTGTTGGAGCTTGTTGTGGCTTCTTCTGGCTGCACACGACTCAGATTGCTATGATACTTTACATGTTCATTAGCTCGACTCCTTCTTAGTGGTGTAACCTGTGGACAGATACCTACCATGGCTGCAGCAGCTGCAGCCTGGTTGACTTGGTGTTGGGCGGCTTTGATCTTGGCCTGCAGGTGAGCTGGAGGGTGAAAGTACTTGCACTTCTCCCTCGAGCAGCGGCCCTTAATGTAGTCCATACACACAGTGACTGTGTTGTCGTTTGTGTCAATCATAGTGCTGTCTGCAGGGTGGGCAAAGCGACAGTCGTTCTCCCCACGAGTGCAGTTACCTCGCTGATACTCCCGACATACCTGGAGCACAAAAACACATTGTGCTTTGTTTAAACTTGTTAAAAGGAACCAGAACAAGTTTACATGAGGAATTTGATCATAAACCTAAAAGCATGCACACATGAAAGCACCCAAAACGCTAGACCCACACAGACATTATGAAGTTAATGTTCACTTTACTCCACATTTGATGAAGTAATCAATCTGTTCAGTCATTTCAGAACTTGACAATCACTTTATCAGGCAGAACTAACCAATCTTAATGACAGGTTCAGCCATTACTGTTGATTGATAAGCAGAACAGACCGTAACCAGCGCTTACAGCCTCATCAATCACACAACATTATTCATTATTCAAATGAGCCGTTGTTGTGCTTCTTTTTCTACCAGAGAGGGCCAGAAGGGGGCAGCACCTGCGTGGTCAGTGAAGAAAGCGGCTGGCTCAGCCTGAATGTAGAGGTTCAAATGAGGCTCATGGGAAATATGAGGCTGCCTACCCTCAAGGGAGGCTGTAGCTGACGTAATCACCGGCCCACACATAATAACACACACACACACACACACACAAACATTTTTTTTTCAGATTAAATTTTGACACAGAGATGTGCAAAAACTTAACACCTCAATTTGCGCACGCTCAGCCGCCGCTGACTCTGTCCAGCCCTGCTCCATATGAATCGCAATTACATGGTGCGTTGTATTGATCTATCCGTTATTGTGATCTAACAAGCCATTTACCAAATGTCTGTTTACCAGCCTCACTGTCTGCTTGCATAAAGGATCTGATTTGTGGTGGACAGGCTGCGAGACAAAAGGCCACCAGCACCGTTATCTACAAACTAACCCTGCTCTGTCTGCTGTCATGACAGCTCCACAGCCACTGATCTGTGTGAGTGATGGTGAAGGATTCGCTCTGTGTCTGTCTCTTCCTTCTCTAATGCGCTTCTCTTATATGCTCTCACACATTCACATTTGAATGCACACCTACACACATACGCTCATTGATTCCTCACCACTGCCACCATCACGACTGCTGCTACTGGTCTTATTTAAAAAAAAAAAAAAAAAAAGCCTTGTTGCCAGGCAGATGTTGGGAGAGGCGGGTGAAGGAGGGAGGGAGGGAGAGGTGGAACATGGGAGGGAAAAGGAAGACGTAAGAGTGGTTGATGAGGACACAGAGATGAGGATCAAGGAGACAGAGTCACTCTTTGGTGATGGAGCGAGAGTGGCTGGCATAGAAAGAAGAATAATACCGAAAAGGAAGGTGACACAGAAGCAGTGGGATGTTCTCTGCACCAGGTGTGCTTCTCTTAACAGTGGCTAATCACACATTAGAGAAAGCTAACCCAGTGACGGTGCCCAGTCGGACAAACAAATAAAGGGCCTGTTAATCATATTTCAGTCCCCATGGTAACTGTTCCTCTGGGCCATTTACATCCCCGTGGTTGCAGGAAAGCAACATATGATTTTCTGCACGTTGACATGTTGCGGTATAGCTCCGAACGAGATAGAGACAGAGAGAATGCTGGAAAATATTTCTGGGGAAAACAGTCTGGAGGACTGTCTTCTAAAATAGGAATTTCTCTGAGCCTCAAGGAAACAGTCTGCAACATGTCTTCTGACTGGTATGTGTGTCGGCCCGCAGAATTTCAGCTATGTTTATTTTGAATGACACACACTAGAAACTAAAATATGGCTGGCCCTTTTTTCTAAGATATTTTTAGCAAACCTAGTTCCTGTCAAATTAGGCTAGAGTACCAATTCTCCCTATCAAAAAGCTTCATGAGAACACACAGGCTGAGCTCTGGGCGGCATTGACCACTGGACTTAAATGCAGAAGATAAAAAACACTGGAAAACTTTCTGCTATTAATGCTTTGCCAGACAAAGCCGGCAATTTTTTTACAGCATTAAAATTTCCTCCACCTCTCTAACTTCTCCTCACTAGTCACGACGTCTCTAGGAGATTAAATCACAACTCTCTCCTTTGTTTCTGTTATCTCTGTCTCTGCTTGCCCCAACTCCTCCCCTGATGACCACAACAGGTCTACAGATTGATTTTCTATCTCTCCCTCCATCTCTTTTTCCTGTCATTGACCCACTCCCTCGCTCTGCATATTGGGCACTCGTTCATTGGGCCAGGAGACTTCCTCAGCCTCTCCTCCATTAATTACCCAGCTACCCAGCATTACATTTTCAATGCAACCTTCCTAACGCCTCCTGCCTGCCTCCAACGATTTCCCCATTATTCCGCTGCGAGTGTTTCCCGGATGGGGCTACATAATAGATGAGATTGACTTACCGTCCAATTAATGATTATCTGAACACAGCCAGAGGATGACTGATTCAAATGACTGATTATTTTCATAGAATTAAAGATTCCTCTGAAAATCATACACTAACAGGCTCAAGTGTAACTTGAGCCTGTAACTTGAGCCTGTGCCAAACGATTGTGTCTCCTGCCTATTGATGGGATGCAGAACTGCTAACTGTAATGTTTGTAGAGTGATACTCTCATTAACGGAGCTTTCTCTTTGCTTAAATCTGCGTAATGACTGTATTATGGTAATGGAATGTAGTTACTGTAACAGAAACTGTGTACCAGATACATAATTAAAGTCTACAAACAGATAGTGTCGAGGCAAGACTTCCCAGCCCATGCCTTTAATATTCAAACAGGCACAGGCTACATTTCAAAGACCAAACTGTTTGCGTAGCTGGGAAAAGGGTACAGTATTTACTAGAGTCTTGTTAATCTATCTATTAATGTGCGACTAATATGAAAAGGACAAAATAATTGTGAAAATCCTCTGATGTGTGTGATCTGTGGTGCGTGTAAATGCACAACACGTGTTTCTCACCTCCAGTCTGTCTGTCCTCATGAGTTTCTGTGCAGCAGCAGCAGCAGCAGGTACGGGGACACTGGCGTTGCTGGTGACCAGTACAGGGGCACTGGGCAAGATGTCAGCGTGCATGAGGCCGGGCGAAACAGGGCCAAGGTAAGGGTTAAATGCAGCGGCCGCTGCCGCAGCAGCATTGGCATTGGTTGCAAGGCTGGGTGTGACTGAAAACATGGGCTGTGGGCACAGGAAAATTGAGAGAGTTGGTTACAGTTGAGCACAAATTGAGCAAAATCATCCCACTAAGACTTCTCAGAAACTCTATATATAGACATGTTGAATATTTCATTACATCTACCAATAAGTATAATGTCATTCTTCCTACTCAAATTACTGCTTGAAGATATATGACAGTAGATGGTGAAATAAGAGATGTATACAATTATCCAAAGCTAAGCAGAGGATTTTAGCTGTGGAGAGAATGAAGATGATGACAGTGCTGTCGACAATCAATGGGCTTACATCTGAGGAAGAGGACAAACGACTGTCTTCTTGGGTGGCTGCTTGTGTTTCTCTTGCTCTAACACACAGAGGAGGTCTAAGCTCACATAAAATCACACTCTTCTTACACCAGAGATCATACAGAAGCTAAAGACTGTGCTATGTGAGGCAGTGCAGAGCAAGTTTTCCTGGCACGTTTCTGACCCCAGCCCCAGTCTGAGGATCGTCTCTTGAGCCTCTGCCAACATGACACGGTGAGTAATAGAGAAGCAGCAGCCAGGCCCGGACAGCCACGTTCCTCTCAAAACCTCCTCCCTGCTCTGAAATGACTCATAAAATTGGGAATAAGGTCATGGGATTTCTAATTCTTCTTCCAGTGTGATGTCTGAAGAATTAGGTCTTGTCACAACGTGCTCTGATAAAATAGATCTGCTCAGATATCAGTTCGTGATATTCACAGTTCAAGGTTGTGGTGAGATAGGTATGATGTCATTGAAAAGACTCACAGTCATGGGGCTTTAAGTATGCACTGATGTCATTCTGCAAAAAAAAAGTTTCTGACCTTGCTTATGGCCTTTTCTGAGATGTCTCTTTACTTCACACACGCCAGATGACTTCCAGTAAAAACATGACAACGCAGATTTATGCTATAAATCACAAGTGCACTGACTTCCACAAAGTCGTGTTGAATAAAAATATTCACACATAGTCATCAAAGTATTGTCTATGCCTCCTGTCTGCAACTTGTATCACTGCAGAGATATTAAATAGAAACATAATCACTAAAAGCTGTGTTTCAGTGTTATGTTATAACATGTAATGTTTTCGTCTTTCCGCTTTTACATGGTCCTGTGACATTTAAAGCTCCTTAAAGTAGAGTGAGTAGTGCTTGATTTTAAAAATATGTTATTCTAAGAATAGTTTCCGCCATCTCTCAATTCATAACTCCCTCTGCACATATTAACAGCATTCAAACATCAACGCTGTCAGCTCAGTCAGAGCACGACTGGCTTTACGTCTCTCATTCACGTCATTCAGCTTTTTGAATTCAACATTATTTTTCATATTTATATTCCCCTTTCAAAATGATGAAATGTTCTTTAATGCATATTTGAACTACTCATTCAAACGTGGCACGTGGAAACGAGCAAGAAATCTTTACAATTTTTTTACCTTGTAAAATCTTATTCATACATCAAACCATTCAACTTAGTTTGAGTCCAGAGTAGTTGACATCACACCCAGAGTGTAAAATTCCTCCAAAGATTTCTGTCTAACTTGTCCTTCTGACCACAATTGTTGGTCTCTCATTCCTGTTCTTTTTATACATGTAGGACAATGTGTGCTCTTTCAAACTATGTACAGCTATGGCAACAAACTGACTAACTTATCTCAGGGTGACAAGCGTGTCAAACTACTATCCCTTTTTCTGTTTCTCACTCCTGCTCTCTCACATTAAAGCTTAGGTGATTTTTGTCATGTTCTTCTTTGTTTAGTTTCAGAAGAACCCCTTCTCCTAAAAGTTTACTAAATCTGGACAATGTTTTGCACAGGACTACAATAGTGAAATACACGAAGAAACCATTCGTATGTATACAATGACAATCTATGAAAAACTATGACATAAATAAATATAATGTATATGAACTTTTAGGAAAGCTGTGGGTGGCTTAGCCTGAACAGACATGCAAGGCTTTGTGTTCTCTGTTGTGCGATAAAGTGTTTTGCAGCATTTACCTTCTTTTAGTATTATATAAAAGGATATTTAAAAATTGGTTAACATGAATAAAAACCTTTAAAAAACAACTTTATATCCATCAGTTTGAACTATTATAAAAAGATTGTTGGATTGCTGCATAAACTACTCTGAGAACAGTGTGGGCTTTGTTTATTCTGGTGCAACCACTTTTCAACACCAGACTACCTCCCTGCTTTTGCCCCCCACCCAAACATGGAGATGTATCTAATTATAAGAGCAACGCCCTTCCCTTGTGGCTTTTATGGTTTTTATTTCACTTATTTTTATATCCCGTCTGCACCAAACAAGTACACAGAATTTTGTTTTTGTAACGTGAGTGAGTGAGTGAGTGAGTGAGTGAGTGAGTGAGTGAGTGAGTGAGTGAGTGAGTGAGTGAGTGAGTGAGTGA
>JAUYWH010000005.1:19154807-19176760 GCA_034779795.1 Ctenopoma multispine | reverse complement strand
ACACACACACACACGCACACACACACACACACACACACACACACACACACACACACACACACACACACACACACACAGACACGGACATGTATTTTCTTGACCAAAGGTTCCTGTTGGAAAGCATACGTCAGACAAATTATGACATCAGACACAGCACAAAGAACAGCCTGTCTGAAGACTGAGAGTACTGCCAGACTGGGCAATAACACACACACACACACACACACACACACACACACACACACACACACACACACACATTAAAAAGGACACATTTATTAAGCAATACACTCCAGCTGCAAACCACTGGCTTCTCCCAATGCCTGGTAGGAAGTTATCCTGATAACATAAAACAAAGCAGAAAAACTTCATGTGCTTTTAATCTTCACCTTCTCTCACACTGGATGTCTGTATAAGTCTCATTATCTTTGCCAAATCATTTATCATATCTGGGAAACCCATGTTGCATTAGCACTCGAGCCTTAAACAGCTAATGGCCTTAAAATCTCATTTAGAGCAAAAAGAGGGAAAAGCCTTTGCGACAACGACAGTGATAGATATGTGGACAGAAGAGTCGCTGGCAGTAGACTGAGGTGACACAACACAGCTAGTAGAAGCTGTAACTGGCCATGAGTTCACAGAAAAACGCTGCTCCAGAATCCAGAGTCCGCTGAAAGCTTTTAGCCGCGAAGCTCAATTAGCCAAAACAACAATTACAGCCCCCAGAAGTACCACTCAGTCTGGCAGTGTGTTAGCATGTTTTGGGTGGGTGAGGGTGAAAAAAATCGTCAACACCGGAAGCTAATAAAAGGGCAAAATCATTAGCTGTTGTGGCTGATGAGTGCCATTGCCTGGTGGAGCTGTTTCTTGCTTGCAGTCCACTGTTATACATGTCTCAAGTGCCTGGCTCAAGCAGCCCATGTCAAACTAACATATTCTAATCATGACTCTTTGATTCATGATTATTGATTGTCAGCCTTTATCATTCTTTTAACAATAATTTCAGCTGTCTGGGTTCAAACCTCCAACAACACGTGTGTTTTTGCAGGGCCTGAGTTAATTTCTTACTCCAGACCAAGCACATGCACGTTGGGTAAAATAGGTAAGAAGGTGTTTGTGTGTAATCATATGTTGTATGACAGTAAGTACGAGCAGCAGAGTTGGAGAAAACTTTAAAATAATGACTATTGGTGTTGCAGTTCTGAGGTGAATATACTTAAGTGACACAGACAATAAAAAAGCTATTCTGTGTCAACAAAGTCGTGGCAGAACAGCTACAAAGCCTCTATCACAGGGAGATACGACTAAATAAAACATCATAGTAATAATGACACACTTTATTGATCCTCTTGGGGAAATTGTTAGCTGCCAGACAATAAATATTGCCACTACAACGGTATTTCTTGGAAATAACAAGAAACACCGTTGTAGTGGCAATATGTATTGTCTGACACCTCGACATGTAGCCAGCAAAGAGTGGGAATCAAACTACTCACCCCGGGGGTTCATAGATGACACAAATATATACAATATACAAATATGCACAAATACGATTCAGCAAAATGAACAGAACCAGTACACAGTTTGTGCAGTGAAAGTTGTGTACATTACGTACAGTAACTTAGTTGCTGTTTGAACAATAAGTCTAGCAGCTGGGTTAAACATCATAAATAATATGTGCACAGCCCAAGTTGGGTGCGACACAGTGTTCTGCCATCACATTTTGACCTACGACACAAACAAGTAGAAGGTATATTTATAATTCCAGCTATATTTTGAGCAATTCCTTTGAAAAAAAAGTCTGCCGGATTGCAGACTTACAAAGTGTGCATCGAAAGTCAAGTGGAGAGTTGCCAGTTCCACAGCAGGATATCCCTGAGCCTTTGGCAGACATTACAACTGGGCCGCAAAATGTGGGTTTATATATCATGTGATCACGAGACCTGATTCGGGCTCGACAAATCAGGCTCAAACATACTTATAGTATCTGTTGCTGACTGCTTTGAGAATGAAGATATTAATATCCCCGTGGTCAAGGAAACCACCACTGGCATTTGAGAAACAAATTTGGTGGTAAAAGGAAGAAAGCGATTAAATACAATGTCAAAGTCACCAAGTATCCAGCAGAGCCTCCTTTTCATCTTCGCTCACTATGATCCTTTCACTGACCCGGCTTCAGACATATAGCTGAGACTTTTTCATTTTCCGCTTGCTTGTAAAATCTGCTCCAAACGTTTCCACTGTGTCTCTCGCTCCGGAGGGTGCAGGATAGGTGGCAAGTGTTGTCCTAGCTCCTGCGGGAACGTCATTGTAGAAATGTGCAAGGCAAAGTCTCTAATTAGCTTTGCTCTCATTAGGTCTACAACGCTATCTCCCCTCAGACAGACAAACACACGCGTGCATGCGCGCGCACACACATATAGCGATGTAGAGAGAGAGGAGAGAGAGGCCACCCCACAGCCCCTGAGATCTGGCCCTTCTTCTCTATTTCTCTTTCAATTAACCCTCTTCCTCCATCCTCTATCTCTTCATCTTTTCCTCTCTGCCTTCATCTCTTCTTCACTCGAGCGTTCTCTGTTCACAGTCTCCAAAGTTCAGTCTAATTCAGTTTTATCTCCCATTCACTGTGCCAAGGAGGCAGGCATAGAGCAGACCCATTAAAACAGCCTTAATGGAAGACTGGTGAACAGGCACACAGGATTCAACAGCTTTTAGGCCTAATTATTTTCTGCCCATCTTTGTAACGTTCATTCTTCAGATATATTGGCTTCACTCGCTGCTAAAACCTTTTCCTTCAATGACGTTTTTCATATCTTGATCATCACCTATTTTCATTCTCTCTTTAGATTGCTTCACAGCTATTGTCATTAAATGTTCCTTGGGAGTTTGGCAAAGACAATCTGTTTTGTTTTTTTATGTTTGCTTATATCTCTATTTAAAGAGGGACACTTGAGGAAATCAGAGAGTGAAAAAAAGGAAAACGAGCAGATTAAATTGTCCCTGTTGCTGAACAAAAGACGCTCGGTGACAAAACAGGCAGCTGCCTTTAGTTTGTGCTGTGATCTTTAGTAGCTAAGCAAAGTGGCTCCAAAGTGAAAACAAAAGACGCAGCTGGCAACAGGCACGGTGTCCCGTCCTCAGACAGCGAAGACTGCATGAGTGGACACAAACAACAAACACAGACGGAGCCGCATGAGTGCACAGAAATGTGCCCTCTTTGTATGATGATCTGAGGAGGGATTAATATCAAATGACACATTTTTTTTCTTTTGCACTCCAGATGAAACTAGTCGGGATCAGATGCAGTCGAGTCAGAGTGCTGGAATGTTCTATTCCATCTTACTTCTGATGAGTCATGGGGGACGTGGCAGATAATCACAAGACCACACCCTGAAGCTCCCAAGTAACACGGAGGAAAACTGAGAACAACTTGTCAGACATAAATGGAGACATCTCCGCTTACATGCACGTGTCTCCACACACACACACACACACACACACACATTCACACTCCTATTCTCCGACGAAGGGTGTCACTGTACTGGCATCAGCAGCTAGTGTCATTGCCTCGAGGTTAAAGCAGATAAGAGCGGATTAGCATTCATTACTCTATAAAGTGATGATACCCACCTCGAGCAGACACATCCACAAGCCACACATACACATGAGAATGGACTTTTTTCTCCATAGTCACTATATAAAAAAAACTATATTCAAAATCTAAGTGAAATGCAAAAAAGCCAATAACATTAATACAGAGTAACAGCATGTAAATGTGTTTTATTAAGAACTGCAGGGCTATAAAATCCTCTTTTAGTATTTGTAATGACTTCTGACAAAGCTGAAATCAAAGAAAAAAATTGAGATAATGACAACAATAGAAAAAAACACTGATGAAAAAGATATGTTTCACAATTGAATGTAAGATTCTTTAATTTTTGATTCCCTCAGGACCTTGGCTTCACCTCTGCAGATGACTATTCGGCAGGCACCATGCTCCCATAAAGACACACAAGAGAGCGAAAGTGCAAGACGGAAAAAAGGACAGAAAGAAAAAACAACAAAGACTGAGCCGGAGTCATTTCTAGGTTAAGGATAGATTTTGTTAGTGTGATACATCATGTAGAAAAGCTTCACACAGTGTGTCTTAATTCCCTCCGACACACACACACACACACACAGAGTGCGTGACAGGCCCGTGCTCTGTCACGCAGTGTGTGCGTGTGTGCAGTGAGTAAAGGGCCATCAACCCCTCCTCCTCCACGTAGCGCCTTCCGGCTGCACACTCATCCACATCGATCCACATTGATCAAAGTCGGCTTGTACCACTTCAGCAAAGAGCAGGGGGAGCAGTGGGCAGGGTGATCACCTTATCTAAACCTTCCTCACTGGCATCTCTATCATGGGCACAAAAATCAAATTAAAAAGACACTGTCATCAGAAAAAACGTGAACATGTGGGAGAACCTGAAGTTACACTGAACTCGAGTTACTCGTTCAGCGTGAACGCCGAGGATCTGGCTCTAATCTCTGTGTCATTTTGATGACATATTTGTGATCCATGGACCAGTCTAGACTTCAGATATGAGCAGGGAAGCTGCAGTGAGAGACGGCCCGGTGACAGACACAACAACACAGCTGCTGTATCACTCTCTGATGGCTGAGCCTGATACCGCTGTAATCCAGTTAAAGCCTTTTGAAGAATCACAATGTCCAACAGCAAGCCCTGCTACATGCACTATAACAATAAAGGGATATTACAGACATTCTTCAATCTTGCCTGCGCCAAAACCGACTCCCGCTCACTTCTGCGCTCTCCTGCTCTGTGTTATGACTTTCTCTCTATCCATACACCATCTAGCTGCTGTTCCCTCCTCTCCAACTGTCCATCACTGTCCATGTTACACCATTTGACGTCGATGCACCTATCCATCACTATTTCACTCTCCTTCTACTCCATTGTTTTCCTATCTGGAAATAATCTGCTCGGTGACACCACCCTCCTGTTTGTCTGTCCGTCGTTGCCTCATATTTAATGTCATGATGATGCAGGCTCTGCAACAAAATGGGCTTCTTGGGTCATTTCACAGCTATTTTTGATTTTTGCTGCAGACGTGCATGAAAAAAAAAAAACAAGCTGATTTTACAGGTTGTTCTAAGGACATGATTTGGAGTTGATGTATTAACTTTTGTAGAAAGAAAGTGGGAAAGAGAAAGCAAAGAAAAAAGAAAAGCATCCACTCCATAATGGTCATGAAAAATCAATATTGTATGGAGACAAAGTGCTGCTAAACAGTGTGGTTTCTGTTAATTAGCACTTCTCTAATGATCTCTTTTTCCACCTCCCTTCCCCACTGCCTTGCTTTCTGTGCTTCCCTCCCACTCTCGCTCTTCATCTCCCCCTTCCATTAAAACCCTTCTCTTTCTTTGGCTTCATCACTTGTTCATTCCTCTAAGTCTGTTGATTCTGTCCTCCCAGCCAATGTCACATCTCTCTGCAGAGAAAACAAAGCGAGAGGAGGTATCTGAGTTCTTTTCATAAGCGTGATAAATATCCCACTCCTGTGTTTGTGGCTGATGGCTCTCAAGGATGAGATTTAATGAACCTCTCATCCAACTCTGATTATTTTCTAATTAAAGGAGTGAGTGATGAGGGCAATGAGTAAATTCATGAATGCATGTTTATAACTGCGGGGGGAAAAAAATAAAACAACAAACACGTCGATGACAGACGCAGAGACAGAAATCATACTCAGCCGAGCCTTGTTTACCGCACTCCCTGAGGAACAGAGGTCGTTTGGCAGAAATGATTGCATCACTTAAGGAAATACAAACCTAAAATAAAATTTGAGTTATATGATACTGCATGTATCTGCTGTACATATTCAAATTCAAATGTTCCAGTTGCATTAGTTGCATGGACAAACGGGACTTTTTCATTTCAACTACACCATCTCAACATTTTCTCTGTCAGTTTTTCTGTTTTATTGACACTCAAGTCATAGCTAGGTGTTAAGAACGGCTGGCACACATACAGAATGCTAAACTTTGGGAGCTTAGGAAACACCAGAGCTGTTGGCTCATGTTCCAAGTCATCTTTGACTTTTTCAGTAGTTAACACAATAGTTGCAGAATACTAAGCAAGTGCAGTCAATCCCCAAATATAACCCTAAACAAGACTGTGCCGCCCTCTGTTAATCTGCACTTAGGCATGTTAATGCCTGCCAGCATGCTAATGTGTACACAATGACAAAGCTAACATGCTCATTATTAAGCAGGTTTTTACCATATTCACTGAAGTTAGTTCAATGCATTAACACCAAGATTTGCTGAGGCCAACATGAGCTTTGGTATTTATTCATACAATTAGTGGACAAAATAAAACTGTATGGTAAGTAGGAAGCATCGGGATCACCAAAGTAACTGTAATCACTTATCCTTTGCAGGGGTGGCTTGATCCTAACACAGGACTCACCGGCAGATTAAACACGGCACTGTTCACCGGTTTCTTGCACGACTAGCACATACAGACAGAAAACAATTCACATGCACAATCACGCCTACATGTACTGTGTGCCTTTACTTGAGTTGAACCTGACCTTTGGACTGTAGGAGGAAACTCGAACACCCAGATGAAACACATGCTGTTATAGAAAAGACATGTCTCAGATAGTCTTATATTAGATTATTAGATTCCAACATCCTGCCTGTTGCAGCCTGCAATGCTGGGCACCAAAGACACTCTGACATGATTACCTGCCTGAAGTGAAAGCTCATGATTTCACAGGACTCTTCACTGAGATCTGTGTGTGTGTGTGTGTGTGAGCATGTCGGTGGGGGTCGACTGCTGTAGACAGTTCAGTGTTTGTTATTTGAGTTGACGTGTTTATGTGTTTGGGGTTGAAAGTAAGGGATAGTGCTGCAGAAAGTGTGACTGCAGAGATCACCTGAGATCAGATGAAGAGCAGAGGGTCAGTGACAGACTGAGGGAGGAGGAGATGGAGGAAAGGCAAAGACAGGTGTAGACAGACTTATGGTGCTGCCAAATGACAAAGGCGGGAGGACAAGTTGGCAGACGACTCGCTGTCCTGGGGTGAATTAAAGCCCCGTTGCAATGCGCTCTCCAACTGCTCCTTCCCTCACTCCTGCACACCTTACTTGTTCACCATCTAATTCAAATGTTACTTTTACCGCATCAGTCTCAAAGATTTACAAATGCTGTGCTTTAAAAGCAGACGGGAGATCTGAAAACAGGTAGGGAGGATGAAAAGGAGAAACGGGGCAGCTGATAGGTGGATTTGGAGGAGTGGCGTGTTGGGGAAGGCTGCCAGACAGACTAACGGGAATGGATCAGGCCACAACTGATTAGATATTCTGTACACAACAGCACGAGCAGCAAGAGCAGCAACAGCAATGGGACATCACGACTCAGCACGGAGAGATGCTGATATTACCTTCAGACTAGCTGAATGTCTAGGGCCCTCCAGCGTCGTGTGAAAACACACGCAGAGGTGCACATACGCAAACTGTCTCTGAGGTTGTTTTGAAGAGCAGTTCACATGCAGTGAGCTGCGGTTCGAGGTAAACGTTTAATGCCACAGAAAAGTGAAAGAGAGATGACTGCATGTGGAAGGAGGCTATTCCTGAATGCCCTTGTATGTGTTTTGGCTCTGATGTTGTTGTGTCATGTCTCCATGCTGATGCAGCATGTTTAAAGATGGATGCGCGTATGCGTTCGTGTCCCTGTGCTGAGGCAGCGTATCCACAGATGGATGCAGAAACGGTGGCCTCTCCGAGGACAGAGAGGCATTTAGAGGAGACGTTTCAAGAGAGCAGCGGCTCATGGTTAGAGTCAGACAACGTTGTGTGTTTACAGCTGACTTCGTGGCAATGGGCTGATAAAAGATTCTTTTCATAATGTCCTGTGCAGGCTGAGCTACGTGAAAAATCAGATACAGTATATCCTGTTTAGTTAGGCCCAAAAACATATTCTATAAATGGCAGACAGCTACATGAGTACAGCAGAAAGGAGTACACCCACTTGCTAACACTAATGTTTTTGAGCATCTCTTACATCAACAACACCACTTTACAAAAACAGCCCCGAGGACACTCATTCACATGCACCTATTTAAAGGCCTAATTTAAAATACAAAAGAAAGTTTTGTGCAAACATAAAAATATTCAAAAATATGGAACCTGCAACTGCATCACCCCAAAACTGACTGACTTTTAAAGTCAAGCTGAATTTTAAATATTTGTTTGAAAAATCAATAAATACATATATGAACATATCTGGTCAAAACTGTAATTGATATTTAACAAGAGCTGGTTTTCTGACAAATTAACAGTAATTAACAGTATGAAATAAACACACAATCTAACAATCTGACGTTAATTTACAACAGTAATGCTGATATATACCGGCCTTGTCAGGGAAACTGAGCTGTTGCAGAATAATGAAGCTAGCACTGCTAACAGTGTTTCCAGATTTAGTCGGTCTTGTGTAGCAATTGTTTAAACACAGATGCCCTTGGTGACCCCTGACAGCAGAGAGTGAAGACAAGTAAGCGGCGCCCATCGTGGAATTCACTGCTTCCTGACCAAAGCTAAGACAAACAACTGTCTCCTCAAAACATGATGAAAAGCGATAAAAAAAATCATAAAAAAAAAAAAAATCACTGTGTGCGAAATGGAAATGAAAGTGTCTGAGATGTCTGCGAGAGAAAAAAAAGAAGAAGAGGGGGGTGTAGGATGGGCTGAGCAGAGACAGATTAACAGAGGTAATGAGAGGAGAGGATGAGAGCGAAGAGCATGACAGTAGAATACAGATACAGAGCAGATTAACACTGTTGGAGTACGTTTCCCTTTCAAAGAGTTCTTATCCAATGTACTGCATCCCTCTGCGCGCTGTGCATTCACACAAGCACACACACACGTACACACACTGTTTTTTACTGGGCTTTCATCTCAATACATATTGCCTTACCTTTTCTCATGTGATCTGTTGCTGCTTTCCTCTCTCTCACATTCTTTCTTGCACTTACTCTGACATATTTTTGTGTTTTTTCAAAGACTGTGAAGTATAGTAGCAGTGTAAGATGTAAATATGTATACGTTTTCCAGACTAAGATTATGGCATCCACGCCATCATGACCCTGTATTACACCAGCAATAACGTAGAAGTGTTTTTGCTTTGTTATTAGGTTTTGTAAAAAAGCTTTAGAGATGTTTTTTTTTATTTCTATTTTAATAATGGGACTCTCACATTCATTATTTAGATACTTTGGGGAAACAGTTTGAACAAATATAAAATTACTTTTATATTATTTTATAATTATGTGCTTCTCTAATATTGTTCCCCTGGTATGTGCCTTTTTTCACTGTGTGTACAGAACACAGTAGATGCCTGTGTTCGTGCAGGTGATGAGACATTACACAACAGGGACTTAGTGGAGACCTGACCTTGGTTCAGACCAAAGCCACGCTCCAGCCATACTCATAACTACCTGCTGAAAAATTTAAATGAGTTTCTATGCTATTTTTGGCATCTAGGAAGTTTGTGCTTTTATACATTTGCAACTTTAAGAAAATATTTTCTGGATTCACTTCATAACAGCTATAATGCACTTTGAGAGGCTGTTAAGGCGATGATGTGGATTTAAGGCACAGCTGCATCACCATACTGACAGCAAGGAATGCCCTGTGTGGGCCTATTCTCAAAGACATGCCGCATCAATCTCCACCTTAGCAATATACTTTCTTACCAATTATTTACCAACATTTTATCAAATTATTTGTATTATTATACATCAGAGCTTAGTTAGAGTCTAAGCAATAGTAAACTGATAAGATTCAGTGAAAAACACAATAAAAAGAAAATCAAATGTTGGGTGAGATTGTGAATACCACATATTCAATCCCATTATACTGAAGAACAATGTAACTTATTAGACATTATTGATAAATGTTATGATAAAACAAAAAAATATTTAGGTGGAATTTAAACTATAAAACTTTGGTAAATAAGATATACACTTAAAAAATAACCGAGTTATGTAAGATAAACATAACTTAAGTTAAGTTTGTCTGATTTAATAGTTAGAAAAACTTAAAAGTAGTTCAGAATACAAAAATGCATGTTCCCAACAGTTTTTTGTGGCAGAACACAGTCGTGATTATTAACTGAAGGACACAGATTTTTAATTATGGTAAATTTAACTAATTGCCACATGTATACTTTTTAATGTAGAACATCCAAATAAACAGTTTAAAACCAAGTCCATGCAACATTTTTTTTAACTCCCTATTTTAAACAAAAAGTGTAGCCTTTAATGGCGTCCTCGTCACGCAACCAATAAATAAAAAAAAAAATTTCTTTGAAACAGGTAAATTGGTGAATCCTCAGCAGCCTTGTTAGAGCGCATGTTAACACTGAGTAACAATCTTAGGCTTAAATAAATTCAGCACAGGAAGGAGAATCGGTCTAGATAGGAAAATAAAATCTCCTCCTGTCTGTTCCTGTCTATTAAACACTCTGTCTCCCAGCCTCGAAATAAAAATTGCTGGGTTCCTATCATACAGATCAGTAGCTTGGGGAATCCAATGATGAGGAATTATAAAAAAGTATCAGAATGTCCATAAAGGACAACAATTTTAACAAGACAGTCAACCTATGTCAAACAATTCCAGCACAGCCCACAGACCACAGGATGTGGTCCAATGCGTTTTCATCCACTCTCACTGGTTTCCCATCGCATCCAAATGATGACTGTATTGTATCCCCTCAGCCTAAATAACCCCAGATTTGCTTTTAATTCACTTCCAATGAAACCAGCTTTGTCTCCAGCTGCTAATGGCAACAACCTGTTAGAGTCATGTAACAGCAGCCAAAAGGACAAGCAGTTATTGTTCGTCTGTGTTCTCCACATTACCTGATCCAGAATGATTAATGTGAGTGTTTTCTGATCTGCTATAGCATCTCTTGACGGTTTGCTTAAATTAAAGAGACTAACACTGGATGTTTTGCTCATGTTCTGACCATTTGGAGGATGTGGCATACAAACAGTGCTCTCTGGTATTGAAGTCAAGGTCTTTGTGCACTCAACCATGCATCCAATCTCCTTCCCAAAGAATTTTTGATTTGCATGCTACTCCGCTACTGAGAAAGGTAACAATTGTTCATTATTAGTCGTCACTCTTAAGGTGAATTCAGTCCGTGAAGAGAATTTTGGATGTGGCACAACTGCACAACTGTTCTAACTGAACTGAGGCAAAGAAATATCCAGAAAATGTTTCAACTTCTGCATAAAAACCCCACATCTCTTAATCCGCTTAAAACACATACAGAGAGGAATGATTCCTGGTGAGACGTAGCACAGTTACACTCCTCAAACACATCATTGTGTGCGTAGCTACAGCTAAGGCCGGTGCAGATGCTACATTGGCTGTTTGGGGCAAATAACCACCGACTTCACAACAGAACATCTGCTTTCAGTTTCGAGAAAAACATGTTGTTCTGTGCACATGGACTGTGTCCTCACATCCTTGTAAGGTTGCTTTGCTTTGTTACTGTTGGGTATTGTGAGTCCAAGCTGGGAAGGTCAGTTTCTTTAATATATGTCAGTCGTATAAAATCTCTGCCTGTGAATCTTTTCTTGTTCACCTCTATCACTCCATCCATCCTAACACTAAAATGAGTTTCTTGTATGCCTTCCTATTCTCTTGCTACAGACCCTTCCTTTGCCAGCCTACATTCAAAAGGAATGAAGGGCGTGTGGCATGACAAATTGCCCAGGAGTGTGAAGCCACGTGTACCACCATCCATCCCTTTATTCGTTTTTTTTTTTCTCTCCACATTCTCCTGTCTGTCCTTGCCTATCCCCTTGCCCCTTTCTCCATACCTATGTGTTATGAATTCATCTGCAGATAAAGCAGATCTATCATTCTGTCACGGAGGCAGGGAAGGGAGGTAGACTGTAGAATGCCCTGGCACTGAGAAAAGGGAAGGGCTCCAAACGTAGTGCTACGCTTCCTCACACATTCCCTGCTGCGCCTGGTCTCTCCCTCTCGCCGGCTCAGTATGCCAGTCTGTTTTCCAGATCCATGCAATGCCCCCACAGCCCCCCATATTCATTCTTGTCTTACCTGTACCAACCAAACCCACTTAAGCCATCGGGGGCCAACCCAGCAGCCTAGAACTGTAATAACAGTGCTTGGCTTAACGTGAAATCCTCCCAGTTCTAAACCACGATAAGCTGTGGTCTGGACTGGCTTGACTGACTTCCAGCTCTGGTCTCCAGTTACGCTCAATAACACCCCGCTTGCCAATAAGATAGAAGACAAATTGCAGGACAACATAATAGACAAACCTGTAGAATCCAGGATCACTGTGCTCTCTACAGCCAAAATACCCAGGTTAACTTAACCAGTATCTCTGTGTGCAACACATTCACAGCACCTGTGACAGTGAAACAGCAGAAACACTCACAGGTTAACACACACGTGTACCAAGTGAAAGTGTTGTGTGAGCTGTTGTTTTTCAGATGCTAAAACAAAATCATTGATTAACACGATGAAGGACTGATGAAAGACTACGCTAAATGGGGGATTGCTTTATGTTTCCAATACTAATGGAACAGAGCTAATTAAACTCTATGTAATGTATGATATTACAGAAGGCCGGTGTTTATGCTTGGCTCTCAGCCATGGCACATGCTGCTACAGCTGACCCTTTACATGCCCTCTCACAGTTATTAGTAAATTATTAGTGTGACTGGATATACTGTGGATCATATATTTATGGAGAAAGTTTGAATAGCATCTTACTTAAAGTATATATTCAATTTATTGTCAGTGCTGTCTCATGTCTTCAAGTTTGGTGACATGTGAGTTTGCCTCCTAGATAGATGTTTATGTGGTGTAATGCCACATGGACTATTGTATCAGTTTGTTATGAAGTCTGATATACTTAAAGGATTTTTTCTATAGTTTTACCTACAATATCAAATCAAGATGATGTTGGTTTTTGTGTTGCTTGGCCAGTTCACCACTTTGCCTCAATATGTTATATCTCAGCAAGACATTTATCGTGAGAGGATAAATGTCTTTGGTGAGTCCTTGACGTTTACTCTAACATCTCCAGAATTAAGGGAAATGTCTCAGCAGCAATCCGACTCGCTGCCATGTGGTTTTTAACACACATTAATGTCCCTCTCTGGCAGAAACATTAATCTGTGACGTTCTGATCAAACCTAAACTCACACACTTTGGTTACAGTCTGTTGACACTATAAACATTCGAAGCAGCTGAGCTTGTAGCATCAAGCAAAGATGCTATGTCACAATAAAAACACAGCATTCTGTAATGACTCCTTTCAATACATATTTTTATTTTCCTCTCAACTTCTTGGCCTACTGTAGTCCGTTCTATTTTCCTCCCTCTTTTCTGTGCTCTCTCCTGTTTGATTTTTCTTCCCCCCCGTCTCTGAGAGACAGAGGAGCTGTATCGTGGGAGTGTGTTGTCTCAGTGCCAGGGCAAAAATAGACAGTAAATTACAGAGCCATCTGAGAATACCCCACTATGCTGCATGACCTCAAAATAACACACACATATATACACTCGCAGACTCACATACAAGCATGAAATACACAGTATGCTGCCCTACTTCTATATTTCCCGTTTAGCCTGTTGATGTGACGATCACAGAAACTTTCGCAATGTGCCAATGAGCAGGCCTGCACTGAAGCTGTTTGCCAGCGAAGGAAACTCTGACTGTGATCCACAGATGTTTATATGATTACAGCCCCATCTCAGCTTACCAAGACACATACACTAAACTAAAAAGTATTAATTGCTGCTGTTCCTAATCCAAATAATGCAGCTATTCCTGAATCTGGAGCTGAATTCATAAGTATCCAAAGCAAAGCTCACAGCACTATGAGACAATGCTTGTCAATTTTGCAAGCTAGGAGAAAAGGATAAGAAGAGTAGTGATGAATGGACATCTCAGGTGTTTGTCATACTCACCTTGAGTGAGTCAAAACAGGCAATGACTCTCCCGTTTTCCACCTGACAGCTCTTGGCAGGGTGGGCGAACTTGCACTCGCTGTCCGGTCGTGAACACGTTCCTCTCTGGAATTCCCGACAAACCTCCAGCGTCAGCCACTTTGTGTCCCGGATGGGTGTCACATTCACCGCCATTTCGAACCAGGCAGGAGAGGCCGATTAAGAGGAATAGATTTCCAGTTGATGCAATTATGAGTGTGTCCGTATGTTTCTAATGACACTGGGACAAATGAGAATGAATAGGTAAAGGACATGGGAAAAAGACAGTTCTAAGAGGTTTTGTCCCAAGGGTCTGATTCAAAAATGAAGCTTGTGAGGCCTGGGACTCGCCTACCACCTGTGGCCCATCCTAAGCATCTGTTTGTAGCTTTAATAGGAATCCTTCGCCGCCTGTCACCCAGGGCCTGGAGCCACAGAGGTTTGCTTTGTAATCTCTCTCTCGTTCCTGCTCTCAAACACACGCACGGCAGTTCTCTCTATTGCCTCGCTCCTCGGCTGAACTGTCAGATGAGACGAATGGCCAAACACGTTATCGATCGAGTGTGTCCATGATGAAAAGATGCAGGTTTTGGAGCAAAGCGAGAAAGAAGAAGAAGAAGTTGGATGAGAAGGACGTGGCAGAGGCGACAACAGAGAGACTATCTTCTTCCGCTCACAGGAGCCGATAAAAGCTGTCTGTCCTCAGTTTTAGAGTGTGTCTGCAGGGGAAGGTGGACTGGTTTACTTGCACAGAGGAAGGCTGAATGGCATGGATGGAGAGAGGTCTGGCTGACAGACAGAGCAAGAAATGGAGGGAAGGAGAGTGGTGTCCGTGGTGTGGAGACTGGCTCAGTGGACGGGGTTGGCAGTCCCAGTAGTCCTAGAGCTCCTGGTGTGGCTGGCAACTCCAGCAGACATGTGCAGGCACAGGGGCAGAGGCGGCTTCAGTGGAGCCAAACAGCCACAGGGGTCAACGACAGAAGGCACTTCTCTCTGTGGAGAAGGAGGGAAAAGTGTCAGTGGAGTAGAGGCTTAACGTACGCACACACAAACACACACTCGACACGGACGCACATTTGGATTCATCCACACAGATTCATCCGAACACGTTTTCCATTCATTGCCTTGCTCATCCTCTCTCACGGTAGCCCTCACAGAGACTGCCATGCTCTCAGCTGGAAAATCAAATCAAACACCATATCGCTAACAGTAAAGCTCACGCATTCAGGCGCAGACAATTTATTTCAAAGGAAGACAGTGAAGTAGAGGGAGAGAGATCAAGAGACAAAGCAAAAAAGTATCAATTGTGTGTGTGAGACCCACGGGGATGCTGGACTGCAAAAGTTTAATACTGATCTACAAGTAATATTTTATACAACAACATGAATCGTACTATAATGCAGTAGTAATTCCTTTAAAATCATATTATTTGCAACAATGAGACTTTTAAAACTTTTAATACACTTTAGCAAAAGGAAAAAAAAACAAACTAAATAAAACCATTATAGACTTGTGCACTATCAAAGTATTGCTAAGTGAGTTTGCAGCCTGCCCACGTCTGGTGGGACTGGAAACAGCCAATCGGCTGGATAAATGGTTGCAGGTGGCCAGGTGAAGCAAGACAGACAAGATAATGAGTAGATGAGGTTAAAATGAAAGAGAAAAAGAGAGCGAGAGAGACAGAGAGAGAGAGAGATGTGTGCACCTTAAATCCACTCATCTAAACACCTCCAACCTTTCTGCTCACATCCAAATGTTGAAAACACAAAGTGACCCCCGAAACTTCCTACAGCTGCTACTCCACAGTAAGTGCCCTGAAACCTGCAGCCCACGTGTGGTTACATCACTTTTAGGTCCCCTACACTCTAACAGATATAATGTTTTTATGAATACTATCATGGTACCACTGATATCTTTATAAAGCAGCCATCCAGACAGACGTTTGTGGGCAACTATTTAAAGCAACCCCCCAGAACTCAGGTAGTCCTGTTTCTAAATTTGCAGGTTTGGTGATATGTAACACCCCTTTACTTCTGAGCTGACTAGTAGGTGTTATAGAGATGTGTATTGCCGTGACTATGGTGTGAGTCAAAAACAGAATATGCTGCTCTGTGTTCCTTGAGCTGACACTGCCTGCTGAGTTTCTGAGTTTATGCTATAGTGGGAAACACCAGCATTTAAGACTCTACAATCAGCTGGCAAACACTATCAAAAAGCAGTCTTTCTGTGGTAGGATCTTGCATTGAAGGGGTTAATTTAGCCAGTTTTGGATCTAGAGTTTTTTTTAAATGGAGAAACGTCAAATCCTGTATTTTAGTGGAACTTTCACTCTCAGCCGACTATTTCTAACCTACTAGCTAGGGTTTGATTACCTACATGCACTGTGGTAGATGCAACAAGTTCAGGCATTTTTCTCTCTGGTTGCACTGAATGCAATCACTGAAACAGAAGATGAGTCAGATTGAAAGAAGGTTAGCTAAGCTGCAAAAGTGATTTAAAGCTATTTATCACAAAATGGCCCTGGAACACACTGAGCACCCCAGACTGGTGAGATTTACTGTAACAGTGATAGAGCATTAAATTATTGATTTTTTCCTGATCTGCAATCACTGGTGCTGCAATAAAAGTGGGTGGTCTGAAGAAAAATGAGCACTAAAAAAGAGGAAAGTGAGAAAGAAGGAGGATAAGATGAAAATACTCCTTTGGTCAAACACTGATTGCTTATGTTTCATGCTCTCTTCTCCTATTTGGGCCAGTCACTGTGGCGAACTACTTTTTCAGCCCAAAGCTGGTATTTTAGGGCAGTGTGTGTGTGTGTGTGTGTGTGTGTGCGCGTGGACAAGAGCAATAGGCCAGGGCAGCCCACTGTATCTGGCAGGAAGAACTGTGGTAAAGGAGAGAATACAGAGAGGGCTACCATTACCAGTGCATTAAATATGGAGTGGCAGAATTAGTCTTCTGCATCGCCTATTCTTACTCACTTCCTGACCTCGCCTGTAACTTTCTCTCTTTTCCCTCTATTATACTGCCAAATCCCAGATGTTAGTCTGGTAAGGAGCGTTCCCTGCATGCAAATAAAAACAGGATCCACATACAAAATGGAAATGAGTAAAGTGAGGATTATCTACATAAAGGGCCCTTTTCATATCTGCAGCTGTTTGTATGGATTGTGCTAAAGACAGAAGGTGTTTCAGGCCTGTGTTTCTCAGCTGTAAGCACTGAAACTGGTGCTAACATACTGCACGCCTGCGTTGAAGACATTCTGGAAAAAAACAACCCCAACAAAACTACATCTTTTTGGGAAAGCAGCAGAAACCGTCTACATCTTTCTTAATAAACTCTGGACAACATGACAAGTCTTGTATTTTGAAAGTGTTTGTCTAAGGCAGAGAGATGAAAGTGAACAGAGGCAAAGGAAAAAAAAAAAAAGACCTGTCAGAAAAACAGCCAGTAAACGGTTCTCAATCAGAAAGAAAACACACACACACACACACACTTACACAACTACAGTATCAGTTTTCGGCACACAAATTTGGTTTAACTGTCCTTTCTGAGTCAGAGGCTACAGGTTTAAGCAGAGTTGAAAAGTGAGTTCAGGTAAAAAAAAAACCCACCAAATATCCAGTAGCACTGAACTCTGACATGCATCAACATAAAAGAGAATTTGCTCCATTTAAACTCACTGCATGAATGAAATGGAAGTAAATAGCTGGGAAATGTACACAGAACAGATTAGACAAACGTACCCTTAAATTCTAAAGCAAGGCCGTGCTCGTTTTCTCAAATGATGTTTATTTCTATACAGCATTTGTGTAATACAGATGTTAAAGCAGCTAGGTCAAAATGAGCAGACCTGAGCTTTAATATCAAACGAAATAAAGATTTAATACATGTATTATTAGCCCTGGTGCCACGTCGATACGGCTCATGCCAAAAGCTCGAACTGAACAAATATCAAAGAGGTACAAAACATTTGAAAGCCGAGAATGAGCGAAGTTCAGTCGACGAAGGTCACATCAAAACAGAGGATTAAAACTAAGGCGTGAAAAATGTGAGAAATGACTCTGGCGTTGGTGAAATATATAAATAAAAGAGTCATCAATAAGCATCTTAGCATGTGTGAATAATGCATGTGGCCATTTCCTGTAGCCAGAGGCAGGAGATATTATTACACCATCGGATCAACTAGCCAAGGTAATAATTTGGAGAGGAGAGGGGGTGTGGAGAAGGCTGGGGATATTACACACCTCAACTAACACCCCAGCTCCCCCAGCACACACACACACACACACACACATACACTTCATTAAAAGTGTACAAAATCCTCTAAACATTTTGTCTCGCTCATGACCAATTCCAACTGCTGTCATGTGGTCTGCACAAAGCGGAGTGCAGTGCCGAGTGTCACCGAGGTTCACGTCTCTCCTCGTCTAAAGAAAGCCACCTGATCCAGTGCTAATCCCTCTGCTAAAACGGTGCCACACGTTTGAATGTTCTCTGGATGATTTCATGCCAGCGGTATGACAACTATCTAGGAAAAACACACTCATTTAGTCTCTGGTCACACTACTGCTGCTGAATTACTCACTGTTACACACACGCAGTTGTAATCATTTTACAATATTCACACTGTCTACATTCACTTGCTTGGTAACGTAGTATGAAGAAAAACCAATTACTGATCATTTATGAACAAGACAAACAGTCTTAGCCATGCTAGCAGATTTAGCAGGCTGAACAGTGATGCTTTGATGCCAACATGTTAATATGCTGATGTGCTAATGTTAAGCAATATTTACTTATTCATCAGGATGATTGGGAAAAATGAACCAGATAATGGTGCTAGAATAAGTAACAAGGTCTGTATCACTAATGTCATCAGTGTTCAGGACAATTTTCATTGCAATCCATCTAGTAGGACTAGTTGATGAGACATTTCGCTTAAAACCTGCCAGTGGTGCTGCAGGAAAATTCACAGCATCAACAAAGTCTGGGAATCGTCAGGGAATCCATTGTGGTGGTCTGACAGACAGACCAGTATTGCCATCCCTAACATGGCTATAAAAAATTATTATACATGAGTTTGTTTACAACGCCAAGCCTGCACAGCATTTCTGCTTGATGCACAGAAGCTCCGCATCTTGATACTAATCTGCGGTGTTTAGGGAAATCCACATGGAAGTGCGTGTTATCACAAACCTCATTCAGTAATAATACATTGGCAGAAAAAGAGAAAGGATGAAAAACAAATGTGGAGTGGACCAGATATGGGGGCCATTTATTCACCTCGTATGACTTCCAGAGAAGGCAAAAACGAGGGAAGGTGAAAAGAAAACAGGTTCCTTTTTGTTTGATTTCCTCTGACCTTTGAAACATAATAGACCTCGAAACAGAAAGACGAATGGTCCAAAAAGTAGCTGTAAAGTAGAGGAAACAATTTGCTTCAAAACAGAATTCTCCAAGTGGGTCACAATGTAAACTCTGATCTGTAGCCCTTGGAGTTGCCGTCTGGCCATCAGAAGGTCTTGTTTGTTTAGGCGAAAAGTTGACAGTCCGCATTCCATAGGCGTTACAAATTCAGTGAAGGGTTTACAATCCCTTTTTACTCTCTCCCTTAGGCTGTTGGGAAATACAGTTAATTATGGACACAGAGATTGGTACGATTCAGTTTATATTCAATTATGCTGCAAGTTTTAACAGGTTAGAAGTCAGGGGTGCAAGTGTTGCTCCTCCCAATAAGGAAAAGAGAGAAAAAAGAAGGGAAGATGGAAGAAAGGAGGGGAAAATCAGTAACTGGATAAGTTAAGAAACGCTGACTGTAGCAGCAAAAAGCAGATGCTGGATGTTTCGTATTACACTGCATCACCGTCTGACCAGGATATCATCTATAATATGACCTGAGCTGCCCTTTATACTGATAGGAGCATCGGGGGAGAAGGGACGGGAGGAGGGTGCGAGAGATAAATAGAGTAAAGAAGATTAGAGGTGGCGACAAGGAAGGATAGAGGCTAGAGGAAGAGTGATGGGAGGCAAACAGGCGCAATTAGTACACGTTGGTGAGAGGCAGAGGTTGGTGTCTGGTAGTGAGAGGGGAAAACAGGGTGAGTACTGGCAGCTATCACAGAGGAGGAATCAAAGGAAAGAGAAGAGAAGGAAAAAGGAGTTTTGTTCCAGTTCAAAGCACTACTATGACTCCACTGTGATACCATCTTGAGATTTCTCATCTCTCTTCATTTATCTTTCTCTGATCCCCACCTGTTCTCCTTTTTCAATTTCTATTCACACATATGCTCCAGTGTTTTTCCACTTTTCCTCTCCACCAAATCTTTCTCCGTCTTTCGAAATCTGCTCGCCTCCAGCTCAGTCGCACTCCGAGTATCATGTGACATAAACAACTTTGTGAATGTGGCTCGTCTTTTAATAGTAGCTGTCCTCATTCTATTCGCCCACCTTCTCAGCCCCCTCTATCTCTCCTTCTCGCTGTCTCCCCTCTGGTTCCTTGTTCACACAACACCTTATGCTGCAGTATCACAATGCAACGTGCTGCAAGGTCATCACTGCCACGGCGTGTAGAGAAATCATGCTTAAAGCGAGGATAAAGTGGTTAACGGTGTCAGGTCCAGCCTGGCATCACAGTGGTGTGGTTGAAGTCTTGTGAAAGGTTTCACATGCCCTATATAACAGCTGAACAGTATCACTCACGGGACTGTTAGGCTGTCTATTAATGAGGCTGCAGCAGTGGGGCAATAGAATATCACCAATTTAAGACAAACACAAACTACATGTCTAGGCAATATCCATTTAACAAATGGGAAATATTTAGCAGTTACTGTCAATTATTTGGCAGATCTTATCACTCACTCCTAAACTGGTGATGCTCAGTCATTCCAAAATTACATTTTGTTGTAGCAAACAGTGAACAGCACTGGACACATTTAGCCCTTTTGATGACAATGCATCCTGCATGAGAAGATGAGAGAATGTGACTCAACGATTATCTTTCAACGTCCTGTCAACAGGGCCTTGGCCTCCTCATTCTTCTGGCTGTTACATATGATCCTTAAGCCAAAATGCACAACCTCAAACCTCAAACCTGAGCCATATTTTGCCAAAAATGAACTTGTGATCATCTAAAAGCCAGACAGGTAGACAAAGACAAACTGTCCCAGCAGACAAAGCTGTCAGGTAGTAATCATAACTGTCATTTTACGACAGCATGTCCCACATTATCTCATTATTATTGTTTCAGATTGTTTGTTAGAATCGATTTTTCTGACATTTTTTTCTATTCTCGTGCTGGCTTGGTTTCCAGTATGTAGCTATCTGACATGTCAGGGATTTGTTCTCTAAATACGAGATTCACATGATATCTGAGTTAAGGACAGAGGCATGGCTCTTTAAGAATACATGAAGATGCATTTCCTTTTTTTACTTTAGCCTAAAATATTGCATTTGGTCTCCATGAATCTGTTTTGAGGGACACTGAGTGACGGACATCTTGGTGACGTTAACGAGCTCAAACACCTTGCCGAGGGGACAACAGCATTAATAAAGCTCACACGTGTGAACCGTGTCCAACAAATGCTCAGTCCCCGCCCGTGCAAGCTTGAGATTTGATCCAACTTGGGCTGAGGTCATTCTGAAATGATACGCCATTATGATGATGTTTCCACAGATTGTACCATCAGGGTAATCTTAGACTTCATTTCACTGCCTCGCTTGTGACACACACACATTAGTATTGACCACAGAGCGTGAGACAGCAGATCTGCTCCTTCTACACAAGATACACAACTACAGAGATAAATGGAAGGTCACTCGGTGTATTGATATTCGGGACGCGGCCATTTGAGTAATATGTATGCATATGCGCAACATCAACTATCTCTGGGGGGGGGGGGCGGGGCG
>JAUYWH010000005.1:19116659-19154797 GCA_034779795.1 Ctenopoma multispine | reverse complement strand
CTGCCCCCCCCCCCCCCCCCCTCACACACACATACACACACAATCTATGATGCAAGACAAACAAAGGGGAGGGGAGACAATGAGGGCAGTCAAGTGGCAAGTGTGCAAGCTGTTGTCTGCACTGTGATATGAGTGCAACTGTTTAAACAGCCTGACGTGCACAAAGACATGGGGGCGAGGCAGTTATGGCAGACACCTATAAGAGTAGGGATGATTTAGATACACAGTTATATAACTGTGTGTGTTAAGGAGTAGGGCAATTACGTGTCCTGTGGTTATTTCTACACATTTTGTTTATCGATAGGATTGCTTTTTCCTCTGCTATCTTCACTGCAGTGTGGCTACCTGGCTGTGGTTCTGCCAGTTTGGTGTAATGCAGCGGCTGAGAGGGTGTCAGTGAGTTCATGGACATAAACCAACCCGCTGCCAGACCAGTCTGCTCCTCTCAGGAATAGCAATGGCGGAGGTACGTGTATGAGTGTGTGTGTGTGTGTGTGTGTGTGTGTGTGTGTGTGTGGAGAAAGAGTGAGAAAGTGACAATGAGAGGGACAGACAAACGGATGTGGTAAGAGAGTGACAGAAAGGAGATGTCTAGCGATATAGATGTACAGTAATAGGTGGAAGGGAGGCAGACAGATGAGAGAAAAAAAGCTCCCTTGTGTAAATTTAACACCTCCACATGTGGCATTTCAACCACGGGGATCTTCATCAGACAAAGAATAAAAAGTAACGTAAACACACACACGTGTCTTTCCTTTCTACTTTCACTGTAGAGACACATGTTACCCTGGGCAGACAGTGCAGGCAGACAGGTAAACAAGGGAATGACAAAAACAAAAAGGCAGAGAAAGGCAGACTGAGAGACAGATGGATGGAGGAGAGGTAGACAGAGAGGAGGTGCAGGTGGCACGGCCTGAGACTGACACAGTGGAAATATTCCACATATAATGAGATGGGAGCAGAGTGAAAGACAGATTTCAAACAGAAAGAGATACAACAAACAGAGAGAGGTAAGAATCATTTAGGATCCATTTGGACAGTGAAATCCTTCACAGGAGATGGTTCAGTAACCAGAAGCTGAACGGTTAAAAAGCTTAATAGCACAATTATTGTGAAGATTATGAAGATCAAGAGATGAAGATGATTAACACTAATGATTTGACCTTAAGTGAAGTTCTTTACATGCCACAGTCTGGTATTTTGGATCAAATGAGGAAATACCAAAAGAGTCACCACAGGAATCTATCAGTTTTCCAAATCATAACACACACACACAAAGTGCAGAACCTCTGACTTGTCATCAGAGCAGCATTCGGCCAAATAGGGGATAATCTGTACTCTTCAGCTGTCTATGACCAGTGATTCAGTTTGACACCTTAATCTGTGGAAATCACAGAGGGCTCCTCTGTGGAACCAACTGTATTTACTATAGATTACATCTTCCACTAGTGTGCATTAGTCCAGTGACAGCTTTGCAGACTGCAGAGAAAACAGCAATCATACACCATTGACTGACTCACTGTGATTTTGCCACTCACCAAATGGCCTCGTAGGACTTCCCCGAGCATTTGTCTGAGTGACTGACTGTCCATGTGCAGAGTGCAGAGTTATGTGCTCCGTGTGCCCGGGACTAAAAGTCATGTCTACTCACATTCTCCCGCTGTCACCTTAATCAGAGCATCCACCCTAGTTTCTTTTTTCTTGATAATTGAATAATGCAAATCAGGATGAAGGTGTGCTCGTGTCGTTACGCACATATACACTCACTTTCTCACACAAACACACGGCTCATTTGCATTCGACAGGAGGCTGCCCTGTGCCCGCTGAGGACAGCGGGGAGACAACATCACTTCTAAAGGAGAAATTAGTTGAGGGAGGAAAAAAGAAAGTGAGGAAGGAAAAGCAAAAGGACCAATTAATAGAAAAACCTCATTCCTCGTTTTACAAAATTAACACAGTCAAATGCGGGAAACGCCTGCATCACCTCTCTGTTTCTTCTCACACACCCAACTGTTTAGCCACACTCATACGTGCTATGAAATTCAGCATGTGTCTGAGCACCTCTCTGCTTGCTGTTCCATACTCTAATGACCTTGTAGATCTGCCTCGCACAGATCTGCAGAGAAGCTGGAGAGTCAGACAGCGAATGAGAAACAACGCTGCAGAGAGAAAAAGACAGAGAGGGGTGAGAAAGTGAAATTACAGACAGAGAGGCAGAGGTGCTGAGGTTAGTCGACGCGAACAGGGTGTCGACTTCACAACAAGGAAAATGTAGTTATAGACACTATGTGTTTTACAACATCTTAGTAAATAAGTGGTAATAAATTGCAAATAATACCATCACGTGTGACAAACACCTTAGTTCCAAAAAATAAATGGGTACATAAAATACTTCCCCTTCTACTGTACATTTTATTAGGTGGGCCACGCACAAATTTCACTCCCAGTCATATTTTCAGAAACTAACTTGAAGGCTTTTTTTAATTAAGTTGTGTAGTTGAGGTTTACTGAAGGTTAGCTGTGCTAACTCACATATTTTTAAAAAAAGAGAATTCATTTTAGACACTTTCAGCGTGTTTCGTAAAGAAGTGTGAAATCCTCATCATACCCACAATTCAACACTAAAAAAATCCACATTTGCGAGAGCGTTGTTTATTGTAACAGTATTTTCTCCAGGAAAATGTTGCACGTGTTAAGCACAGCCCCTTATAAACCCATCATAGTACAGGGGCACATCAGTTGCCTCCTATCCAATCGACAGCCAATCCTGCTCAGTATGGGAAATGTTTGGAGAAACACTGAACATCTGAACATCTATGAATTGATCTACACTATGTTATTACACTGAACCAATTCTTTAACTAAAGATTTCTTTCTGCAACATGCAAATGTCATTGTTTCTGATTATTTAGTGTGTTTGTGTGTCGGACTGGTGCGGACGGCCTGGTTAAAGCGGGAGTTTAATCATTTCCTCAGGGCTGTGGTAGTGTAAACATCAGTAATCCAGTCATTATACAGGAGGAGCGTAGGGCTGCTCAAATGTGTAAGAGTGTATCTGTGTAAGTCGGTGCGTGTGTGTTTGTATTTTCATTCATTCATCCATGAATGTGTGTGCATATTTAGCTCTAGTGTTAACACTAGGTGTCACACAACTGGGATTTTGGTGTAGTCCAATAAAGACAGAGACAGAATGTAGTGCCAGTGTAGTGAATGTGTGTCAGTGTGCGCGCGCGTGTGTGTGCTAACTACTCTGCGGAACATTAAACACTAACACTACCCATTCTTTTGTCTGCTCAGCTTTTTTTTTTTCCACATTAAAACTGTCCCGCCTCAAACTACCACACATTAGCAGTGAGGCACGATGGCCATCTGCATATGTACACACAGACATACAAGTCACTCACTCACTCACACACACTCACACACACACACGCCAACACATCACAGTCAACATCCAGATGGTGGTTAAAAATCCCAAAAGCGATATGGCAGAACAAAGCAGAAAATGTAAGCAGGGACAACTCAGTCTTGTGTCTAAATAAACACACTCTCTCACACACATGTACACACACACACTCACTCTCTCACACTCACACACACACACAGAGTAAACAGCAAAGACTTACTGTATCTCTGCAAAGACTCATCTGACTGCTGCTGAAGGGAGAATGGAAAGTGAAAACCTCATGCTTGCTTCGCAGCACTGCCCCCTCCTCCCTCCTTTTTTCCTTCACTTTCTCCCTCCCCTGCCTCTTTTCCTTCCTCCTCCTCCTTCTCCTCCCCTCCTCTTCCTCCGTTCCCTCCCTTTCCTTCACTCCCTCGCTTCTTCTCCCTCTCTCTCTCCCTCTCTCCTTTCCTTCTTGGCAGAGCCTCGCTGTATTCAGATACACCCGTCTCCATATAAGGCAGCACAGCTAAACATGTCACACATAATTTATCCACAGCAGGCTGCGAGTTCACCTTTCACAGCTTGCGCTTGGATCTTATGCAAAAGAGGGAGGAGAGGAGTGAAAGGAGGGCGGGCAAAGCAAGGGAACCTAACTCAGACAAACTTCTACTGTCAACAGCCACGTTCCCACAATTTCACACTGCGTGAGAGTGCGCGCACGCCTGTGAGCATGTGTGTATGTTAACAAACGCTGACAATCAGACCGTGAAAATGCTACCGGAGACCAAAAATGCAATTCACCTGTGCTGTGCCAACACTTCCCTCTCCCTCGTTTCCTCCTCCCTCTCTGCCATCTGTATCTGCAGGCAGTAAATCTCATACAGATGCTGTTTATGAGACCTGTCCACCTGCATGAGCCCCTTCTCTGTCCCTCCTTCCGCTCTCCTTATCATAGTACCTTTAGAAAAACATGATGGACAGCAACAGTGAGAGAAGAACTGCAAGGTAAATGAAATGAAACAGTAACAGTAGGAGAGAGGTGAGGTTAAAAATTAGTTTTGTGATTGGAACAGTGAGATGCAGCAGCAGCAGAGTCCAATAAGTGTAATATGCCGCGCAATTTCCTTTTACAATAGACAATCAGGTTTTGCCTTTAAAAATACATGCACGCAGACCTCTCTTCTCTCTCTTCCTCTGCTACCTCTGGCTAAGTTAACAAAAAAAACAAAAAAAAAACAAATGCAGCATGCAGACAGTGGCTGTGGTGAAGGAAAACGAGAAAGGAAAAGCAGAGGATAGGAAGCGAGAAAGAGAAACCGGGAATAATAATAGCTGCACTTGAGGAGCAGTGCTAGCTGGTAGCTATCTCCTCCCTCCTCCACAGCTTCAGTCCACTCACAGGACAGCAAGAGTCACAGCTCTGTTGCCATGGTGTCTAACTCAACATACATCAGGTGCATGTGTGTCTGTGTGAGCATGTGTGAGTGCATGATGTTGTATATTTATGTGTGTGTGTTTGTGTGTGTGTGTGTGTGTGTGTGTCAGGTGGGTGTTACCAAGTTACTCAGAGCCACATCACTTGTGGCTGCAATGCATCAGGGTGTTTGAAATTTATCACTGTGTTGGCTGGTGTGTGTGTGTGTGTGTGCGTGCGCGCGCGTCAGTGTGTAAGCCTATGAGAAAGGTGTTGATTGAACAGAAGCCTGCAGCCTGGCCTCAAAAGCACCTATGATGGATCTCTGCTCTTCTCTAAGTGTTAATGTTTAGCTCCAGCTGCTATAAATATTTATAAGTTCGTTCATAGAGTCAAACCGACGCACTACAGACACCAGCAATATGTAATTTTCATTTTAGACTGACAAGTCACTCTCCCCTGCCCAAAAAAGGCCCTGCAGTTGTCTTCAAGGATTATATGGAACTGGAAACTGGATGCAGTGTCTCCAAGTGTGTACATGTTCTATTGTGACTTCTAGTATACACATGGACTCGACTCGGACTGGATACGACACGAGAGAACTCTGTGAAAAGCTTTGTCTGTACAGCGTGTCTGTTATACTCTGTAAGGAAATATATATTTTCACTTGCTCTATTTAGAGCACAGATATCAGCTACATCTTTTGGTGTGTTGCTCATGGGCACTTCAATAGGCCAGCTGCTTTTAAACATACACTACACCATACGTCAGACGCTAAAGAATCAATAACACGAGTTTCATTTGCTTTTACAGATTTTCACCACTTTGAGGCAGCAGCAACACATTAGCACCTTATAAGGTTGTTAGAGAGCTGGTTAGCAAACAGTTGCCATTTTTACTTAAAGTAAATACAGAGCAACGTCATTGTTCTGCCAAGTAAAGTAAAGTAAAGTAAATTCGAGTTTCTTGTGTCAGTTAAGCTGACACTGTCCTCTGGTAAAATACAAGGCATTTCCCACCAGGTTATTACGACCAATGGTGAGATACTGTAGTTAAGCACCTCTAGCACTACTACTAAGTTATATACAGCCAGAAAGTTGATGTTGGGAGGTAGCCCAGTCAGATATATATGGGTCACAAACTGCAGGACTTCTGACAGTAAGAAGTTTGAGTCCAGTGTAAAACTTGTGTAAGTATTATGATTTGGCCATTATAACCAGATGTTCATTATGGCTTCCATGAAAAGGGAGGTTCAGTATGCCAGTCTCAGTTATGGTGCAATTTCATAAGGTGCCTGCTGCCATAGGGTCACTATTTCCCTATATGTAAAGAGACACCTGTCTGGCACCATCAAGGGCACCATGTTATGGGACCTATGGGTCGTATGAGAAGGTACAGTCAAATTACATGAAGCTTGTAGTTTGCTGTAAGCAAAAAAACATGAAAAGGTAAATGTACAAATAAAAGTTGTCATTATGAAGTCAGAATGGTCTCTGTCAGTATTACAACATACTATTTTATATGCATTGTTATATATAACAATGCATTATATAAAAAAAGTCATTGTAAGATTTTAGAATATGAACCTGTAAAGTACTTGTTCCCCTGAAACATAGTGAAGTAGAAGGGCAAATTAGTATAAATAGAAATACTCAAGCAAATAACAAGTACATGTACTTCACAATCATACCTGAGTACCCCACTTGAGTAAATGTACTTTCTGCTGAGAGGCTTCTGGTCTAAAGGCAGAGTCTCAGTGATGAAGAAACTGAGCATAGTGAAATGTTTCAGATAATTGCTGCAATTGCAGATAATTCAGTGCACACTAAGGTTCTTACTCACTGCACCAGTGATGTCTGTGTACAGAGGAAAGTAAGAAAGGAACTTTTGATGCACTGCTTTCTAACAAGAGCCAGTGTACTTAGATTCTTTTTCATTCTGATCATATCAAAAAGAGGTGATCTGTGTCACTTCATTAAATACAGGAATTAGCTAGAAAGTGAGAGAAGAAAGCAACAGAAAGAGGGAAACGTATATCATATTGTTAAGTAAAGCCAGAGCAAAAGAATATTTTCTGGAGAACCTCAAGTATCTTTCAGAAAACGGAAAAAACAGCAGGTGTGCGTCTGAAAGATTTTCCACATTCACAGCAGACCTCTGCTCTGTTGTTGAGTATCTAAGGTCAAATGATTAAACAGATCGTCTTCATAGAACAGGAGCTATTTCAGTATGTTACAACCGCAAGACCTCGCGCGCTCTCTTTATCTTTCTCCTCGCTATGAACAGCTCTGTGTTCTGTGTACCAACATATTCTGGGGACCCCAGACGCGACCTCATTGGAAAATGTAGGAATCTGTCAACACGTTGCTCGATAACAGTCCAGCAGTGGAATATAATATATGGATGACCACTGTTCAAAAACCTCCTTAACTCTAAAAACTCACCATTGAAATAGCTCTGGCATGAACACTGCTTTTCAGAGCCCGGCTGGATGTTAGTGATCTGTTTGAGCCAACATTAAAGAACAACCAACTTGTTCTTTCTTCTTTTGTGAACTTATAAATAAAGACAGAGACACTTACTGTATATCCTTCATCATCTTTAGCTCACTAAAACACACTACAGCATACAGACACATACATGTACGCAGTTTAATCAGGCAGCTTTGAGCCTCCCAGACACCAACGCTGAACTGTTACAGAGAGGAGACACAGATATAGATGCCACCATCATATAGGTGTCTGGTGGATAATGCTATCAGGTGACAAATACAGATAGTACAGAGGGGCTCTTAATAAAAACAACCATAATGAAAAATTGGAGCCTCTCCATTTTGAGTTTTGACAGGTGGATTTCTGCAGGGGAAGAATAGATAGAAGTGCTGCTCTGTCAGTGCTAAAAAGAGACAAACTGAATATTCAAAAGATTTTCTTGTCTGATCTGCATTATGTGTTTTTTTGCATTTCATTTCCCAAACTGCAAAGGCTCTTTGCATAGTCTGTTACAGCATTCAGCATAAATCGCTTTCCACATGCACGTAATGCACACTGTCTAAAACATAATACGAATAAAACATCTTCAAGCTCCTTAGACACTTTAATGTGATATAAGAAGAGTGAAGAGTGATATAAATAAAATCACTTTGATTTCAATTTTATATAAAAAGATTTAGAACTTTAAATAACATTTAATGTTTAATTTAGGTAACATCCATTTTATTTCTCACTCTCTGACTTTATTTTGACAGTCTGTTATGTCTCCACATGACAGTGTTGAAATATAATTTCACAATAAGGTCCCAGGGTGGAGAACTGAAATGTCTCATTTCGAGTCCTGGGGTAATAAAGTTTAAGAGTCCCTGCCCTAAGCTGCCGCAGACGTGCTTTCTAGCCTGTCTGGGTTTCTGGCTGAACAGATATGGTCACAAGTATCCACGGCCGTTAAACCACAAAATGACCAGTAATAGAGGAGCCACACTTTTACCCAATCGCCTTGCACTAACTGTCATTTGGCACAACATGCATGTCATCAGAAATAGGACTGACTGAAGTATTTGTGGTAATGTGCAACCAGCTGCTGTGTTTTTTATTTTCATTACAAAGAGCTTTGGAAACTTAATCGTAAAAGCCACATCAGTAATTGTCATGGAAGTGTAACTTATAGTTTGTTTTGGACTAGACACATGAGCCTTCTATTTTAAATGACATAATTAATCTCACTTTAGTGTTATTTGAAGCATTTCAGACAGAATCACACAACATTAACTGCAATTTATGCCATTAGTCATATCTAGATAAACTTAAAATTTGAGAATGGCGTATGAATACTATGCAATGCAATGACATAAGTTATCCATTCCTAAAAGTTGCACCGTGTGCACGAGCACTCCCACAATAGAGACACATACACAGCCTCCCCAGCAAATTCAAATCAGCCACAGTTAAACAGTATCTGCGAGCTAGAATGAAAGAAAATATATGCAAAATACAAAGCCAGTGATAGACAATAACTGACACCTAGATTCCACATGCAAATCAGCTATTTTGAATGTTCTGTTTCAAATGAGAAAGACCAGCTTCGAAGAAATCCCAAACTCTGATATTTTCAAGTCAGAAAAAAAATACAGCAGCAGTCATTAGCAACAGGCAGGGAAGTTGTCGGAATCATAACATGTCAAATATTAATGACACCCTGTCGTCAGCATGGAGCAACTCTCCCTTCTCCTCCTGTCATGCGGCTGTAAGAGACAGATAAACAGATCATCTTGTAAACCCAGTAGTCGTCCACCCGGTCAAAGCGAAGCTGTCTTACCTGCCTGTTTGGCTGTGTGTTTCCTTTGCACTCGGTATGGGCGTATGAGTGTGTGTGCTCTCACACACAGTCCTTCCAAACAGGAACTGATGAATCTGCACGACTTCAACCCTGCAGCGTGCAGTGCATTATGGGGTTTCAGTCTCTCTCTCCCTCTCCCTCTCTCTGCTGTGTGTTTGCCTCTCTCTCTCTCTCTCTTCCTCTCTCTGTTGGCACAGTGTTAGAGGGGGATGTCCTCGCCTCCTGTCTGGAGAGAGGAGGGTGAACTCACACGCGCTGTGTCCACACACACAGACATACACACACACACACATACACAATGCAGAAGAAGCTTCATGATGACGATCGCCGCGGCTCCCGTTGCCTTGGCAACAGCCTCCCTCTCTTCCTCCACCCCTCTCTTGCTCCTGTAGCTCTTCAGACTCCCTCTCAGAGTATTATGTTTAAATAGTAAAATAGAGTGGAACAAAAAAAAAAATTCACACTGCATTCATTCTATACTTGCCTCTTCTTCCTCTACACAACGTTTACTTTAGGCCTGAGCTAACTGGCTAATGCAGAAATGAGAAGAGACTCTTGCGGTCATGTGACTGCTAACTGTTGCTTCTGCCTTCAGAGATAAAGAGAGGGTGGTGCGCAATAAGAGGGAATAGAGACAGACACAGATACCGAGCGTCTGTGTGCATGCACATGCATCCCTGTGCTAATGTGTGTGGGTTGATGTGATGGTTCTTGGAAGCAGGCAATACTTCCTGTTTGTGGTTTTTATTTCTTTTTCTCCAGTGCTACTGCCAGTGCACGGAGGCCTGCAACCCATTGATAACACACATTTCAGTCACATTAGCAACAAGCGAAGCACGGCTGGACAGACCAATGAAATGAATGGGTCATGAGTACGCATGCATGCTGACAGAAAGACTGGCTGAGCCCTCTGGTGCAATTATTTCAGTTTTCGCCACTATTCACCTTCCTGGAGGTTGGTTTCAACTGTTCTTTAATGGGCTGATTCAAAATGATAATAGAAGCTCGATGAGTTATCAAGAAGCGGAAGGGTTGTCAGACAGAAAAAGAACAGAAATAAAGGGATGAGTACTGTAAAGGAGAGAGAATGAGAGTGAGAAAGAAAAAGAGATGAGACCTCCTCTCCACCGTCTCCCATGGCGACAGAGTGGGTGGAAGGCCGTGGCTGTCCTTCAGGCCCTGTAAATCAGCAGCTTACAGCTGAGTTTTGCAGCCTGACCATTGCACTGGTAACCCCTAACACTCAATCTTTCAAAATCCAGTGGCCCTGTGTGTTTTCTTCCTCTTGCAGCTGTCATCACTCTCCCTTCTCCTCTGCAGCTCAGTCTTGCACTGCCCCATTCTGCTCACATCCTTACCTGACTCTGCGAAACACCTCTATGTCACCACAAAATGTACATCAGGGCTTCATATTTAGATCGAGATGAGTGATGCCACTTGACCTAAAAATAATCGGAGTTGTAGATCAGTTAAGAGAACTACATCTCCCACAGGCTGGTTCTCTGTCTTCGCACTAGCCATGGAAACAGATAGAAACTGTGATTCACTGACTATTGATTGTTAAAATTCTCCGTTTTTTCACAGTAATTAAGTTACAGACAAAGTGGGAGGCAACAGGTGGTAGTGAGTGTGGATATGCAAGGATATGTACTTTAGATGTAAGATATTCTCATTTGCACTTTGCTAATTTATACTTGCTGCTCTATTTTGTATTGAGCCCTGTGCTCGTAGTTTCATTCAGCAATGCATCTGCACTAATTGAATGACAATGAAGTGTTCTGGATCTTTGGGTCTGTGGAGAACTTGTCACTAATTTGAGGTGAGTCCTCTGGGTCCTCTGCATTCTGCAGGAGATAAAACTGCATTAAATCAATAAAAGATGGTGTTTTTTGTCATTTCCTGCCTCTGGAAGAAGCATATATATCTGAACAAGCTGGCATTGTTACCAAAAACTCCTGTGCACCATGTAATTAAGGGTCCTTGAGTTTGAGGGACACTGAATCCCCTTCTCACATTTGAAAGCCAGGGTGATTAGTCTGCTCTTTGGGACTAATGGCAACAGCAGGTGTCCACGGGCTGTGTGTGCCACATATATTCATTAGAGACATTAACACTAACCATTCGCACACACACACACACACACCCAGCTCACTGCTCATTGGAACTATTCATTAACAACATTGCAGCTCCCCTTAAACGCAATGACCATTGATTAGGCTTATGCATAATGACGATGGTGGTACTGCTGGCGTAATTATTACTGCTCTCAGATTTGTGTTCACCTGGGTCTTTTTACTACAGCACACCTGAGCTGAAGGCACTGTGCCTCTTTCTGGTACTATATTAACAGTAATCCTACAATACAGTGCATTACAGAGAACCGTGACATTCTGTAGGTTTCATGGGTGAAAAGTCTGTGAGACTTAACTCAAATATATGTTTATATCTTTATATGTACTGTATGATTCTGTTTAGTGATGATTTGTTAATTTTTTTTAGACATCTTTAGAATTTGTTCAGAATCATTATTTTATCCTCTATCTGTGTTCTAAGCATGAGCAGCCAGTATCTTACAGCACATCTCAACACACCTTGGGGTCAAAGTTGAATCTTGGCCAAATCATGTGAAAAACATACAAACCAGCATAAAGCTTTACTCAGAAAGAAAAGAATGTGAACACGCCTTTAGACTATTTGTTATGTATAACACATATGTAACATTTTTATTCATTCGCAGCTATCTGAGAATTTGGAGGCTGCTCTGGAGAGAGGATGTTTGAAATATTTGAGTTGGGCCTTGCAGTATCAGGTACAGTTTAATCTGTGAAAGAGAAGTAGTTGCTGCATTCACTGTTACAAAGTAAGAGAGGGTAGTTGAAGGATATATCAATGTTTGCTTTGGTAAAGCTGTTGTTTGAGTCTACCGCTCTAACTAAAACAAGCTTTAGTTTTTTTTTTTATCATACTCATGCAAAGTAGAAGGTACGTTAGGTTCATGGTTTTACATTATGCAGAGAACTAAAAAGTGCAATTCATCTATTGCCTATTATCTCCAATAACTTAAGGTAAAAAATAAAGGCCCTAATTGTTTACAGAGAACATTTGATGGATGGAGATGTTTAATGTTGACTCTGTGATAATAAGCCTGTTCCCATGAGGGAGATTCATACAGAACAGGCAACATCACAATGCTGAATTCTTCTCATTGTTCCTTCACATGCAGACTTTTGCCAGTGTCTTTAATATCAACCCAACACTATAACCATATGCAATGGCAATTGACAGTACTATCAGTGATACTGAAAAATAAACAAATAAAGCATTGCGATTTCACCTCTTGTCCTTTAGAACAACATTTACGAAACACATCAATTTATTTGTCTGTGCAACGAACCAAAAAGTGCAGTAACACTTTAAAAGGAGGACTGCCAAACAATCTGTTCCTGCTAAGGCTAGAAAGTGAAAGTGGATGCCAAAATGTTGTTATCACCCTCAAATTGAAAGTTGTTGAGGCTGAGAAACATCCACCATACAGCAATAATGAAGATCAGCTGCTGCGATGACAAGGAGAGTCACGGAAGCAAAAAGCAGCAACTGTCAAGAGTTTGGCAGGAGTCTGAGTATATATGTAATAATCTCAAATAATCAATATATACACAGCGTTGACCAAAGTCATTGCCTAATTATTAGAAATTATATCACAACAGTACACTGTAAATAAACCTTCACTTTCAACATGTTGCATTTCATTAAAGCTGCTGTTGTTCAAAGACAATTACAATAAATGCATTGAAAGTCCATCCAAAAGAATGAGAATGGATGTGCTAGTATGTGCGCGCTGTCGAGGAGCAAGATGCACATAAACGATACGTAAACTGATCAGCATTCAATAGACACCCCATAACCCCTATTTGTTCCAATTAAAAGCCATTTAATCAAATCTGTTTATTGAGTTTGATCGTCCTCCGGCTGTGTGCTTGACAACCGGTTCAGCACTGCTGCACCTCACTGCGTTCCACAGACGAAGGCCACTCTATTGTGAGAGCAATAATGTGAATTGTTGAAAAGTGTTGAACAGAAAAAGTAAAAAAAAAAAAAAAAGAAAATTCTTGTTAGTGCCACTCAGAGAGAATGGTGCAATGTAGCTGCAACCTTGTCTGTATGTGGTGGTGTTTTGCTGCGGGTGCAGAATGCTTACAGCTAAACCAGCGCAACATACATGGGTATTAAATGTAGTCACTGACCTAATAATGCAACAAAAAGAACTTGTACTACACATTGAGTTAATTTCTCTTTTAATCAAAATAAAAAATGATATGAACACACTAAAACACAAATACAAATATATACATACAAATCTGTGTGTGGGAGAGATGCTGACATCTCTGATAACATAGGTTACTCTGGGGTTTGATCCAAATGCCTGACCCTGCCTGGAGCAGGATCAGATCGCTCAGAAGAAACACACAAGAGCCACAGACATACGCACGCATACGCAAACAGAACGAGAGTGAACAAGCTCTGCAGTTTGCCACTGGTAACTAAGTGTTGGTTAATATGCATAAAGACAATCTCTAGACTCACTGCTAAGAGAAAGACGCGTAAATGTGTGAGATGGATGGGGGGACAACAGAGGGAGATAATGAACATGGAGAAATGAACAGATGCTAAGACAGAGAGACAGGGAGGTGCAAGGATGATAGGGCAAAACAGAAACAGTGCTTTTATTCTTGGTTTTGCTAGTTTAGACATATATTTCTGTGAACTGAAATGCTCTCGTCTGAACATATGTTTTAAAAAACTAATTGGCAAATATGAATATGCATAAACAAAACTAAACTACACTTTGTTTATGAGGAGATTAACGGCTGATTAGAGATACATGAATAAAACTGTTATGCAACCCTCACTCTGACTTTCTCTGCTAACAGGGGTGAATTTGAAACACATTGTGTACATGACCTATGTCTGTAGTTTGGGCTGCTTCAGAAATTAGACTGAGAACATCAAACTGTTACTTTTGCAGAAGTGGGAAAACTTAAAAAAAATAATCACTTGCAGCAGCCCCCAGGAAATTTGGATTGGACAAACAAATGTCTCATGAAATAATATTGCTGGTGGTGAATGTGAGTCCTCAACACACACTGTACATATTCATGAGGCTGTGTTATTCGCCAGATGACGTGCGTGGTATTTAATGATTTAGAACACTTCTTCACGTCTGACAATCTCTCCCTGAAGGCACACATTCTTCTTCAGCAGCTGGTAAGAATTCACAGAGCAGATCAAGCCAGAAGGCAGGCTGTGGGGAAATCCTGTAGGGCAGCGCAGATCATGTCCACTCCGTGCACCACGTACTCTGTAATCCTCTGCTTGACTTCTGTGTTTTCTTTTGCAGTGGTGATGTAAACTGTAAACTTCAGCTCAACCTTCTGACAAAAACCTTTATTGATCGCGAAGGAAAACAAGATGCTGAGCTTCTGAAACTCTGTGGTGCTGTGAGGGTTGTATATTTTGAGGCTTGGATAGCATACCTTATTTTAGGTGAGAATGAATCTCATTTTCCTTCAGTACTGATCTCAAACTATCTACATACTGAGCTTTGTAATATTATTTACACTGACCAGAGGAAGTTGTTGCACAAAAATGGTGCAAGCCATGCATTTCCTAACAACATGGTAACAACAGCGCTGTCAGCAGTGGTAACTAGTTCAACTTTTTTTTCACTTACTTATTTACTTCTACTTACTTTAAAGGGCTTTTCTCACGCAAGCCAGTAAAGCATCCTTCTGTTTCTGTATCAGACTGAAACTTCTGCCTTCATGGAAAAATATTAATCGAGCCATTTATCTCTCCTTTAGCTAAAAATAAGTCTCTTTCTAAGAGGTTCTGGCCATCGTAATAGACTAATTAACTTAAATCCCACGAGTACTGTTACAGCCTAATGAAATTTAAAGAGAAAAACAACTCACACTACACTTTACATTAGAGCCTGTAACTTAGGATGTTTGTTGGTGATCAGTAATTTGCATGAATATCCGATTTTTAATCTCTCTTTTTCTCTCAAAGACGTGACACGCACGAACATGCAAATCTGTGCCACGCACTTACCAACCGACGCAATCACTTTTTACTTTTCACGCTCTTTTCCCCTTTCCTTTTGAGACAGTAATCCCCAGCTGCAGCACTAATAGCATTAGCAGAGCATATCAAATCCCCTTAGTACCCTGACAGGGAGCACACAGCTCAGACCTACATTGAGACAGACGCTCTGGAGGACTACACTACCCAGGTGCCTCAGGAAATCCATGCATGTTGTTCAGCTTATTATGGGCTAAAGTAAAATGAAATAGTGATTAAATAAAGAGGAGAGTGTTTGAATGTGTTATGATATATAAGCAACACATAAAGAAGGTTGATACATTTGAAAAATTGCCAAATACTTAATTATATTCTGAAATAATAACAAATACATAATTGAGACTTACTCTGTGTTAGTTATTTACTTTGTATTATTTATAATGAGAATCATTTACTTCAGCCTACGATGTGGTCAGTTTTCCCTCTGCTGAAGGTTATTTCATTTATAATCATTAGGACAGTATTTACAGTACAAATTACAACTGTACCAGTTTCTGACTCGGTAGCACCAAGGGAGGCACAGACAAGAGTCCTGATTCGAAAACTGTCATTGAGAGTATGTAACCATGCTAAAGTGTGCTCTCAAAAGATAAAGCTCAACATGTTATGAATGAAGATTTCTGCAAAGCACACGGAAAACATGTGTTTGTGTTTTGGGTGAGTCAAAAACATGAAACAATGCTTCCATAATAACTGAGGCTGAACCAGCATCCTGTTGATTTGAGTTTGCTGCATTGTTCCTGCATTATTCATTTATACACAGAGCGGAGTGACGTGCGCTTGTGTGTGCATGTGCTTTTACTTATGTATGTTCCCATGAATATATGTGTCTTTATGCATATATTGAGGAATAAGATGGGTGGATGGTTGATAGATGGATAGATCATAAAATAATAGACTCAGAACAGTCCATTAGCACTGCAGTGCAAACAAACCTCGTCCCCAAACACAACCTTCTAAGGCAGAGCAACACCAAACCAACCTGAAGAGAACGTATCTTCCATCCTTTCAGCCCCTGTTAGCCAGCCTGCCAACCACTCTGCTTCCTGATCCCTGCGTCGTTACCCATTGCTCACAGTGAGTTATTGCTTTGAAAAAAAGGCTGCAGTCTGCCACAGCATCACTTTATAAGTAATCATGCTACTTCAGAGTCAATGTTTGTTTCCAGATTTGTTTTTGTTTTTTCATGTTCATGTAGACTCAAAAAGGGAAACAGGAAGGATGTGGAATGAAGGGGAAAGGACAGCAAACTGAAATCAGAGGCAGTTTTGTGAGAGGTCTAAGAATGAGCTGTAACCTAATGAGTCTAGATGAAAGCTGACTGTCTGAGCTAACTCAATTCTTTGCTCTGCTAGTCACAGTTCTTAGCGTAATGATGCTTGCTCCAGACTACTGATGCCACAGCCGATGCTGGATTGCCTTTTTTTGGTCATATGTTTTCCTGTGTGCGACGACCCTCTTCCTCGCTTGCATGTGTAGAATGTTGAACTTAGCTCGGGCAGCACACAGAATGACATCACTCACACTGTGCAGCAGACATCCGTTTAGGACATGTTTACAGTGCTTAAACCACCGGCGTGCCTCGAACCTCCCTTGTATAAACACATAATGTGGCTGTCTATGTGCACACTTGTATGTGTACACAGTGTTTACACAGAACAGATAAAGAAATACAGCCAGAGCAGGAGGTAAGGCTGCAATCTGTGAGGCTTGTGGCTAAATACAGAAAAGGGATGAAGCAACACAAAGGTGAGGGCGTACCGGGGAGGTCTTTGTAAAGGGTATCAGAGATTTTGAGAGACAAGGTGTAGTGTGTACACAGAGGTGAGAAGGAGGCAGGATTCCTGCTTAGGAATGCCGTAAAGCTATTTGTAGAGTCAGCAGGCCAATGAAGAAGCTTAAAGGTTGGAGCTGTGCCAACATAGTGATGTGAAAGAGAAAAGCAGAAAACAGAGGAATGGGAATAAAAGAATATAAGAAAAGAATGGTATCTATAAAGAGAAATCTCAGGCGGTCTGCCCATTGAGAGCAGTTTTACTTTCTCCATAAGAATGCAGTGTCAGGTTAATGAAATCTGGGAAGCTCTCTTTAGAATTGGATCAAAGCCCTTCCTGCCTCACTGCACTCACCTACCATTTCCATCTCCACTGCAGAACGCATTCACTCTCTTTGTTTCACGCAGCCTATCGGCACATCTGTTTTACACATCACTGTATCCAAATAAAACGCACACACTCCAATAATATAACAACAACACACATATACGACATTATACAGCCAGGGTCTAAAAGGAAAAGAGTCGCAGTTTCTCAACCTCAGGGTGTCGCTGGCAAACAAAGGTCAATTCATAGCTTCTGAATTGATATTTAAAGGTTGAAAGTCAGGGGTAAAGCAGGCATAAATATGTGCTCTGATATTGTTACACCACAGGAAAATGTGCCAATAACATCCAAGGCAAATATAAATGTTTAAATAAATCTATAAAATGTATAAAAACAGCTGTTTTTACAGCTACTGTACAATAGTTATTTACAATATTAACAACGTCCACACTGTATTTCTGATCAATTTGACATGTTCATTTCTATGTGTGTCCAAACTTTTAACCGGTAGTGTATATGGAAATGAGGTCACAGAGGTCAATTCACAGGTCAGTAGGGAGGCGTATTCTAATCCCAATAGTGGTGTCAGCATGTTGATAGAAAAATATTTGACAGATGTGAAAGAATAGCCACGCGTGAAGGAGTAAACGTGGGAGTAAGGCGTACAGAGATCACTGTATTATAATTGAGGCAACAAGCTAGCAGCTCTGTAGAGGCACAGAGGCTCTGTAATCAGGCACAGCGAAAATGTTTTCATGCTAACATTTTAGTTTGCTTGTAAGTATAGCGTTGTCATTTGCCAATTAGCACTGAACACAAACAAAGCTGAGGCTCATGGAAAATGCCATTAGGTCTGCAAGTCATAGACTAAATTGTTGGACAAATGCGTGTTTTAACCTTCAAGGAGTGTGGGGATCACCAATGACAAATTTAGCAATTCGTTCAATATGTATTGGTATCTCTCTCATGCCAACTTATATGTCTATCTGATGGTGGCAAAAAGCACTGGCATGACAAAAATGGTGACATATGAAGAGACAGCGGCATTAAGTTTATGAAACTATTACGAAAAGACAATACAGTGTTTTGAATTACAAAGCAAAAGAGTTTATTTGAGAAAAAAAATCCATTTTAGATCCATCCCTCCTTGACCACATACCCATGCGGGCTTCCTTCACAGCACAGCACAACTCAAGGACAGTGAGTCAGCCAATCAATATGAACCTAATCTAATCTGTGGTGCTGATGTCTGAGCTGCCATGAGACAAGCAGAGAGCTGTGATGTCACAGGGTGAAACCTCCGCTGCCTACCTGCTGAGAGAGGCGATGAGAGTGGAAATGGCAGAAGGGAGATATTGGTTTTCTCGCTCCGACACTGACACTCTTTTCCTGTCTGTGTGTAACAGAGCACAAAGTTGGGACTATAGTATCATGTCACTCATAATCGCCACCTGGAGAGAAGGTGGTAAAAGGTAGAATGAGGTGGCAACTGACTGATGTGGAAGAAAGGAGGAGAAAAACTGAACAGAATCTTTGGATCAGGTGCTTGGATGAACACAATGACCACCACATACACACAAACAAAAACATAAACACGCACATGCGTACATTATACACTTGTGGCATTCGTGTTACAGATTTTTCCATATGTGAAAACAAACAGGATAATCCTCCTTGACCACAGCACAAATATTTAAAACCCTGGTGGTTCAGTTTCTCCAGTATTGTGAGCATCTCCAAACATGGTTTCTCCCTATTGCCTTTCTTTATTTTCTTAAAACCAAAGCAGACTGAGACAGATTCCTGTGGGTGTGTTATTTAGGAGGACTGTTGACCACTTTGACAATGGCTGGCAAACTGAGTTCCGTCATTTGGTGCCAACGCATACAAGCCAGAAAGTCACAGACCCCACAGGGAAAATTCGTTTGCGACCTCTGACAGTGTGACCTGATATCAAGAATTATTTACAATCTGAGCTGTTATAGACTTTGAACATTATTTTTTTTATTATTTTGTCAACTCAGCTGTCCAATTTGACTTTTTATGTTGTAAATGCATGTGGGACATAACAGCCTTTAAATGAAACGTAGGCTTTAAGTTATTAATAAAGGGTATCAAACAAAAAAGATTAAGTCTAAAAAGCCCCTTTTCCCTCAAGACGAGAACACCACTGCCCACTCCCAAGAGGCCAGGTCCATCGGCAAGTCCAGGTTTTCATCAAATGACACGTCACCCTCCCACTTTCCCAAGCACAGTTCCTGTCCTTGCACACACTTTTATTGCATTAAGCTGTATAGTAAGTCCAGGTTTAGGTGTGTAAATGTATCTCAGGTGACCACACAGAACACATCCTCAGGGGCCCATGTATAATGCTGAAAGCCGGCTCACTGTGTTCTGACTTCTACTTGAACTCACTGAGTCTGTTGATAAGAAATTTCTTTTAAAAAGGGAGGCATTTTGGATTTATAAACTGGGCACTGCTGAATAAGGAATCTGACCTGAAACCATTCCTGAGCTTATTGGGGAGTATTTGCAATGATGTATTTAAAATTTACATTTCAAATTAAACTCAACAAGGTTGTAAGGGTGAATGATATTGATAATTAAGTCTGTTTTATTCTGATGATGTGGATGAGAGTGTATTTATATGGTGACAAACTAGGTTACATAAAGAAACCTCAGGAGACCACTGTAATGAAGACCTGATGGTAACAAATGTAATGGGACATGTTTTGATTTTGATAGATTTGTTTGGAGAGCCACTCTAGTCTGCACCTGACTGTGTATGGATTCTCAAAGAAAGAAGAGAAATGTGTTTCATACAAAACAACATTTCTTCTCATCTTAGCACCTGCCAAATAAGTGGCTGGTCTCTGTGCATCCAGTCTGGACCCAGTTTGCTGCTAATGTTCTAGGTCATACGGCTAAATGTGGCTTATGTACCTAAGATTTTAATTACATAGCCTTCAAGTCTTTGGGCGACAATCTTTTACATCTGAGAAGCAAGGTGTATTGCATGTGCCCTTCGTGTGCATTACACACATCCACCCTAAAAGCATGTGTTAATGTTGGCTGTGTTGTTTGTCAAGGGCAAAAACAGTCACTTTTTCATTAGATCGCGAAGGCTATCTCCCCATCTTGTAGCAGTAAAGGTGTCCCAGTGCCTTAGGGTGTGAGGAGGCATTCAAGCGGGGCTACGTCAGCATCATGGGATTTGTTTAAAGGGTTATGTGTGGTCGATACTCTATTTGTGTAGCAGCTAGCTGGCCTTTGCAGATCACATTTCTCTGGTTTCACTGTCTGGATGAAACGTTCTGGTTGCTCATTCTGTCCTTTCTGCTAGGTCCACAGTGCACAATGATGCAAAAGTATTTGAGGTTTTCCCCTAGGTTTGGTAGCTGCTCTGGTTTTTGATCCACCACATCTGCCTTAAGGTGTGAACAGAGGTGTCTTCAGTGAAGACGCTATATCACATTAGTCCGTGTTGTACCTTATTGCTCACTCTCAGGGTGCAAACGCTCTAATCGTGACCTTCAGTCGCATATTGCAAACTCTCATTGCCTGAGACAGATTGTAGTGATGTCCTCCATGGTGCGCTGAGATTTTCAAGTCCCCTGACACCATATGACACCAATTAGGAGGCTCAGAATATGACAAGCCATTGGTCCAAACGCTGTAACTGACAAAAAAAAACTCACTTTCTTTGTATCTGATAATATAGGGAGAATGAGGGGGAAAACTGTGACATGTCTCGAGAATTACAATGATGAGAATGGGGGAGAAAGGAAAACCTGACTGGAAGGGAAAAAGGAGAGAGAAAAAGAATGAAACTGAGTCGAGGTTGAAAGCTTGTGAAGAACGGCTGATGTCAGTGTTGCAGCGGGACGTTTTCTGTCGTCAGCCCACACTTGACTGTCAGCTGACGGAGCTGCCAATTCAGGCTTCACAGAGAAGGAGTGACAAGGGAGCTGATGTTGTTAGAGCACTGGGAAATCTGAGATATAAAGGGTACTTTCCCCTACACTCTTTAAAGCAATGTAAACCATTTTACAATCACAACAGAGGCTTGCAAGATGCTCACTGACTCTACAGACTCTGCTAAACTGTTACAATGTGTTTTACATAATATAACTTGTTTCACAGCTCCCAGGTTCCCCAGCAGCAGCGGAATGATGTCATCAAGTCAAGACACAGAACAGGAGGTCCATTATTTTCAGCGCAATGTGGTAAAACCCGGTGATGCCAGTAGTGAAACAAGAGACGACTTTGAAAAGGCCCTGACGTGTGTGTAGTCTGCAAGCATGTGTATATGCGTGTGCGCGCACTCGGAAAATAATTATCTGTAGAAATAAATGCCACCTAACAAAATGAATGATAGCCACTCACAAGAACTCACGCGGACAAAGAAGCAACGGGCAAATCACACACAGATGTTGCTGTTGGGAGCACGCGCCTGTGTGTCACACAGCTGCCGGTTTAATGCGGGAAACAAGTTTCATAGCTTGTGAAAAAGGCTCACTCATGCTACCATTTAGGAAAATTAAAAGCAGGCAGCTGCTCATTTCATTTCTGACGGTTTCACTATACTGTATGAAAAAGAGCGCATATGTACACTAAGCACGCATGAATACCAAAATGAAAACTCTTATATATATATGTTAAGTATGTGAACATAGATGTTAGTTTTGCTTGAGAGACCCTGAGACTCAGCTATCAGAGGCTGAAGTGAAAACATGGCAAGGTTAGATATCAGCCCCCGCTGAGGCCAGGACATCTTAGCTCTGCAACGTGTCCACTGACTAGCGTAGCAATTAGCTGACAGTTAGCTGACCTGACAGCGGTTTTGAATTTGTATGCCCCAGTAGACAGCAGAGGCAATCATATCAGTAACGAAGAGAACGCCTGACACAGCATACACCACCAGCATGTGTAAAACAAGCCTCCTGAGCTGCCGTGACTGAAAATGAAATAGATCCACAGCAGGGCAAAGAATGCATAAAGACATGTGCACAAGGTGCAAGGTTGAAACTCACAGGGGCTGCAGGTCCCAGGCCCCCCCGTGAGACTTCACACAGTAGAACATGGGTATCCTGGTACTTTAATTACATTTTCTGTCAGAATCAATGCCCTTTCTTGACTTCACATCTTGACAGCTAACTTGTCTAGTTTTCTTCAGTTTTTTCTCCAAAAAAGTTTGAAACATGCCAAAGTGCACAATGTTTAATTTCAACATGGCAAACCCGGGGAGAGAGAGAGAGAATTTGTTAGGAAAGTTATTGTATTTACTTTATTTGATAAATATTGGTACACACATTATAAAAAATACTGAAATGTGTGATACATTTGGATGAGAATTTGTGGTTTTGCAGGGACACAGCAATTTCGAATAAAGAAAATATTCTAACAATTGTCCTCTTTGTTTAACTCTGACAAATAGCTCCTTCATTAGGTTATGTTTCACTTTTTTTTTCTGCAGCAGTCAGGAGAAAGAGGAAGAGGCATTTAATTTGACAGTGAATCTGACACAGATAAAACAGCATGAGGCAAACTGGCTCTCTGACTGAAGTGAAATTATAAATTGGTCAGAAAATCAAAAGCCAGCCGTTTATTCTCAGAGTTAATGGTCATGTTTCCTAGAGACAGATTAACTGTGCACATTTGATACAAGGACTATTTGGGGGCTTTTGAAGACATGTTTTTACACCAGTTTTCATACGCAGTCCTGGCTGAGACCTCAATAACGGACACAAGGCCAGGTGAAGCTCTTTCTGATCAGGCCAGTTTGACTGTGGCTCAAACAAACAATGGATAAATTATTGAATCCCCATTGAAAATGATTAAAAACTGAGATTTAAGCCGGTGAGAATACACTGGAATTTGATGCTTGAATAAAAATAATGGGGGCAGGGTTGAAAGAGGGTGAGAATAACTGTGGACATGATGACAAAGGAAGATAGGAGAGAGCAATTTAACAAGCAAACAAGGGGAGAAGAGAGCGGCCATGTAGAGAGCACAGAGAACTCAGAGAACTACAGGACTGTGTGTTGCACTTAGGTTTGGATGTAACAAAACATACATATGTGCCGTAAAGTGCCCATCAGACGTTTATCTTCATCTGCCTTTATCTCACTTGATAAATACTAAAAATCCCATAAGCCCTCAGACTACATGAGGGTTTCATCCAATTAACTCACTGTCAAATGTGAAGCATGTTGATAATTAGTGCAGAGTTGTAGTGATAAAGCTCTAAGTGTGTCACCTTCCAGAACTGGGCCAATGTAAGCTACGGGGCTAATGAGAACACTCACTCACAACGGCCGAGCACGAAACACACACTCATTCATGTGTTAACATGACAATCTACTTAAAATAACATCCATATACTTTTAGGCCAAACCATTTCTTCTTATTTTATCAGCAGAATTGATTTTTCACTTTTGCGCAGTAATTTTTCATTCTGCCTTTCTGTCATGCTGTGTGTGTGTGTGTGTGTGTGTGTGTGTGTGTGTGTGTGTATGTGTGTGTGTGTGTGTGTGTGTGTGTGTGTGTGTGCGTGTGTGCGCACACCTGTGGCACAAATGGGACAAATTGCCTATCTCAGGAGAAGGATGAGGAAACTAACAGATTCGGTCCATCACCTTTCCATCTCTTTATTTCACAGGATATGAGAGCACTGTGACATGTTGATCACATCATGGCTCACAATAACCAAGACCTAATTAATCTATCGAAAGATTCCTAACTTCTATACATTACTCCAAGTCAATTTTACATAACTTTAAGGTTTTTTAATTTATGTTATTGATGTTGCTAAAACGTCCAGTAAGCACAGACAATGAGGTTTGACGCTTTTTTAGATCATTTTTACCCAGTGCTTGAGCATTGGGCAATTATCGCCCTCTGCTGGATAACATTTGCATCATATGATCCACCATCGATGAAACTGGTGATGATGATGTTGCGTGTAAGACCTACATTTTAAGTTTTGTGTTTTCAGCATGTGATTCTGGAAATGGCTCAAATCCATATGTACACACACACACACACACTGTGACCTTTTAGTTTTACATTGACTCCCCTGATGAAATAATGCCTAATTATCTGAAGTAAAGATATGAAGAAACATGGCACCAGATGGTTGGAGGCGATGACGTAACAGCCAGTATTCAGACTCCCTATTGATGACTGGGGTGACATCTCGAACTTAGACACTCCGCACTGCTCTACTGTATGTTGCTCTCTTGATCATTTTCATAAGAGCGTTTTGTCAGACTCCATGAGCACACTAGTCATGTTGGGGCTATAAGGTATATCACATAGTGCACATGCCAAGTCCTCAAATCCAACCTACATAAGTGCACAGGAGAAACACAGAAATACAGTAACGTGTAATGCAAAATAGTCACGTGTGAGGTAACAAGAGCCTTTCAAACCCAGTTGCTACTTTGAAAACTCTGTCACCAGAGGGCGCTCCAATTATATACAATACTTCATATTTTTCACTCCACTTTGTTAAACATATTAAGGTCATATGGTATACAATATTAGATTGTTTGTCATGATGTGATTCGGCCTAAGAGATCTTATCTCTCCTCTCCTAAACAGAGGTACACGACACAGAAAGTGTTTCTGTACACATAGTATAAAACAAAAAGTAGAATATTGACAATTCAATATGAAAAAAAAGCACATTTGGCATTCATTCAAATCTTATTGCAAAAAAAATTACGTGTTACAACATATCCTGAAATTAACACCACTTCTCAGATGAGCTTTACAGCCTGTTTGAACCACATGAATCCTGTTGTTTTCAACGGATAGAAGACATAGCAGAGCATTGCCTGATCTGGAACGAGCTTATTTAACGATTCACAGATGTTCACGCATGTTTTATAAATCAAATAAACGAAAGGATACTAACTATCAACAAGCTATCCCATGTCAATGTCAAAATTAGACTCCACACTTTTGGCCTCCACTAGAACGAATCTTTCTACTGATGCAGGGGAATGTTGAAAGATTACTCATGATCCCATAGTAATATAACCAAATAAACCACAGCAGCAGGTTTCTTAAGGACATGACCATTCCATTATATCTAGCTTGCTTTCTCTGCAGGGCAAGGTAAAAAAAAAAAAAAGCCCTGCCCTGACTTTGTCTCACATGTCTCTCAGCAGCAGGTCATGTGCCCCCTACACGCTGACCAACATTGTCAGCTTTGTTGCCAAAATCTACTGCAGGCTCCCTACAATAATCAACATCATCAACGTCAGAGTGTGTTGTGCAACCACAGTAAAGACGCTCGGATCCACAGAGTGATTGCTCAAAAGACTTTCTGCACATGTTCTAAAGAAAAGTGTATCAATTGTTGTCACAGTTCACATTAAACTTATCGAGTTTAAACCAGGGACATTTGGGTGGTAGTCACCACAATCGATATGCGCAGTTCACTGTAAATCTAACTGATCTAAACATGTTAAATGCTTTCCCACATTGTTTAGTGTTTAGTAACAATTGCACGAGATTAGAAACTGCCAGATGATTTAACAGACCCAACTCATCCCACCATCAACAGATTAAATGAACAAGTTCAGCTATATGTCTAAATTCAAATTCTACGACTATTTCATTTAGGCTCTTCTCAGAAAACTACAAACTTTACTTCAACTTAAGTTCTCTGAAACTTGTCTGAGCTTGGAATGCAGACTATTGCTATCACAGGCGCAGTTTGAGTTAGGCTGGCCTAAACTGGGTTAGGGGTCAGTGGCCAGTGAACACCCCTGCTGTGGTTACGTTTGTTGCTGCTACTTCTCCCCGGGGAAGGCATATTAATTCCCCATGGCATGATTTCTATGGTGTGAGGATCATCTTACATTCCCGTGGTTAATGTGAGTACTGTAGACACTGTTCTCCATCCACAGAACTCCATTTGTACCAGATAGTGAGTTTGCCAGAAGGAATTACTGAGTTGGTGGATGAGAGCTATAGTTTCTGCCCAGGTTAAACGGCTCCTGCTGCTTTTTCAACATCTTCCTAAACTCAGCCATATCACCCTGCTCCCTCTGTTCAGACACACTTTCCAACCTTTCTCTGCTCTGAAGACACTGAACTACACAAAATGATGGCACTGAATGACTCCTCCCGCTCCAATCCTTGTGGGATTGTCATAATACATCAGTATTACAGTCAGCACGGGGCCAGTATCTAATCGCCTCTTTGGCTGTGTCTTTAGGGTGATTGTAAAATGAGTCATTTTCAGCTTGAAGCTGGTATTTCATGTCCCTCGACTCTTGCAGCTCAACTTCCACATTCACTTTTACGAGGAGGGAATTTAGCAGGTTGCAGCCCAGTCTCTCATCTGGGCCTGCTTCGTCACAAAGACACACACCTTGCCCTGTGCAGTTACTGCTGTTTGGTTGTTTTATTGTTAATTCACATGCTTTTCATTTTGAGATTTTCAAGCACCCCAAGAATATTTTAATCAGTATATAGAAATGTGCTTTTGAAGGTTGCACACAGAGTAACCTTTCAACTAGTAACGGGTTTTACAGCACCTAACAACTAACATGAATTAGAAGACAAGAATTTGCATTAGTAAACACAATGCAAAGAAGCTGCCCCTTCAGACAACAACTGACAGCAGCATCATGTTGTATTACAATGTTTATAATGAATAGGCAAATGGAAATGGAAATCATTTGCTCTTCTATGACATGCTGCTTTTGTTAATCAGTGCTGCTCATCAAATAGAGTATAGCTTTAATATGTTATTAAAACAAACTTTTTAGAAAAGAATGATATTGTGAACTGAAATCAGTAAGGTCACTACCTGAAATCACTTAAACCACCTTAAGGAAATCATGTATTTGATGAGTTTGATCAGTTCAGGCTATAAATGGAGGGGGGCTGGGCTAGTGACCTGTACAGCAATTGTTGAGTCATTTCTGGGAAACGTATTCATCCATATATATATTGTCTGTGGTTTAACACAAAAACTACTCGTCTTTCCAGATAATCACTATAGCACTTGGTGTTTTTTTTTTTTTTTTGCTTCATACCAGGCAGATTCTTTGGCCATGGACACTGTAAGTAAAACTTCAGAATTGCGTTAGGAAAAGGGTCAGTTTTATTTTTCCATTTCATATTTTAACTGCTAATTACTACATACTTTAAACGTAGGCATGTCTAACCACATACATAAGTTATCATGGAGAAAAAGCAATGTAGAGACTGTGAGGTTACTCTAAGGATAATAATAAAAAAACATTTCCCTTACAGCAAAATTTGTTTGCACTTTAACTTTCAAGCATTATCATTTAAAACGGTAAAACTTTGACTTGAACACAACACGAGGGTTACAACACTATTTTATGACTGTCAACTAATCTGATAATTTCTCTTGCAATGTGACAGTTGCTCTGCTCTTTTTATTGTTATGTTTTGAAATGTGTATTGTTTCTACTGGACAGATTATGACTGCACCTGTTCACAGTTGCACTGTCTATTCATGCTAACAGCAACTACTAGATCAACTACACCATGGTAAATCTTATCCTAACACATCATGTTGTGCTGAATGATTGAATATAATTACTTTTGAACCTAAATTTATTTCAATGGAGGACGCTTCTCAAAATTGTGCTTAAAGTTCATGTTCTTTGGTTAAACTGTGTCTCTCAGATTGTAGATATCTGCAATTCGACTTTTGACTAGTCACAATGTAGTTCAAGATATCTTAACTACTTCGACTTTTGACTAGTCAAAATGACGTAGCAGATATCTAAAATGACACTTTTGACTAGGCGGAAAGACATTGCAGATATCTTAATTGTATATCCTGTCTACTTGTTAAATGTTAAAAGGGCTTGCCATATGCAGTGTTTAATTTAATGTTTCCTCATGAACAAGACTGACCTACTGTATTTAAGTTATCATTTCGCATGAACAGACTGTTATTGTTTTAAACAGACACTTTACACTGAAATAGCTCCACAGAGAGGATAGTAATGAAGAGAACATGCCTTGAAACTATGTAAATACTTAAGTTTAGGACTGAGATGAGTCATATGTTTGTGTGCATCCACCAAAAGAGGAACTTAGAAGCGACAAATGTACAAGTCATACTTCTAAATATGGATAAAGTGAGACAGTATTTAAACCCATAACATTAGACAAAAAAAATTTATTGCTAGTGTACACTGCCTGGTGCTAACAAACTGTTCTCTACATTTCCCCAGCTTTTAAGGGAGTAAGTATTATCTAACAAGCAGGGCAGAGAACTATTGAAAGAAAGCAAAGAGAGCAGCCCAAAATGGCTACTTAGACAGTCTTGAGAAAAAATAATGTAGTTTTATAAATGTTGCTTAATATGAAATTACGTTAACTTTACAAGCAGCAGCCTTGTTTGCGCAATTTTTGTGAGGTTTTTAAATTTTTTCTTGATACCAGCCTTCTTCAGTCACGGAGAGTGTAAGTATAACTTCAAAATAAAACTAGCAAAGGGGTCAATCATTTTCTTTAATTTAACATGTATCAGTCCATTTTATTTTTTAACTGCTAACTTCTTTATGTACACACTTAAACTGTATGTCTAACTAATCCAAAGCTGTCTACGATTACAGCATGTCTAACTGAAGTTCAATTTATAGTCGTATAAGGTTGCATTGACGGTACACTGTCCTGATACAAAGATAGTTTGTTTAAAAAAGAAGGTGCCACTGGTTATTTTATGAAACAGTTTTCTTCAAGTAAAAGGAGACATGCAACTTCACTTTTTTTCATTAAAAGGAAAGGGTAGGACAGATACAGGCCCTGTGGAACTGTAGGCAACTTTATAAAACAGACTTAGCAAGTAGACGACTCCATACTACCAGATACTAGCTATTCTATTCAATAGAACTATCAGTAACTATCAACTACTCGGATGGTTGACTTATTGACTTATACGTTTCACTTTCTTGTGATGCCACAGGTACTCCAGTTTCCAGTGGTCAGATCGTGGCTGCACCCATTCACGGGTCACACTCTCAATTCACAAGCACCACTGCTGCAACAACTACAACATGGTAAGTTGTGCTGATTTGATTAGATTCAGTCGTTAAAAAATGTCCTTAAAATCCACATTTTTGGACAGGCTACGTTTACATTACTGAGCTGTTTGTACCTTCTCACCTCCTTCCCCGTCTCTTCCTCTCTCTAGGTGCTCAATTGTACAGAGTTGGTTGAGACGCTAAAGAGATACTATCTTTCACCATCTTATGGCATTGAGTTCTGCATTGGTTTCCCTGGGAACCTCTTAGTTATACTTGGTTATATATTTTGCTTACCAAAGTGGCAGAGCTGCAATATTTACCTCTTCAACATGGCAGTCTCCAACCTTATTTTCCAGTGCACACTGCCACACCTCTCTTACCTCTATGCAAATAACCAGGAAACCAGGCCCTTTGCTTGTGTTGTCAACCGCTATATCCTGCATGTTAATCTGTACTCTTCCATACTCTTTATGGCTTGGGTTAGCATGGACCGCTTTCTGCTCATAAAATATCCAACTCGGGACCACTACCTGCTGAGGCTGCGAACAGCTCTGATCGTGACTGGACTGAGCTGGTTAGCGGTCAATGTGGAAGTGGCTCCAATGGTAGTGTTGATGATCCAGGATCTGCAGAGCACAAACTGGAGTCACTGTAAGGATTTTGCCAGCCTTGAAGGAGATATCAATTTATTAGGCTACAGCCTGGGTCTAACCTTGACTGGTTACATCCTCCCTCTTGTTGCACTTTGTGGGTTCTCTCACCAAATTGCTCATCTGCTCCATATCCAGGAAAAGGCTGTACAACACAGAACAACATCATACAAGAGGCCACTCAGGGTTGTTGCAACAACTACGGCCATGTTTCTGGTTCTCTACACTCCCTACCATGTGCTCAGAAATATCAGAATAGCATCACTGCGACTCTGGACAGGGATGGACCAGTGTAAACCGATGTACATAGAGAGCCTGTACATCTTGAGCAGACCAATGGCCTTTTTGTACAGTGCCATCAGCCCTGTATTTTACTTCTTCATAGGAGACAAGTTCAGAGAACTCTTACTCACTAAACTCAGAAAACTGGTCAATAGAACAGGGTAGCAAAGAGAACCAACCTGACAAAATCTTGGAGTAGTCTTTGAATATTTTGTTAAAATGTGGTTCCCCTTTTTGAGTTCTGGCCCTGTGATAGACTAGTGACCTGTCCAGGTTCTACTCTGCCTCTCACCCAATGGCAGCTGGCTCCAGCAACCCCACAACCCTTCACAGTAATAGTGGTTAACATAATAGATGCTCTGAATGAATCAATGATAAATGTTATGACATTCAGAATTTTGCCTTTTAGTTGTGTGTAATATTTTTTATTTTTTATTCCATTAAAAAAACTTTCAAAACCTTCAATATATCATTCTTTGCTGTAGTGCCATAGCCGTAAACATTACCTGATTATAATGAATGAAAACATAAAAACAATATCCATAACATGAAACTGAGTTATAAGTTACAAACTTTTTTAAATGGGATGAAACTAAAGGTGGATGTTAATGTATTGAAGTCAATTTTGTACTAAATTGTGTTTTAAAGCAATAAACTCCAATTAAACTCTACAAGAAAAGTTTGGTTAATAACTATATTCTTGTTAGGAGGTAAAGCAAGTGACGAGGGTACAAGTTAGGAGCCTAGATACCAAATATTAACTAAGTACTTGTACTCCTTCTTAATTACATAATAATTAATTTCTTGTCATTGACTGAGATAACTTTAATAACACTTTTAATCAATATAAATACCGGTATGAATATAGCCCTAATGTCACTCAACCTGACCAATAAGTTGGCTGTCATGGTGTTTTTTTCTCTCCTGTGTAGTTTTATCTTAAAAAGCTGACTATCTTTGTCAAAGTACTTCTACAAATTGTTGCTATTTATTGTTTTTGTGCGCTTTCTTTCTTTCCTATCGAAATGTTTCTAAGTCACATACTCTACAACTTAAACATAAAGAAAACTGCTTGGTAGAACAGAATCGCAAAGTGAACCACGCTGACAAAATTCAACACAAAATCTTTTACATATTGTTAAAAGTGAGTTGAATTATTTAATTGCCTTTTTTTTATAATTTTTAATATTTTCATTGACAGTTTTCATCTTGTAAGATATTGCCAAATTGTCTAAAATTAAGAACATCACATGACCTCTTTTCGTTTTGACCTGTATGGTCTTAGCAGAACATAATATCAAGCCTTTAATAAGTACCCTTGCTGTAGTAATCATATTCACACATTTTTAAACGTCAATGTCTACATGTATGTAGAGTTGCTGGTTGAATGTGTATTTATATTGTATTTATTCTCCTTATTAATTGTATTTAGATGACACGGAAGGTGCATATTTTGCCATTGCTACTAGTAATATATTAAAGTCAATATTGTACTATATCACTTTTTAAACTAATCATAAACTATGATGTATCTCATTTAATAATAAAGATTCTGACTTATTGGGAGGTAAAAAAAAGTGACGGGGATGACATTTGGTTTTCTAATGATCAGTTATCCTTTTGAATTAATACATTAGCATTAGCAAACATAACATGCTATTGGAAGACAGTACTAATGTTTGCAGAATTTAGGTCTCTGTATGTTTATGGAAATATTAATTTTAAAAAACTGTTATTTTCAGCTACAATAGTCATTCACAATATGAGCAATGTCTACACATTCATTCTGATCAATTCGATGCTATGAAATCTGCTTTTCTTTCAAAAACATGCTCATTTCTATGTGTGTCCAAACTTTTGAGTGGTAGTTTATTCAAACAGAAAGAGAAAATCTGTGACCCTCTTTAAAACTATCCTGTTGTCTTTACTTGTCCTGGATTTAACTTATCCCTTCTTGTTGACTTGCACCGTAGAGTCTGACCTTTTCAACTCAGCAGCAGGATTTTTCTTTTCTTTTCTTTGGAAAAAGATTTAATCAAAAAAGCCTAAAAAGGTTTAGATCAGAATTAGATTCTATGGTTTCTGATTTTTTTCAACTACACAAGACATACAATTACAAGATCATTCCATCCATATTTAAAAAATATGTTGCTGTATGAAAAACATTCCAGGAATCGTCTGGAGGTCTTAACTCTCATGAAAGCCTCCTTCATACTGGACTGTCAGTGACCTGTGATGCTTTAGTACAACAGACATGATCAGGTGCTTTCTTTCAGTCATAACTAATCACACTATGCTTAATCCATCATTTCATTTACTTTGGCACCTGTCCTGGAATGAGCAAGGAAAAGAAGAAAGTACAAAATATTGGGCAATATTATGTGTTTATTTCAGTTTTGTCAGAAATGAGGTATTGAGACAGAGCCAATGAGAATAAAGAAACAGAGTAAAAGTAAATATGAGGACGAAATCAGGATACCACGTAATGTTATTTAGTGTATTAAACACCTATTAGTTAATACTTTTTACTACATTAAGTAGGGCTAATAGGGGTTGTTAAGGACATTAATTAATGTATAAACTAATACCATGGTTAACAAAAACACCCTTAGCAAATGATTATTAGATGCATTAGTTAATTTAATTACCTGTTAGTCAGTTAATACTTATTACTACATTAGGTAAGGTTAATAAAAGGTTATTATGAACATTAACTAATGTATAATTTAATGCCTTTGTTAACATAAACACCATTACTAAATGCTACGTAGATGTGTTAGTTAACCTTATTTAACTGTTAGTTAAGGCTTATTAAAGCATTAAGTAAGGTTAAGTAATGTAGATAACTGGGGTCACTGAGGCAATACCGGCTTTAAAGAGCACATGGTCCTTATGCAGGTATGTATTTGCTTACTTACATTATTGTGTGAACAAACTAACAAAGAGGTATTGGATGAATTTATAGTTTAAGACTGGGATTTGGTTAAGCTGATAATATACTGGGTGAATATACTGGGTCAACAAAATGACCACCTCCTTCTGCTGACTTCCTTCAACTACATGCACATTGTAGTGGCCCTTCGTGAGTCTCTTTATTTCTCCAGCATAGCCTTCATTCTGATTGCTTAAACGCGTTGCTTAAACAAAGTCAAATGCAATCAGAAACATTAACATACTGAACAAAATGTATGACAGTTGTACAGTTCATGAGTTTAAATCATGTCGTCAGTGCTGTTCCTCCTCTGTGTGGGACTCTCCCAGGACAAAAATCCCCAGTCGATGGTCTCACAATAAAATGTCATCAAAACTTTACAATATTTGACTCCAACACTCGAAGCTGCCTTGGGTCTTTTACATAGACAGTGTCTCAACCTTCCCTAACCTCTGAATTACCCATTGAGGTACCTTAAAAGAAGGTCATGCACACACCCCCACGCCGGTTTAGTACCTTTTATGCAAAACAGCGAGGTTGCAGTCCACTCTACATGTGTAGAGTGTTTTGTTTAATGTTTCATAATGAAGTGTTGACCTGTATTTGAGTCATCCTTTTGTATAAATGGATTGTTCACAGGTATCCTCTCTTTTATAAAAAAATATTTTTGTGTGTAGGTGTTTGCAGTAGATTTGTGGATGAAGTCTGTCGTATGTCCGCAGCTCAACTACACCTTCCACCTCATCTATATGATTCAACAGGAAATTCTGTGTCTAAGTGCATTAGTGTGACTGACTCAATCTGCACAAAATATCCTTCTCACAATGTCAGCTGGTTCATTTTCTGTGTAATAATTATAATCATTATATATCACTGTGACAACACTTCCATTTTTCTTTTAGTATGTCTGTCTCTACTTACACCCTTAATTGCACATAAATTACAATTAACCAGTATTGAAAGATCAAGTTAGTTTATTGTCAGATATAATTAAATAATAATGCAAATCATATACTCTCTAAGAGGGAATTCAAAATAAAATAACAATAGTCATATTTACAATTGAGAATGTAGCAGTGGTTGTAAAGTGAGAAACTATTTTTAAAACATTGAAACAAAAGCATGACTAAAAACCGAGACTTTCAGCTGTCCTAAACTAACTTCAACTCATTTTGAACAGTAAAGCTTAAAAGTTTAAAAAACATTATATATACTTTATATGTTTTCAAACTCAGTCTCACGAGTGTTGGACCTCATGGTTCAGGGACTAAAAGGGACAAACTTCAGTCATCAATAATCTACGTACGGTTCCATGTTATACATTTCATTATAGAACTGCAACTTGGTCTTGCACCCACAACTTCCTCTAACAACACATAGCTCATATGCTATTACAAGCATTCACACTTATGAATCAGTTATTATTCTTATTCTCAAATGACTGCACGTTTTACACACATAGATTACTGTGTGTAAAACTATTCAGTGATGCTACAATAAAATAAAAATCCCTCTTTGCAAAATTGCTACACCACATTCAGCTAAGCCAAATCACAAACAGTGTGTATGCATGGTGTAAAGAAAGTTTCAAGGTATGCACATTCTTATAAATACTAGCATAAATGTGGCTCATTAATTTACTATATCAGAAAGCATTTTCCAGTGTGCCACATCTGTACGGGTTACACGACATAGGGCTATTTCTTTCAATGTTAAAAAAAAAGGTGTGACTGTATTTAACAGAAAAGTACGGCACCTGGAAGCTGCTAAGGGAAAAATCATAACTAACTATACAGTGTAAAGTGAGTCACATCATGCCGAAATCTTATACCTAACTGTCCATCATAAATAGATCCATGTCCAGTCTTGTTGATGTTTAATTCAGACAGATGTGTGCATACAATCCCAAAACACATGGTAATAAGATTGGTAAATTGATTTAAGTTTGGTTTGCCGACGCAAAGAGTTCACCCGTTTAATTGCTAATTTGTGGGCTCAATTTAGTAACCCGCGTGCACACAATTTAGTAATCTGTGTGCACAGTTTAGTTTTTATTTCTCCCATGACACCTTCTGAGCTCAGTAGAAAGCCACTTGGCAAAGTTTGATGTAACATACAGGAACATTACACATTGTTATGTTGTTGTTTGGAGAATTCTTCCCTGCTTTGCCAAGACTTGTTAACAATCCACAACACAGAAACCTTTGGGATATTCTATGTAGATAATACAGTAGCGTTATAATAGTACTTGGGTGAAGTTATCACAAGTTGCACTATTCTTTAAAAAGTTTTCTACTGGTAGTAAATAATGTAGTAAAATGTATGTGGAAAAATACATAATGTTATTATATATGTCAAAATATTTACAGGAAAATAGCATGACAAAAAAAAAGAAAAAAAAAAGGTTTAACATCAGATGGGAACATTTTGGAACTAAATAAACACTGGTGCATTGTCTGGAATGAACTGGAATGAATGGGGATAGTCAGGAGTTTTTACAAGTTTTCCTTGAGCCATTTGATATAGTTGTCTGTCATCCGACGTGCTATCAGGAAATCGGTTGGCCACATGGTGAACATCATCGCTCCATGAAATCCTGTGTCATAGTGTTCATGTGTCACCTCAGCGCCAGCTGCACGGAGCCGTGTGACATACATGATCCCATCATCTCGAAGAACGTCGTACTCACATGTCAGAATGTAGGCTTTGGGTAAAGAGCGTAAAGCTGTATCAGGAACCAAAAGGGGTGATGCTCTTGGGTCAGCAAAAGATCTGGATGGTCCATCCATCCCATCTGCCTTCCCTCCAACTGCCTGCACCACGGTAGGAGCACTATAGTTGTATTTTCTATGAAATGCTTCTGGCAGAAACGAGCTCCAGTTTACAAACTTCAACAGGCTGGAAGACTCATGGTTGTTGTGTGTGTTGGCCATCATGGCCCTGAAAAGAGCCTTGTCAGTAGTGAAGTACTCACTCCAGAAACGTACCATTAGGGTGCGGGGAAGAATGGGCATGTCTTGATTCTGCTGATAGGATGGGGTGTTAAGGTCCAGAGCTTGCATCACAGGGTAGATGAGTGCTTGGGCCTTCAACTGAATCTGCCGTCCATGTTCTTTTTGTAACTGTGAAGAGAGACAGATTGACATATAATCAAAGACATTTCAAAGTATCAGTCTTGTTCATCAATATGACAACACAAGGTCTACAAGACGTACAAGAGTCCTGACGGATACAGTAAGATAACTGAATTATTGCTGCAGTACAACTGCATACTAAATGCCAAAAAACATCCTTCCTGACAACTCAGTCCAGTTGCCACGAAGCAGCAGCTTAGTGATATCCTTCTTGACTATTAATAAGACAAGGGGATTATTTAAGAGGCCCAGGTCACAAATATCAACAAATGCAATATTTCCAAGCTGATATAACACAGTCACAATCTTTAAGGTCTTGAAATGAGAATGGAGGTATGGTTTAGAGCTACTTTGATTTTTAAAAACACCCAGAGAGTGCTATTCACAAGCAGTATCAGATGATGTCTGTGAAGATTCTCAGTTATCCAGGCGAAGTTGTCTGGAAGCTGAGTCACTGGACTTCTTTCAGAAGACAGTATCAGATTATGTGAACCTTGCATCACAGAAAAAGAGGATGTGGTACTGTGGCTACTCTCCAAAGAAGTGGACGCCCTACCCCAAGATCACTTCAAAAGCACAACGCAGAATGCTCAATGAGGAATAACCGTAGAAAAACAGTTACAGACCTGAAGGACTGGCCTTGGATCTGGTTAACATTTAATTTTATACACAAAACAGACATGGTATCCATGACGGGACACCACTGACACTGCTCTCCAAAAAAGCATTGAAGCCAATGGGGGAAGTGGTGTCTGGAGAAGTGGGTATACGCTGTGACGACCTAATAAGAAGTGGGTATACGCCGTATACCTGCGTATACCCTGGACTACACTACTGATTGTAGCACACCTGAAGTTGCCAAAGACCACCTTGACACTGCACAAAACTACTGTTAAAAATGTGTTGTTGACAGACGAAATGAAAGAATTGTCTGGGACGAAAACACAACACTGCACATGGCGTAAAAAGAGAACCATGTACCAACATGAAAACATCATCCAAACAGTTAAGTCATAATGATTTGGGACTGCATTACTGTCTCAGGACCTGGACAGCTTACCGTCATGTAGGGGGAAAAGAATTCCTAAGGTTATCAAGGTATCCAACAGGATAATATCAGGGGGCTGTCTGCAAGCTGAAGCTCAGAGGAAATTATGTGATGCAGCAGGACATTGACCCTAAACAATAGAGTAAATCGACTACACAATGACTTTAGAGACACAAAATCCACAATTTGGAGAGGCCCTATCAGAGCCAAGGCCTTAACCATGAAAGAATGGAAGAATGAAAGACATGAAAAGAATCGTTTACACCAAATGTCCTCAGAATATGGCTGAGCAGAAGCAGTTCTGTAAAGAGGTCTAAAGTCCCTCCTTGATGTTATGCACGTCTAATCCACAGCTAAAGGAAGCATATGCTTAATTATACCAGCAAAAGGTGGTTTGACCAGTTATTGAAACTGAGTTTCACTTACTTTTTCTTGCAACCCTAGTATTGTCATCCCAAGTTTTTCTACTGTTTGTGAAACTATACAACAGCTATGGGACTGTATCAGAGAACTTACCCACAATCTGAAGTTCAGAAAGAGTAAGCTCAATTCAATCCCTTGTTAAAACATTACTATTTCAATATGTGAGCCAAAAAACTACAGCTGATAATGTCTGTGAAGATTCTCAGTCATCCAGGTAAAGTAGTCTGAGGATTGAGTCATGGCAACTGGACTTCTTTCTT
>JAUYWH010000005.1:19097900-19116559 GCA_034779795.1 Ctenopoma multispine | reverse complement strand
AGGGGATTAGTGTGGGTAGATGTAACAACCCCCTGATGGTTCCTCCTGCCCCCATTAAGTGGGTCGTTAAGGGTGTTACAGCTGATAATATAAATAAAAAGTTAATTCACTACCTGCTGGGCGACTGCAGCTGCCAGGTTCCCCCCAGCACTATCCCCAGACACAGCAATGCGTCCTGGGTCTACAGAGTACTTAATCGGCACCCCCTTCTGGAGGAAGTGTTTGACCACACGATATACATCTTCATATGGGACAGGGAAGTGGTGAGCAGGGGCAAGGCGGTACCTGAAAAAGTCAAGGTTAAAGATAAAGCATAAATAAACATGTTTTGTAGGCTAAGTGCACAAACCCCCATTTTAAGCCAGAGAAGACAATATGACAGAAAATATGGAAAAAAATCAAAATCAGTGGAAAAGCTGTAATCCAATGTAATGTTATATTTAAATGTTCTTCTTACTAACGTATTCTGTAAACTTGTCTGTGAATTCTAAAACCAGCAATGAGTATAATTACCTTTGCTGACTTCTGCTCAGCTTAATTTTAATTATTTATACGTAGGTGTACATTTTGCACATTTATCCAAACGATGGTTTTTATTTGTGATTTTATGACAGAATCGTCCCTTCAGACAAATATATCCTCTAGCACACATGGCACATTCTGGCTCAGGTGGAACGACAACCCACAGGTGACCATCATGACCTAATGACTTGAGGACTAAACTGATGAAACCTCCTGGATAGGAGGTACAATGTCTTCAAGAACAAGTCCAGCAGCCACTGAACAACTTCTTCTGTATAACCATGACCTGGACAACCTGGGATCTTCACAGACTCTAGAACAGGTCCTTATTAATAAGGACATGTGAATTTTACCTCAAATGATCTTCTGTTAATGTAAACCAATCACAAAAACACAAACTTTTACAAACATTTTTTAATGCTTAATCAACCACACCAGTTCTTTAGAGCACTTCTTTTAAAGCCACATTAATATGTGGACTGTAGCATGTGCTCTTGTTGTTTCAAATAAATATGTCAAAGTATTTCTGGCTTTGAGTGTTGCAACAAGTAAACCTACACTACTGGAATTTAACATTTCAGTGAAGTGCTTAGCAAATCGAAGACAATAATGCAAAAGAGACAAATGAGGCAACACTCCCACATGCTCCAAAACATACACTAATCCACTCTACCTTCCTACCTACTTCAGGGACGCAGGTGAACTACATTTACTAGACTGTTTGTGTGTTTTAGAGCATTATAAAAAAAAAAGAAAGTATAAAGAAAGGGAATCAACATTTGAATACGACCTAATCTGTCATATTATAAATCAGCTGTTGGACTGAGTAAATTAACTGAAAGGAGCAAAAGAAATTCCCTGTTTTCTTCTGTTATTATATCTATTCTGAAGATGACATAGTATAAATGTCTGCTATAAATAAATAAATGTTTGCTATCAGTGGAAGTTGCATTACAATGTTTTATTCCATGTGAAAGTAGTTATGCAGTATTTATGCTTATGTTTGAATTCAGTTTATTTAATAAAGGTAATCTGAAGTGAGTGGTACTAGTCTAGCCACCCTTACAAATGTTTTGCCTTAATCATTAAATTAGGATCCTTGTCTGCCTTTTACAGTATTAAAACATACTTTGTGTTATACTTATGCATATGCATATGGCTGTGTTTTGGAGGTAGCTAGCATTCTCTGTCTCTAAGTCAGTCTAAAGCAGGAAACAGTTCAAAATAAAAGTGCATGTTCTGACAAACTTAACATGCCCTACAGGACAAAAAATAGCTAAGTAACATATTTACATTTCAAATAAGTAACACAAGTAAAATTACTTTTACTTACATACAGTTAACCAATTAACCAACAATACTTTTACTTTAATAAAATCATTTAGTATAATACCAAAGTATGAGTACTGTTTCTTCACCAAGTTTAATCTGTTGTTGATACAGCTGATTGTGAGTGGTAAATTAGAGAACTGAAAAAATATTGGCAAAGAAAGTTGCACTACTGTGAGACAGAGTTGGATCCGGATGTGCCAAAACACAACAGAGAGTGTAGCTGTGACAGGGGAAGGTCTGGTGAGAGCCAAATGAAAACCTGTTAGCTTCACTCTACTGCACCCTCACTTCCATCTAGCCTGTGATTAATCAGAAAGGACAGGCACAAAGGACAACAGAAAATTGGGTGTGAGGGATAGAGACAAAGAGTTGGGTGAATGTTAGGACTATCCATAATACAAATAAAACATACATTTTGCAGATAAATACTTCATTTTTCCCATTTCATGTCCCCTGCCTGGTTCCAAACTAACTTATGGGTGAATATAGGTCATTTCTTTTACATTGTAGTAGCCAATAAATTAAAATAAATATAAAAATACTTACTCCACAGAAAGGACCACTGCATCTAGCTGAGTGACAATTTTTCTGGCCAGGAGATCATATGGACTCATCCCTGCATAAACAGAGAGGACAGATCAGAACATAAATTCAAAAGTAACACAAACCATCACGATAACTGGCATCCATCCAGTCCTGACATCATGTGTCAGTTTTCATGAAGGTACATGCACAGTCTAGTCTGGCGATACTTCCTGGCAAAATTAATGTTGCTGTAATTGTTACTGCATGAGAAGATTTAAACTGCCTGTCGTGTCTTAAGGTTTTGGATTAGCACCACCCTCTGAGGTCTCCACCGCTCCAGAAAACGCTGTGTGGCTTGTATTTGATCACTTGTTTATTATTTATGATCCTGTCAAAAATAATTTTCACAGGGAGTCTGCATTAAGCTGAAAGTAGCTGAGTAATAGTGACATTAATGTGTGACTGCCACCATCCACCCAGACATGTTTTATTATCCATTCTTAAAAGTCAAAGTGCTATAATTCAGACAAACCCATCAACTTACGTGAACTCCCCAGACACCATCCACCACCGTGCAGGTATATAACAGCTCTCCTGAGTTCATGAACCTGCTGTTTCGGCTGGTACAGCACCACCTCCACTCCATCAAACCTCTCCTCAGTCACCCTGACATGCTCATCAGACAGGGGTACTACCTTTTCAACCAGAGTAATGAAGTACATTACTCCCATGTAGTCCTTCAGCCCGAGTAATTCACTGAAGTCCGCCTGGATAGGAAAACAGGCAGACAGTGTGATAACTACAAACACAGAGATAACAGAACACATCACACATCATCATCGGAATACATCATGTTCACAAAATGTGAGACATTACGGTAACTCTTGTACTTATTGAGGTTCATGCAGACACTTCGTTCTTTGACCAAAGCTTATAATATTCAAAACAGAAAGCACTAAACTAAACTATGTGGTTTTTAAATTAGAAACCTGAAACAACTCTAAGAGACTAAACACATGTGGATGTTACCTGCTAAAAACAGATCAGGATGCATAAACTGTCAGGCTGGCATGAGGCTGATCAGCTGATGCTCCTCTACTGTTACCACAATAGACTTACAAAAGAGTCAAGGCTCCAGGGTCTATGTTATAGGCACACTCCAGGGACTGAGTCTCATATCTCATCTCTCTGCTTCACAGACCACAACTGATTGTATGCTTCAGTAAAATAGCTCAAAGGCTAAGAGAACAGTTTACAGTAAAATCCAATAAAGCTCTCTATTCAAAACTCCATCATGATGACCTTTAAAAGATTTCATGCATACAAGTTTAACAGTGACAACAGCTTAAGTGTTGCAGGATAGAGCCGCTATTCATGATTACACAAGTAATGTCATTTACAAGCATCTATATTTTTCTTAATTATGATTTTGCCGCACAACAACGAGCTGCAGTAAACTACAGGCATGTAAGGTCATAAACAGAGTCCAGTTTCCTTAATAGGGTCTATATTTAGAACAGGTGAACAGGACTATACAACGCATGGATTAGCTTCTGACATAATCTGGTGTAACCAGCATGTATATCCTCATCAGCAGAATACAATAAACCTTTAACCTACTCCACCACCTCACCTACTCCGAGGAGATAAGAAATACACGCACACACATCTGCGGTTCAGCATAACCTGCTCGTTAAGGATTTATGTCCTGAAGTAAACACATTGTCAACATAACCTGCAAGAAGACACTTTATCCTCACCAGGTGGCTGAGACTTCTGAAGAAAGTGTTGGTCAGCATGAGTTTCCATCTCTCTTCTATCTCCTCGGGAATGGGCTCATAAATATAATAAGCGGTGAAAGAGCAGAAGGCGACAAATAAAAAGATGCTTCCCAACCTCATTTTACAACGTGCGTCCTCCAGCTACTGACCGCAGCACACGAATCAAAACAGACCAGCTGGCTGCGCTTGGTAACAACTGACTCCCGTGCGCGACAAAAGCCTAAGCTCGGAATTAATTTTGCACCAGAGCGGCTAAATATGTCAGCACGTGTGTGGTGTCATTTGATGGTTATCTGCGGGCATGTTCGGATCTTCTCCTCGCTGCGCGTGCCGTAACGCATGTCTGCCCCTCGTGGAGCCGTGGAATTAATTGAAGGGGTCAGTGTTATGAAGAGATGAGCGCGCGCCGCGGACTCACGAGGCAGAACCGCCCCACCTTGGCCCGCACCGCAAATTCTTCAGGTGCCTCCTGCACAACTCTGCAGGACGCGCCACAAAAAAACTTTATGCCCGAGACGCAGCTGACGCACAGATTTCCAAACTCACAACGCAGCAGCGCCTCGTGCATTTTAACTTTGTAGTTGGTCTAAATGTTGCAAAGTAAAACAAGTCTTTCAAGGCAGCATTATTTGGCCTGTAGTGTTTCGTAGAGGAAAGTTACTCCACATTCACTATACTGAATCATAATCGCTTTATAATGAGCGAAGACTTAAGGATCTGTGAGGAAAATAGAAGAGACCAAAACAAATGACTCTGTAGGGCAGCTCAGCAGCTAATGTTTGCAAGGCATCCTAATCTAATTATATTATTGGTGACAGAGCAAGATGAGATGTCGCCTTTCTTGGTATGCGGGAATGTCAAAGCAATATGCCCCTCCCATGCACTCACGTATTTAAAGGACTGTGCAGGATTTAAAGTGATTTTGTGTTAGAGAGAGCTGCAAGTTCACTAGTAGTGTTTTACCTCCCCGGGTGGTTTTTATTTCATTTATTCATGGTTTTATGCACACATTTTCATTCAAGTGGTGACACCGCAGCTGCCGCATTTATGAGGGAGGCAGTCAGGCTCCCACAGGCAGCCTCTGCATCTAGTATTATAGACAAGCAATGCACAAGTCTCACGTGGGCAGCTTAAATCAGTAATGACTGACAAACCACATCCGTATCAGAGTTGGCAAAAGGAAAAGCTTCTAGAACAAATTAATACACATGCGGGAGTCTAATGTGATCTAACGTCGATGTAATATTCAGAGATATTTACTTTGGCGCAGTCTTTTGTGCCATTTCACATTCTCAGGTTTCAAAGTGTGTTAGTTTAACCTTAGTTAGATTTTTTGGTTCAGGCTTCATGTCAGAAACTTGAACCACGTGCCTCCACGTGACTTTGTATTAACCTCTATGAGCTTTTCAGACTTTAACGAGGCAAGTGTCTCATTCCATCAGCCATCAAACTCTACTGAGATACTATCTGCAGGATCCAGGGTGTGACGGAGGCTTGGTGAAAGGCTCTGTGAGGATGATCACTGCTGAGAAGTAGAATACTAAATCTCTTCTCTGAATACAAAATCACACTTCAGACACTCAGTGATTCTATCTGGAATTTCCTCCGTGCTTTTCGCCCCCAACTAGTAGCAACCCTCAGCTTCTAAGGGAGACCACCTCGGTTGGTTGGTGAATCTTTCATGGAGCTCTCTTCACTCTTAGTGCTTTGTCAGTGTGGGCTAAGAAGGTGTGTGGGTGGGGATGTTGTCTTCATCTATGTAGAGCCATGCTGTGTTGCGCTATGCCATGTGGAGGCCCACCACATGTGGGGGGTAACTAAAGCAGATGCAAAAATGTCTCAAACTCCAGGAGTTTGCGTACTGACGTGTGAATGTGTGTTCATGTGTCTGTCTACAGTATGTTCATGTAAGCTCACGTCGTGTACGTGGGCACACATGTGAATACATGTATATACAAACAGGCCACGTTTCATTACTTTCGTGCACGTTCTTGAGTTTAACACATCTACAGAGGCACGTGAAATTCTTATAATTAAACAACTCCAGACCTCCACCGCCAATGATGGGGGTGAGCACAAACTATGTAATTTTGTAAGCTGTTAACGCTGACCTCATTTCTGTTTGTTGGGAACAAGGGAAATAACTATGTATTGCATGTGGATACATGTGCATGTGTGTGGTGCTTGTGTGCCTACAGCAGGTCCTACACATTCATTTTATAAAGGAAATACTGAATATGCATTTCAGCAATTAGACAACAGTATAATGTGAGAGTATCGCAGCACACTGGTGCAATCTTGCAGGCATTACTCCATGTATAGATGACACAAAGCATCCACACGTTTATCGTGCTTTCATACTGCTTGGTTATAAGAAACAGTAAAGTCAGAAAGAAAAATTTACACTTGAAATCAAGTTCTCCTTCAAACCTGGTATGACCAATCACACCCTAGTTTCTTTTGTTTTTGTATCTACTGTGATCAGCCAGATGCACGCAGACAGCATCATCCATAGCAGTTAATGTCTAGCATGTCTGAAGTTAACTAGAGGTTTTTTCCTTTTAGAGGTTTCATTTGTCCAGCAAACAAAAAGTCCAGAATATCATTGTAAGAACAACTAAACTACTGCTAGAAGACATGTGGTTGTCAAGTCATGGCATCGCTAAAAGAAAATAGCAGTAAATTGAATTTCCAACTGAGTGACAACATATTTCATTGCATTTTATATATTTATCGTGCAAAGCAAAGCAAAGCATTCATAAAATGGTCAATAAGGTGTGTTAAACAAAAGTAAGTAGTAGTAAGTTTAAATACAAAGTGAAGCTTGAGAAGTTCAGCCTCAGCAGGCAGACAAGAGCAGACAGGCTCTGTGAGTGAGATGTAGGCATTGTGAAGTACACTAATATGACACACATATATATAATATCATTTTCATACATATACTACGAGATAGGATCTGGGTTGAAAAAAATAACACAGTAGAATCACATACATAGCGTTTGGGCAATTCCCCCAAATATCTGTTCCAGTGTCTTTGCCAGATTATCTACAGTACAACAGAGAACAGAGGAGAAAATGTTTCTTTCCCATAGCATGTATTCAGCTGAAGTGACAGCGATACACCATCATTACAACATTACCTTGTTGTGCATTATATTTATTTACAGTAACCCTGTGTGGCTGAACAGAATAAACAAACTGGGTTTCAAGCTACAGGCCAGAAACAGGGCCACAACCTGTCCATTTGTAATTATGAGCCTGGCAGGATGCCTCATACTGTTGGTCCATCCTCCTGTCACTTGTCCAACCAAAATAGAGTGCTATGATGCGTCTCAATTTACTCCATGTCCTCATGCCTGTGGTTGTTTTTCCACTATTTGTGTTCTTCTGTCCTACTAACTTGGCGTGTGTGTTAGCATGGGGCTCGTACAGTATGTACCGTTTACACCACTGACTAAACGATCAGCTAACAATTGACTGTTGAGGTGAAAAGGTGAATAAATGAATGAACATTGCTATCTGATAGTTTCAAATGGTTACCAATATCACTGATGGTTAAAAACAGTCTGTGCAAAGCTTAGAGATAATGAAATATTTAGCAACCGTTTCTTACTTTGAGCTGAACACTTCACCTCACTGAACATGTACAGATGAATTATGTTAAGCTGTATTATATTATGTTAATGTGTAGTCAACCATTGCACTTAGAAAAACAAGGGATTTGTAAGTATCAGTAAAGGAAACTTGTTTATCCCAGCAACACCCTTTACATATTTCCCTCATGGGACAATACCTTGATTGTGTAAACAGCAGAGAGATAACTGATCTATTCTTTGAGCTGCTATTATCCTGCTGGTGTGTGTGTATAACGTATGTAGTGTACCTGAGGACAGTATTTAGCAAAGGAGTGGAACAAGATATTTGATCAGTAAACACCGGTGCTAAAAGTGAATAAAGCAGAATTAGTCACATGGACAGCACATCCCATCCAACGTAGTGAGGAGATGAGGTAATGTTGCTGTTTCAGATTGGCAAGAGAATAAAATGTTGTGGCTTCAGTGCCAAACTAAAATCTTTTGTTTTTTCAAAACAAAGTCTGTTATGAGTATAATCGGTAAAAAATCCTTCTTTTGAAGCAACACATGAACTAGTATTTACATACTAAGTCCATCCACAGCAGAAAGGATCTTAAAGGTTTGTTTTTTTCTACACTATGTCTCATGATCATGGGACTGGGTGTAGGAAACAGATGAGGATAAGCTCTTTATCAGTCGTGGCCTATGCAACACTTCTGTCATAAGGAATGTTGGCCTCTCACCTCATTCCATGTGAATTTTATCACCAGACACAAGAATACCACAGGGTATGTGCATTTTGGTTACACATTGACAAGACGACTCATTCACATTAGAAGTGATGCTACAGTAAACATATGTCTGTTTCTAAGACGTTTGTTGTGGTATGTTTGACCCTGGTTTAAACTTTGACAAACATAAAGAGTTTTGTGATGTTTCATTTTAGAAATAGAAATATTCAAACAATAGCCTTTAGCTATGCTGGCAGCTTTGCGAGGATGTACTTAAGCACAGTAATACTTAAGACTACATGCTGAAGCAGCATACCAACATGCTCATAATAACCATGGACATCTGTAGGAAATTATACAGACAGTACATCCAATATTTGCACAGATATTTCACTCAAAACCATTGTCCACCATTTTTATCTTCATTTAACCTAACGCCAAGATAAAGCATAAATGTTCACATTCCTGGAAAGGACAGACAGTTCTCCGTTTATCTGCAGAACACCTTTTATATTTTACCATATTTATGATTATTGTATGTCACAATCAGGTTTGTGTTTCTTGGTTTTCATCCCAAACTATAAAGTTAATCTAGTATAATTCATAAGTTCTTGTAAAGACATTCATTACAACAATTTACAGAAAAATATTAAAACTAACTAACAAGACTAAAAGCACTTTTGTAAAACAATGTCTCCTCAAAACAGCTGTGTTTGCCACTTGTGTCACACTGCAACAAAGCTTGAGGTGGTTGAAAAAAAGGCTGATTTTAAGTAGATGTAAATTAGATTTAACTCTCCAGCAGATAGCGCTACAACCCAAATCAACTGCTGCAACACTGCAGTACTTCCGTTTTACTACACTGTGATTGTCAGGTCCAAGAATTGTGTTTCCAATTCTGCAGACTTTCTCAGCCCAGTATGATCAAACACGTCTCAGCTTCAGGAGAAACATGAAGGAAGTAAACCAGCAAGTTATCATTAGCAGTGAAAACACATTGTACAGAGTGACTGTTAACGCTTAGGAAAAGAGTTGAGAAAGCCCTCTGGAACTTGCCTCTGGAGTTGCCACTGAATATCCCACGTTTTTGGGATAACTATGACCTGGATGACTGAGAATCTTCACAGATATTTAGGCAGAAGAGAGAGAAATAGTTGGCACTTAACACTGTTTATATTGCACAGATCATGTTTAATGTTGCCACTGTATTATTTAACATTTTAACCTATTCAACCACCAATAGAATGGTTTTAGCATAAAATACATACACAGAGACTGCACATCTAACTATCAGACTAAAATCTGCTTTAAAAACTCAACAGGTTTACAGATCCTGTAGAGATGCATGCTGGGATGCTGGGTAAATGATGCAGTGGCTGATGCTTTATACTAGATTACTGTATGACTCCAGTATGTTCCAAAGTCACAGACTTTAAACAATGTTAAAATGACTGTTCTTCACTCTGGGTTAATGTATTGTGAACTGTATTAGTGACTGTGTGTTTATTTTCTCTACCTCCTTCCTTCTCCACAACTCACCCGTACATCCTAGTCTCTATGCTACAGTGACCTGGTCCCTATGGTTGTGTCGTGTGTTGCTCTACTGACCCCTAGAGGTGAAAGGTCAAAGATGCATGCTGCGTTGTGTAAGTAAGCAATGACACACAAAAGCTCTCCTTTAATGACTATCCCATACCATGTAACATACTGTATAGCACTTTTTTCTGATTCACATTTATATTTTCAGTTTACATGTTGCTTCAAACTCTGTAGCTGTGGTTCTTTGCCTGAGTCGAGCTAATGGAAAAAAGAGAGTCATGATAGTGAAGGACTGAGAGTCACTGGATCAAACACACTCGCATGTGTAAAACAACTCTAGCTACAGGACGTTGATATGCCTTCTTAGTTTTTCATAACTGCATTCATTGCATTTTTAAAATGTGCTTTAATGAAACATTTTCACATAACTGACCATATACCAGTACAGAGCTGTGTACTGTATGTCCAAAAACCAGGATTTACATAATGGATAAGCACATATAATAATAATAATAATAATAATAAGACTTATTTAGTATGGTAGAATATCCAGGTCATAACTGAGGGGTTGTATTGTACATGATTTAAAGAATCACTCCCCTGGGACAAGTAGCTCTCTTTCTCTGTTCATGGGATATGGAAAGAAAAACTAAACACATTCAGAACCATAACACACTTTCCAGCCTCAACCTCTCACCTAATCCCTGTTCCTGTGAGTTTCTTGCAATGTAAGCCTCAAAGAGTTAAGAAGCTGCTGTGTATCTGAGACTAGATATTGCTGCTTTCAAATTTCTGCAGCTTGTTTATCTGAACAGACAGGTACTGTTTTAATGTTCAGCATGAAATGAGGTCATAGTGACTCATCTCTTCCTGCTTTAGGAATTTTTTTATGGATTCTGCACGGGTGACAGAAATACTTTTGAAGCACTCAGATTTGTTCCTGTCAGAGAAAGTTTGGCCAGCACTGAGAACTGAAAGACCTACTGTGTCTGACTGAGATCACTAAGCACATTTTTGATTTTGATGGGCTTTTAGGCATCATGGGAGACAGCTGACAGAAGGAAGGATGATTTAATTTACAGACCCCTGATAAAGAGACACTTGGGGGTTTACTTTGAGAATGTGGGGGTTTCAGCACTAAATTCACATCACAACTTTATTTTGCAGTAGCTCTGAACTGTTTACTGTAAAAACTCTGTTTTAGAAACCTGTTTATTTAAAGTGTATTAATCTTCACACTTCATACATTTATTTGCATTTGTTTAATTATATAATTTTTTTTATAAAATGTCTTTAGAGTTTTTGCAACTTTATCAGGCATTTAAAAAAAGTCACTGAGCACTGGGCCACACACCCACAGTAGCTGTTCAGCATCTAATACAGATTCAAATGTGAATCGTGACACTGGAAACTGGACAGGTATTTTCCTCAGGTGAAGTGTACACAGAATAACCAGTGGAATCAGCGGGAAATCAAGACAATGTCAACAGGTTGCCAAACAAGCAACAATAACAGTAACAGTATTGGAAAAATGGTAATTAGATTATTGCACAGGTAGACAAAGAGACAAATGGCATTTTATCCCTACTGTGTAGCACAACTGGGAGAGTTGAGAATTAAGCCAAATGAATGGGGGAAATAATCCACAAAGCAATATCATAATAAGTAATCATATTAAATGTTATGTTGTATAGTATTTAGTCTGGTCATCAGATGCAATAAGATGCATAATGCAATTCAAATCAAAATCTAACCCTGTCAATGTGTGTGCCCTTTAACGTTCTGCATCATTTTATAAACATCATGTTTGCATATGCACAGCAAATGTGGACTGGATGTCATTCCTGGAACCCATTCCATGTTTAGTGACATGAATCAGAGAGATTAGTCACATAACTTTAAAGCCATTACAGCATACAAAGAAAGAAAAAATAGTTATCAACTTCATCTGAACCTTGTTACACTGTTACTGATTCGCTTTTCATTTCAAAACTTCCATGGAATTCTTAAACATTTTAGTCATTGTCTTAATTTCATGCAAGTGAGAATGTAGGAGCTGTTTTTCATTAACGACATGAATTATCTCACACATGTGTGTTCAATGTGGTGTTTTGATGTATGTGCAGAGGAAAGCAGACGATTATAAATAGAGAAGGGGACATACAGGACTACCAGGAGGATCTTGATGTCCTCTGTTAGCTCTAATAAAATGAACTGTTTTTACTTGGGCCATTAGTGCCCAAATGACCATTAGACATAGACATAAAGTGTGATAAAAATGTGACATGCAACATTTTCATTCACACAGTCCCAGGTTGCACAGCACATGTTCTGGAGCATCAATTCAGAAACATATGCTGTCATGTTTTCTTCATGTTCGGTCAATGAGGCGCACGACTATAACCTTTGGAAGCACAGCAGCGAAACACTACAGGAAGCTGAACGCACTGAGGCTGGTGCTTCTGTATGTCAGGAACACTCAGCTCTAAGAAAAACAGGCAGGTAATGTACACCACTGCATCCTACTACACCAGCCAGATCACAAGCTTGTTGTCTGTGCTTAAAAATGGGTTTCTTTATACCTCACACTGATTGTAGAAACAAGTGACTGATTTTACTATTACATATTAAAATTACATTATTGAAGGCAATTCATATTCTTCAGAATTACTAATTAGTCATTTTTCTACAATTGAAGTCAAATTAAAAACCAGCACCTGTATGTCGAAAAATTAAGCTGTATTGTATGTCAGACTGCTGCAGGGGGCAGATGATGTGTAGCTCTCATGAATTGGATTGCTGTGGTACCCTGAGCACTGCAATCAGATGGATAAAACAAAGCAGTAAAAGTCAACTCAAACAGCATCATTAAGTTAGTTAAAGAGGATGATGTGACTCACTAAAACATTTTGACTGAGGGTCAAACAGTGGTCAATACAGTTTTATTTTCTCCTACTGACTCACATTCCAGGCAGCAGTAAAAGAGGGATGCATCAATAAAAAGAGGAAAAACAGAGAAAGTGGTTTACTCTGTGTGATCTTGGCACTGCTTCTTTGTGTCCAATATTGTGTATGTTTTGCTGACAGTTGGCTGAGCTTATAATTAATGAGCAGATCCTAAAGATGTTCACAAAACAGCATGAATGTGCCAAAAATACATACAGGGCAGCGGGTGCATGGTAGCTGAAGACTTAAGTGGCTACATATGCTCAACCATATTGTCCACAGAAGTTCTGAACTTCCTCTTGCTCATCAACAGTTAGATCTTATTTGTGCACATATGAAACAGGGATGTACTGCATTTCTCCTCATCACATTACACAGGAAGCAAGTATCTCACAGTCACACTAGCTTTGTTTGACAGCAGTAAAACACTAACTTTAATGTTGTTACTGATAAAGTAAAGGGTACATACTAAGACCCAGTTCATGTCTAACATTGTAGGCTAATAGTCACAGGCCCAAAGTTATTTTTAATGTATTTAATCGTATTATTAATCCACGTGATACTGCTGGTGCTGTGCCCTCACCTAGTATGTGTGAACAGTTCTTGGCATTTTTTATGGATAAGATTTTAACAATTAGGTCCTCTGTCTCTTTACCGTCTGCTGTAGAAACTTGGAGCATGCAGTTTGAGCCTGTTTCTCTGAGGGACTTGTCTAAATGAATCCATCAATTAAGACCCACTTTATTGTCCACTGGACTGTCCAACAAAAACCTGGGAGTGTTATTTGACAATTTCTTTAAATTTCATAAGCAAATGAGTGCAGTTGTCCAGTCAAGCTTCTTTCAACTTAGACAGTTAGCCAAGGTAAAGCCATTCCTTCTAGCTCCCGTTTTTGAACAGGTTATTCAGCTTTTTGTCACCTGTCAACTGGACTACTGCAACTCCTTATATTACAGCCTGGACCAGTCATCATTACATCATCTCCAACTTGTTCAAAATGCAGCTGCTCGGTTGCTGACTGGTAACAAGTGGCGAGAACATATAACTTCGGTGCTTGCCTCTCTCCACTGGCTTCCTGTTACATACAGGATCCAATTTTAAGTTTAAATCTTTGAATGGTCTAGCTCCTTTTTATCTTTCTGAGCTGTTGTCTATGTATGCTCCAGCCAGAACCATGAGATCCAGCACTCAGCTTATTTTATATCTATATATAGATACTATATTCAGGGTTCCAAGCTTATGTCGCTGCAATGCAGCTGTACAAAGGCACCATCCCGTCAATTCATATTCTGCACATGAGCCTGGCCGTGGAGACATATGCCTTGAGTAACATAGTTGCAGGTACTTGGCCCACCTCTTCTGTTTCTGCAACCACATCATTGAAGTTGTGGGTATAGTTATGAGTTTGCTCTGTTTTGGTACAAAGATGGAATTATAGGGACTTTAAATGTATGGAAACTGTATGAGCGAGACTGTGCATTCTATATTTGTGCAACGTTTTCTATATTTGAAAGGGGGTGGTAATAAGGACTTGAAGTTAAAGTCACACTGATAATTTAGCACAACAAGATCGTGTTGTTCATATCTTTCTGTGTTACTATAAGTGCTATTTAAAGAAAATATGTGAGCAACTACAAAATGGTCTCTAGTTTGACACTAGCAGCAACATTATCATGGAGTACAAAGGGTTGTTGAAACTTGGTAGTATAATTTGTAAAACTTTGTAGGACTAATGAGAAACAGTCATGTGAATTAATGTTTAGCCTCAAAACATATTTCCCAAGTGCATTTTCATCTAACCATCAAAATCCACAAGCTTTCAATTTAATTCATGTCTTCAGTGTAGAGTGCAGATTCAGTGCCACAGTTATGAAAGGTTTTGTACAGCATACTAGAAACATGCCAAAGTTCAGCAAAGTTCAGTAGAGCACTCTCCTTGGAGAGTAACTCACTTTGACCCTACACACTGAAGTGGAGCGTAGAGCTCGCTGAAGTCCAAAGAACAGAAAGAGAACGAAAAACAACTGAAGCCAAAAACGAGAGAAGAGAACGAAGCAGAAATTAATTAAGTGTATCGTTCTTGCTCCAGTTTTTTTCAGCCTCTGTTCTTCTAAGGACAAAGCCATCTGGTTTTATTTTGTCTAAGTTATGAAGACTAAAACACTCTATAGTTGCTGTCCCCTCAACGCTTATATTGCAGTCGTTACAATGAGAAGAGTCTGCAGAGCTCAGAGTTAGAAAACAAAAATCCAATGCAAACTCATTGAGCGGCCCACTACAAATACCCAGCAAAAAGTCATCACTATGATTTATATGCTCAGCTAGTGTTGTTTATGTTTATAAATCAGCAGTGACCAGGTCAATGTCAAAGACCCAATGAGAGCTTCAGAGCTCTAATAACATTTGTGTGTAAATATAGCTCCAAATTCCAAACTGTAAATATTCTTGAGCAGAAATTCCTCAACTAGACCAGAGCTGCAAATGTATCTGTACAGAAAACTGCATACCCATGAAATTCACCTGATTCACAACAAATAATAAAGGATTAAACTGTACAAAATGATACACACCAATCTGTCAATAGATCAGTACTTTTCTTACAAGAAATTCTCACTTTCTTTCAATAAATTTGAAAGATTGTTCGATAGATTTCAATTAATCGTTTAAACAATGTTTCAAATTTATTGAAAGAAAGTGAGAATTTCTTGTAGGAAAATTATTTTTCAAACATGTTTTAAAACCCAAAATGCAAAAAAGCAAGCAGCTGCACTGTAATGTGTTTGACTCTTCACTTGAAGATTCACAAATACAGTTACTGTATGTGCACACAGAGGAGTGCAAGACTACAATTAAAAAAAAAGTGAGTTCATTACGAACCGCAGCTTAAATTCTTTTAAAAAAGCTGTTATGATGTGGGTTTGTTAAGAACAAGTGGTTCATATCTACATTTGTTATAGCAGCGGGACATATTCAAACAAAATAAGTGAGGCATTAAATAGACCCACTAACACACTAACAGAATGCCTTGTTCACAAAAATCACCACACGTGCTTCTGATTAGAGCATCTGAAGCCAATGGAGACCAGAGGCTTCCGCCAAGTTCAGTGTCCTGTAGATAGAGGTTCGCTGGGCAGACTGTCAAGTGCTGGAAATGCTCACGAATAACACATCTAATTACCAAACTGTAATTGTGAGATGCGACTTAAAACTTGTTTAACTTTTAACATAATGTAGTCATTTGTTGTGTAATGAATTTTAAACCATTATGATACATTTGGCATCTGTAAGGGATAATAATGTTCATTTAGTTTGTTAATAAATATTATGGTGCACACGTTTTTCAAATAAGTAATAAGCAAAGAAGGGTCCTTCTTTATATCAATGCCAGTGCTGCTGTTGGGGTTCCTTTCATCAAGCCACTGAACTTAAACTGCTCCAGAAACCAAATTCCAGTGATCTGTTGTCTTATCATCAATCTTGGCGCCTGCTGTATCAGCATTCAGTCACATTATTGGTGTTGGAAAAGACGTTTATTTAAAGAAAGGGCCAAATGCCCAACATTTATTTGATTAAACCAGACATATTCTGAACTACCAGCATGGCCCTAAAAGAGCAAAGGTCACATCAGACAGCTGTTAACATGTGTGACACGTGTCACATTAATCAGACCTGTCAAGAGAACTAGGCTGCTTTTCACCAGTGTCAACTCAGTCTATGAAACCTGAGTGTGTGCAGGAATGAAATCACAGAACTGGATTCCAGGAACTAGGCTGCAATAAACCCCTCACATAACACAAACTCACACATACTAATAGCGCTACACTGCACACAGACACACAGACAGGTCATATTTCATTTCATCAGAACATAAACAGTACTTATCTGTAAATCAAGAGTAATCAAGAGCCATTGGATCAATTTACTGTGGAACCTCTTGCCAGCCAATGAGGATCTGCAAACCCATTATTGATTAGCGACACGTGGCTGCAACCACAAACAACAAGGTGGTGTTCCAAAAAGTCTTTTATAACTATGGCTCAGGTTACTCTAGATGTCAACACAGCACTCAAAATGTAGATCAAAACTGAAAAAGAGCTTAGGCTAACACACACACACACATATTTCAATGCTGACAATCAGAGCGGTGCACATAATAAATGACTCAATAAAGACAACAGACTATGATAACAGTCAGGGAGTAGGTCATCCATCAACATAATAAAAATTGCAAACTAATGTCAGTATTTGTGCAGAAAAAGCAAAGGAACAAATGAAAAATACCGAAGTTGAACAAGATTAGGAGGGGATAGTTCTCAGTTCGTAGTGACTCAAAAGAAACCAAATTCTAACAGCCAGAGCAGAACGACTTAGTAAAATAATCTAAGTCACTCTGTTGCTTATGCTTCCAGGTACTGTTGTTTGTGTACTACTGCATGAAACACAGTGATGGAGGCAGCACATCTGTAAACAGATGTTTACATGCATATGATTTACACCACAGTAAACCAGTTTCTATTGCTACAAATAAATGTGTGTCTAATGTAAAACCTACTTTAATGCACAAGATAGAAGAGCATTAAAATGTGCCGAATTATTAAGAGAGAATTCCCGTGAGGAATAACATGTCAGTGATGTTGAGAAAATATCTCATGTAAGGTGATATTTTTTCCAAACTACGCTGTTCCTGTCATTCACCTCCCACAGAGGCGGGCGCCTGGTCAAAACCAAGCAGTGAGTGTGAGGAACAGAGGCCAGTGCTGTATGTATCTACAGATTCCTCACAGCCTACCAGCTAGCTGTGACTTTTAACAGCCGACCTGCTCCCACAATCAGCCAGGCAGCAGAGGGATAAAGTGTGTATGCAAACATGAGAAGTTTCATCAGGGCAAACAGCGTGCTGCAGAAACAAAGTCATTTAAAAATCAGAAAAATCTGAAGCCACAATGTCACGACTGCAACATTTTAAGCTAAAAAATAATACAGTTTTCAGTACTTCATCATCTGAAGTGAAGTCAGAAGGAAACAGTTTAATTGGCCAGAAAAAAAGATGGATTAGACTTAACTTTGTGACCAGCAAAATCACAAATACACAAATCATATTTATATATACTGGCTAGATGGCTATGCACATGCAAACATGCACACTGAACCCGTTCTTCCTACACTCTTGCCAACATCTCCTTTCCTCAACCCTCTAAGCCTCTTATCACTGCAATTTGCCATCTCTAAGAAGAGGCTTAACGCTTCAGTTATAATTATGACATGGATCAAGTCATAATTAACTTGACTTCATGTCTTTCTAGAAGAAACATTCTGTTATGTTAGCAGATTAAATTGACTTTGATCGGGGTTTAGATATAGTCCTGAAATCCTACATAATTGAATTAAGAGTTGTCTGCATCAAGATTACCTAAGAGAGAAGAGTGTGGAGCTTTAATAACACCAGTCGCTCTCTCAACACTGTTCAGAAATCAAATGTAACACATGGACACATTTACAAGATTCTCTTACCCACACAGTGACATATGCATTACTCTTCATTTACGGTAACCACAGCTACATCAGACCTATTATACATTTTGGTTTCTGGATGAGAAACATAACACACCGAAGCCAAAAATATTAGTTTACACAAGAGAAGAGAAGAGAAGAGAAGAGAAGAGAAGAGAAGAGAAGAGAAGAGAAGAGAAGAGAAGAGAAGAGAAGAG
>JAUYWH010000005.1:19071859-19097800 GCA_034779795.1 Ctenopoma multispine | reverse complement strand
AGAAGAGAAGAGAAGAGAAGAGAAGAGAAGAGAAGAGAAGAGAAGAGAAGAGAAGAGAAGAGAAGAGAAGAGGTGTTGTTGTCCACATGTGTTGGTGTGTTGTCCAGATGTTCAAGTAAACAACACTGATGACAGAAGCACTGGAACACGCCAACCTTGCCTTGGACCTGAAGACATCAATGAAAAGGATCCAGAAACCCTAATTCCACAAGCATTACCACTAACACATTTTTGATGAAGTGATCTGATCTCTGTCTCTGTGGTTCGAATAAAACAACTGACAACTGTGCAACTGACTAAAAAGTATAGTCAGTTGCACATTAAATAAAACTCCCCTCTGCAAGTGTCCCTACACCATCTGTGTATGCTTGTGTGACTCTGAGACTGCAAACATGCTCAAATGTCTGTATGTTAGCTGATTTTTAACAGTGTCGATGTGGTGAACCAGCGACTCAGTGACAGAGAACACAGTATTTAGGAGGCCAAAACACACATGGTAAGAGTTACAGACGACTTGGACCATGGTTTGATGGTGACTGCTTCATGAATATTGTTTACAAGTGCGTGACTCCGAAATCTTGACAGCAACAGTAACAATGAGTCACCGAGAAACAGAAGACATGCAAGCAGATTTTGCTATCTAGTGACTATCTATAATCATTCACTTCATCTGAGCATTGGCATACAGATCTCATTTAAAAGCTACACTCCCTGGGAGGGAGCATGTTTAAATTTTGTGTTTTCACCATAAGCCTGTTAGTTCCAAAGCAGAGTTACTGTACATACAATTAACAAACGAATGTGAAAGAAAAGCCCATGTCTCTAACTATGCAAACAGAAGGATTCCTGGAAGTCAACAAACTAGTGAAAAATTATATTTTGAAATACTGAACCCCTAGAGTGATGACTGGTTTGTGGCTTTGATCATAAGTAAAACACAAAAATGAGAACGATTCAAACAGCCCATTTCTTAGGAAAAAAGAAAGTAAAAAACTGAGTAATCATTTGTCCTTGACTGTGGTCATTGTGTTTTCATCTCACACAAAGAGTTTCACCAAAGTTTGTGGTGTAGACAAGTTTGGGGCACAAAAACTACAATATGGAATTTTTGGGAAACAAGCCGGTGATACAATAAGACTCCAGATCAACCCACTCTGCTCTCCTGTAGCCATAATGAAATTATAATAAATCAGAATGATGCAAAACACACGAATCAAGCAGAAATAACTATGATTAGCTGGAGTGACAAGTCTCTTGAAAAAAGCAGGGAATATCTCTGAAATGCTGCAGAGCTGTTGGTCAGAGAAAAAATACTCAATAAAATACTGTAGCTATAAAAATGAATATGAGAAAATGATATGGGAGCCATATCCACACATGTAGGGATGCATGCTCTATCTAAACTGCACTTCTGTGCAAAACAATTGACTTCTGTAACCTAATCGTTGAATGTTATTGTGCAGGCAGCAATTAAGTTCACCTCTGTCCTCAGTAATTAAAGTTGAGGAAGGCGTTTAATAGTATTTCACAGTGTCATTGTAGTTTCTGTAGGATTACATTACAGCAGATTGCAGGGGAGTGGGGTGTGGGGTGGGGGGACCAGAGTGAGCGCTCACTAACAGGCACTCACACAGAAATGACTCCCGCCCCTCTGCTCCTCACACACAGTGGACTCATCTGAGGAATCAAACTGCAGAACTACTGACTCTGCATGTGGACTTTTTGACTGTGTGATCGGGATTATACATTCCTACACGTGCAGCAGGTTCGTGTCCTCCAGCTGCTGAAGTGCGGTGAGTTCAATGACGCATGTTTTTCAGACGATGATGTTGTTGATCTTTTTCTTATTTGCATGGTTTAATTCTCATAACTGCACGAAGTTAAAACTTTCTTATTCATAAAATAAATATACGTAAATAGACAAAAAACTATTATGAATACGAATGAAAAGATAAGTTAGTGATGAAATGTTGGACTTTTTTATTTTATCTATATAGACATTACCTAGATTGTTTATCTGGAGTACCAGTACAACACTACTGTGCCTCTTTTTCCAGGTGGGTTTCAATACTTGTACTCGCCCCCCCCCCACCCCGCACAGCTGCTGCACCATCCCCGTGTACAATGAGCGTGTGTGGCTGCAGCGCTTCATACCTGCGGAGTTGGCTGCTCCAGGCTCTGTTGTTCTTGGCTGCGGTGCTGCGGACAGTCGGCGACTGCCCCAAACCATGCGGCTGCGACGGTCCCACCGAACTACACTGTACCTTCAGATATCTGACCGCTGTACCTGACCACATCCAGCCAGCTGTGGAAAAAATCAACCTTGGGTGAGTCTTTACCTTTACCTTATAGCTGGTGTGCCATTAAGGTTGTTGTGTTGCTCCCTCAATTTGTCACTATCAGTTAGTACTCTTTGCCCAATGTGGACATTTGCTGAGACTGAGCAATCAATAATGTTATTAGTTGCACACATATTCAGTCCAACACTGGTTGCTAATATGTCAGTATTAAATTTGCAATACACACTTATGAATCACCTAATTTCTCTGATTTTAGGTACAACAGCATTACTGTATTGAGAGAAAATGATTTTTCAGGACTTCAAAACTTAGAGCTATTGCTGCTGCATAGCAACACTATACACAGCATTGAAGACAGAGCCTTTCAAGACCTGAAGTCGTTACAGGTAAAATCATGTTTTTTATCAAATATGAATCCAGTTCTAAATTTGCTAGCCAGATTTGAATCATTTTAATGATGAATATTTTTAAACTAAATATATTCAACCACATTGTTTTTTTGACATTTCATACCATCCTTAAATAGGGTTCTGTCTTGTGTTAACATAATCATCTTCTGTATTTAACAAACATTTCCAATCTCCAATCATGTTCTCACAGGTTCTGAAGATGTCATATAATAAAGTAAAGGAAATCAAAAAAGAGACATTCAAAGGCCTGGCCAGTCTGATGCGACTCCACATGGACCACAACCACATCGACTTTATCAGCCCAGAGGCTTTCTACGGCCTAATAAACCTACAGTTGGTCCATCTGGAGGGTAACCACCTCCAGCAGCTCCACCCAGACACATTCATCACACTAAGACACAGCCAGGTGTTTAAGCTGTCTTCAGTGAGAAACATCCACCTGTCAGACAACCTCCTCAAAAGTCTGCCTGCAAATATTTTTTCAGGCTGTAGCCATCTAGAGAATGTCTTCCTCCATGGCAATCCCTGGACATGTGATTGCCTTATGAAGTGGTTCCCAGTGTGGGCACAAAGAAACCCAGGTGAGGAGCGCATGCATTTTCAGATGTGTAAAGCTATAAAAGGTTTAATATTTGAGAAAAGAAACCCTTTGTCTTAATGAAGCAATCATTCTGAATCTAAACGTTCTGTCCTGCAAAAATGCAAAGCTTTGATCTAAACATTTGCAAACCCATATTGGCTAGCTTTAATATAACATCTGATAAAGTTGCTAATTGGATTTTCTACTTATATAGTTTATTGTAGTCATTTAAAGTAGTGTTCTTTTTTCTCCTGCAAAATAATCATATCTGGTATTATATCTTCAAAGCAAAAAGCATTTACAAGGGAAAAATATAAATCATTTCATAGACATCACTGGAAACAGAGTTTATATCTTCTTCTCATCATGAGAATTACAGAAAACACTACACTACATAACAAAAGATATTCCTTGTCATGATCCTAATGCAAAAGTCAAAAGTTCTGAATGGTGTCTGTGGTCCTTCCTGGTTCACAAGTTTTACTGATGAACTTTGGTTTAGATGGGCCATAAAGTGAAAATTGTAAATGTTCTTTTTTACATGCAACAAACTAAAAGCCACACCTCTTGATTTAAATGTTTCCAGGTGTGCTGAAATGCAAGCGTGGCCGGGGATATTCGAGAGGCCAGCTGTGTCCTGTATGTGAAAATCCTGCTCCTTCCTACCACACACCAATAGACCTTCTCCCCAGTGATTTTTTCACCTGTGCCAAACCTTGGATTAAACCCTATCTAAAGCAGAAAAACATTAGTCTGGATGAGGGGGACTTCACTCCAGTTTCCCCCAAAGATTTTATTGCCCCATTAGGTTCGATACAAATGAACTTGACCGACCAGTTTCACAGTGATGCTGGCTTATCCTGCACAGTTCAGAGGCCCTCTGCTTTTGAGAACCTGACACAGACCTTGGAAGAGGTGGATGGCCACAATGTTACCATGCTTACCACGGTCATAACTACATATTTGGTTTGTAACGTTGACTATGAACACATCCAGCAGCTGTGGCAGATCCTTGCCACATACAGTGACACCCCCATGCAGCTAGAGAGAGGGTTTATGCTGGCCAGAAGCCCAGAAATGGTGTACAGGTATAGTCAGATAAAAACAAATGAAGGTGAAGCAGGAATTCACACAAACATTGAGGCCGAGATTAAGGCTTCCCCTGCATGGTTGATGCAAGGAGAGGTGAGCTTCCAGCTTGATCGCACCACTACTACTTTTTCTACTCTGCACATTAAGTACCAGTCTGAGGTCAACCTGCGTGTGGAAAACACATCACCTAAGAGGGATCGCTATTCCTGGACCATGATCAAGCGAGATAATCAAACCAAGACTGAGCACACTGTACTTGCAGGTGAGAGTTTGATGCTTATAAAAATAGATTATATCTGATATGACTTTCAATACATTGGCATTTCAACTGCCAAGAGATGGAGAATGGTAAGGATTTCAGCACTCCAAAGGCTAAAAGTCATATTTTTGAATATAAAGGCAATAGGTAATGCAATAAAATATATTTTATTTTTGACATAGGTGGCGTGGCACAATTGAGTTGTCAAATCCAGGGTGAGCCAAAGCCTTTGGTCGAGTGGATTTTACCAGATGGAAGCAAGGTGAGAGCTCCTTACTCCAGTGACGACAGAAGGATCATAATTACTGCAGAAGGAAAGCTCACTCTACGGGGTGTAGATGCTTCAGATACAGGCCTCTATCTGTGCATTGCCACAAACTACCTGGATGCTGATATCCTTGTGTTTCGAGTGACAGTTCTGTCCCCCGATGTGGAAGAAGCTGATATCAATGGTGTCAAACTCTCAAGGCCACTGGGTGAAAACCTAGTATTGGATTGTAGCTCCTCGGGAAGTCCAGAGGCCTCTGTGCAATGGATTCTCCCTGATCATTCAGTACTGGATAAGGATCATGGAAACAAAAAAATGTATAAAAATGGAACCCTGTTGATACAGGGTCTCACAGCAAGAGATAGAGGATTTTATAGGTGTTTAGTTGCTAATCACCTGGGAGTTGACTTGCTTGTATCTCAGGTGACTCTAATTGGAGAAAGACCTGAGACTATAACACCTTTGGACAGTGAGGGTTCTGGGATGAATATTGAGGTCAAGGAGGACCCTAGCTTGACAGAAAAGACAGTCATCCTAAATGAGATCCCCTCATCCAGCCCATATGACAGAACTAGTCAGGAATCCAGGACCATTACCATAGATCGACCTTTCCCTAGACATAGGTCACAGGGCAGAGGAGCCTCTAGAGTTCGACTGGAACAGAGAAGGAGAGGGATAGTCGGCAACAGACGTGTGTGGAGTAGTAGGGTCTTCAATAAAGCTTCCAGGAAGGTAGACCCACAGAAATTTGCTGAGTTAATGAAAAAGGCTCAAGATGGGTCAAGAATCAAAAGTGGAACAGAGAAAGAGGGGGTAAAAAATGAAGACTCGAAGGGCAGTTTTTCTGGTAATAGTGAATTCGGCTCTGGTGAGGCTAACAATGAAAACCGTGTCATTGCAGTGCCAAGGATAGTCACATCAACGACAGATAATCCACAAGAACGTAGAATATTTGGGGAACACACGCAGACTGAAGGGGCACTTCAAGCTGTTGGCATGGAAACTACAGATAGAAATCATATTGATTTAGGTCAAATAACAGTAAATACGAACACACCAACAACAGAGTCATATATGCAGTCAGATTCTACACCAATTGAGTCCACATTCACACATAATCCAAGTTTTGGAACAGAGTTGTATGACCTGGAAAGAACCAAAATGCCACCTTCAGACATGCACTTTGTCACTCTCCAGCTTACTGTGACAGACACATCTCAAGAAACTCAGCTTCAGTTTTCAGGAGAAAATCCTGCAGAGCCAGAGACATCCACAGGGGCGGCACTTTTATTAACCACAGTCCCTAACATTACTCTAGTGAGGAAAGGACAAAGCCCTGTGAAGCTAATCCACACAGACCCAGAAAGCCAGTCTACATTCACAGCTGTCACTGCCACAGAGAGAAATCAGGACGAAATAACATTTCACACCACCCAAACAATCAAATCCCCGCACCTGCCTGCAGGATCTACAATCATCTCCCGGCAGCAGATCCACATCATCCCACACAAGAACGTCAGAGGGGGCCGCAGAAGAACCTTCCACGGCCGCAGGAGGATCATTAAACCAAACAGGATTACTGACATACAGTCCTTCATCAGAAAACTTAAACAGCCCTCAGAGGAAAAGGAGGAGAATGGCTCCAAGTCATACAGGATTGAATTGACCACAGGTAAGCAATCTTGTTTTGTAAACAAATAGTAATTGATTCTTTCATTGCCCAGTGTGTGCTTCCTTAGCTCATATTTTTCTTTTTTCTTTCATTTTCTTTTTTCCACTCGTGACTGTAATGAAGACAAAAAGAAGACAGCATCTACTGATGTGCAGGTGGTCACACCAACAGGTTCCTCCAGCTCATCTTTACACAGAACAGAGAGACCTTCCTCTACACAAAAATCAACAGCTGTCTCCACAAACTATTATATTACTTCAAATGTCCCTTTAACCCATACAAAGTATAAGCCAGAGGTTTCCAGTGGCTACATAACCTCTGCTGATGCCCCTGACTTTGATTCTACTACTGATCCATTTTTGAGTGCACACAAAGAAGCTTCAATCTCCACTACAACCACTACTACAACTGCATCTAAGGTCATTCGTGGAAAAATTCCCTGGGACAGGCTGTTTGGAGGTCGAGAAAAGGCAAAAATACCAAGCAGACTAAGAAGACCATCTATCACTCCAAAAACTTCAACTACAGCAGAATCTACAGAAGTGACCCTAACAACAACCCCTGCTACTATGTCCTCAACCACTGCACACTCACTGGCTGTGCCTCAGACTATGTCACCATTTAGACACACAAAGCAAAAAGAGAGCTCATCAGATGATGACTATGGAGATTTATCTTCTGCAGATTTTGAATTCACAACACTGGGACCCAACATTTTCCATATAACTACTACCAGTTCATCCTATTACTCCACGTCCTCTACCACTGCTGAAATGCCACCAGAATCACAGACTTTACCTTCCCCACCTACTATCAAACCACCTTCAGTTGGAACTCCTGATGAAACCTTATCATCTGGTTCTAGTGGACTCCCAGATAAGTGGGTTGTAATCAGACAGAGGCCTGATAGGACAAGAGGACATCAAGGACAGCGAAGGTGGCCCGTTAGGCGCAGGAGACCTTCAAAAATACCTGGAGTTACTAGAGTACGTCCTACTACCACAACTGAAGCTTCAACAACAGAGGCAACAACAATGGAATCTACAATTGAGACAACCAAACTTCCTCAACAGACTGTTTCACTCTCCAAGCCCCTGTCCATGCCATCTAGGAAAGATGACAGACCCAAAGTAGCTGTTTCAGCCAACAAAACATCAAAGGAGACTGACGTATATGATATACCAGTTCAGAGTACACCCAAGACACCTCTGATTATCTCAACCACCTATATTCCTACCACATTAAGGTCAGCTACAACAGTCCACAGCAACATGATACCACCAAAACCGAGGAAAAATGGTCATACTACTCCCCATCCACCCTTGAGAAGAGTCAAACCTACTTTGCAGAGCAGTGCTACTAGAGGCAGAGGAGATAAAGACCTTACTTTTGATACTATAACTGTCTTTAATCATGTAATTCACAACAAAGCTACAAGCGCTAAAATTGCTGATTTTGAAACAACAACACAGGTCTTGACAAATAAACCTAAAATAGTTGGGGGCAACGCAGCCAGCTTTACTGTTTTGTCTAACTCAGATGCTTTCCTGCCATGTGAAGCTAATGGAAACCCCAGGCCAGTGATAACCTGGAAACGCTTCTCCTCAACCACAGGTACAAAAATATTTCCATTTGTCCTAATTTTTATAGTTAGAAAATGCAAATGACCTAGAAAAAATTTAGATGTAAGGTAAATGTAAAATCCAGGTAAAAACTGCATTATGATACTATGATACTATGAAAATGGAAGTCATTGAGGCAACTATATTATATACAAATTTTAAACAGAAAGGAGTATAATTTCATTGAATGTTTAACCTGTCAAAGAAGTTCCAAAGTACTCTAACATAATGTTTAGTCATACTTAATTATTTATTATTTAATTGATTATCAATACTGTACAGAAAATAGCCATGAAATAAATAATTATTTGTATTATTTTTGTATTATTTCTAATGTCTGTCTCTGTCCTTCAGGAAGCACCATCACTATTGCAGGAAGAGTGGGCAAGTTTGAGGTGTTGAGCAATGGCACATTGTTAATTGAGAATACCAATATTAAGGATCGTGGCCAGTATCTCTGTCTAGCTGAGAATGACCATGGATCGGATAAACTTCTTGTTACCCTGTCTGTGGTAGCATATCCCTCACGCATCCTAGAGCCAAAAATGCGTGAAATAAAATCTCACGCAGGAAACACTGTGGACATTAAATGTAAGGCAGAGGGTCGACCCACACCCATGATATCTTGGATCCTGGCCAATCGGACCCAAGTGAGGGGTCACAACACAGAAAAGGGAAGGGTATCGGTATCTGCTGAGGGGACTCTGATCATTGAGCATGTGTCTGTATATGACAGAGGTCATTACAAATGCATTGCCAGTAATCCAGCTGGAGCGGATACTGCTCTAGTTCGACTACAGGTGGTGGCAGCTCCACCTGGTATTGTGGAGGAGAAACGGCAACAGTTGAAAGCTAGAATAAGCCAAACATTGTGGCTACCCTGCACTGGCCAAGGCACCCCTCAGCCAAAAATTCACTGGGTTCTTAATGATGGGTTAAGGGTACAAGCTAGAAGACCTGCCATTGATGCAAGGATATCAGTGTATGAAAATGGAACCCTCCACATTGAGGATGTGACTCTGGCAGACAGTGGGAAATATGAATGTATTGCTACCAGCTCTACTGGCTCAGAAAGAAGGGTGGTGACTCTGACAGTAGAGAGGCAGGAGTCTGCGCCTCAAATAGTGGAAACATCCCTGCGCATGACAGAGTTGTCCTTTGGAGATCAGTTGAGACTAAACTGTTCAGCAACAGGAAACCCCAAACCTAGCATCATCTGGAGGCTACCTTCCAAAGCTGTAGTAGACCAGAGGCACAGGTAACTGTTATATGTGGTCAAAATGCAAAGAACATGATTTAGTTATAAGTTTCCATTTGTCCACTAAAGTTCAAGACTATGCAAATTCAACCTGAGTTTAAAAATAATAATTTTCAAAACAGAAAACATAAATATTGTTGTATAACAGTTGGGATCTAATCATATACTATAAATCTAAATAAAGTAACACCTACACAGGTGGCCGGATTTACATTTGTGAAATTTATTTTCTTGCAGTGCTCTCCCTAAAGTATACAATAATTAAATTACTGTTTTGATGTGGTGGTTATTTTAATAATATGTTTATAATATTTTATTTATTACATTAATTATAAATACATAAAGTACTAACAAAAGTATTATGTCAAGAAATTGTCCTTTTAGGAACACATACCTAATTATATTTAATGTGGGACTAAATAGCATTTAATATAATATATTCTCTAGAGAGCACCAGACAACTCCTGTTAAGACACACAAGGGTGCAATAATATTAGCTTACATTATTTGTTACCATAATATATCTCGAAACAGAGTGAATGTTCTGCTTCTATGGATTTAACATCGGAAAAAATGAAATGTTGGTGCTTAATTTATTGCTGAGACTGTGGCATTGTTTATATATAATACTATATAATATTTAGAGTAGTTTTGGATTTTAAGTATTTGAAAATGTTCTTTGCAACCACAGTGTTCTCTTTTCTTTTCTGTGTTTCTATCCATGCCTGTTTAATTTAAAGAGAAATAGCCCAGGAACTACAGTATTTGCCAGATTCTCCAAATAGTGGTTTTGTAACGTAATGTAAGTAATCTATAGTAGTAATTTTGCCATTATATTATTCATACTTTAGTATTTGCCTTGAACTATATTAACTGGGCCACTCTGTATGTTTCATCAGACTTTATTGTGCCTGCCAATGTTTCACTATAAGCTTCTGTCATGCATTTCTCTAGGATGGGAAGCAGAATCCACGTCCTAGACAATGGCACCCTTATCATTTACACTGTGAGTGATAAAGATTCTGGAGACTATCTCTGTGTTGCACGAAGCAAGATTGGCGAGGATCTCCAACTCATGAGGGTCAGTGTGTCCCTGGAGCCAGCCAAAATAGAGCCTAAGCTCTATGGGAAGAAGCAGGTACCCTATGGTAAAGATTTGAAGGTCGACTGTAAAGCATCAGGAGCACCAAAGCCTGATATCTCCTGGGGTCTGCCAGATGGTACAGTCGTCAACAGCGCTTTACAGTCTGACGCCAGCAGTGGAGGAGGACGAACACGACGCTATACTCTGTTTGACAATGGAACCCTTTACCTAAACCAGGTAGGCTAATTTGATTAACCAGAAACCTCCATATTACATACACATTCAAAAGATGTACATCAATGTCATATTTCCACAGGTTGGTATGTCAGAAGAAGGGGACTACACATGCTATGCTGAGAATCAGGTGGGCAAGGATGAGATGCATGTACATATCACTGTGGTGACTGCTGGCCCAAGGATACGTCCACCCAGCCAGACCTATGCCAAGGTGAAACCTGGAGGGAACATCCGCTTTGACTGTGAAGCACTTGGCGAACCCAAACCCAAGATCCTGTGGATGCTTCCATCCAATGATGTAATCGCAGCATCAAATGAGCGCTATCTAATGCATGTCAATGGTTCACTGGATATCAGGAATGTGAAGCTTATCGATGCTGGGGAGTATATCTGTATGGCTCGCAACCATGCTGGAGAAAACAAAAAGGTCTACAAGCTTGATATAGATGGGAATCCACCAATGATCAATGGCCACCATCAGAACAGGACTGTAATAAAAGATGTAGCTGTTAAATATTCCAGAAAATTAATAGACTGTAAAGCTGAGGGCAATCCCACTCCTAGTATCACTTGGATTATGCCTGATAACATTTTCTTGACAGCCCCATACTCTGGGAGCAGGATAAATGTTCACCATAATGGGACATTAGAGATTCGTAACGTGCGGCCAGCTGATACAGCAGAGTTCATTTGCATTGCAAGGAATGATGGAGGAGAGGCAGTAATGGTTGTAAAGCTGGAAGTAACCAGTATGCTTCGAAGGCCAATCTTCAAGAACCCCTTCAACGAACGTGTTTTGTCTCGGTTAGGAAAAACCACAGTTCTGAACTGCTCAGCTTATGGACACCCAATGCCAGATATAATTTGGACTTTGCCTAATGGAACACGATATACTGGTGGACCGAACCATGGCTCTCGCCATCACCTAGGCATCGATGGGTCTCTGGTCATCTATGACCCTCGCAAAGAGGATGCTGGGAAATATCGCTGCGGTGCCAAGAATTTCATGGGTTACATAGAGAAGCTAATAATTTTGGATATTGGGCAGAAGCCTTACATCTTGACAAGGCCAAGGGGCATTATACGCAGCATCTATGGGGAACCTCTTTTCCTTCACTGTCTGTCTGATGGTAATCCCAGACCCAGAATCTTCTGGACCATTCCTGGTGGCCACACTCTCACTCAACCTCAAGTGCTTGGGCGCTACCAGTTACAAGAGAATGGTACTTTGGTTGTTCAAGATGCTACTCTCCACGACAGAGGGAACTATATTTGCAGGGCTCGAAATGATGCTGGGGAGGCTGTGGTTACTGTTCCAGTTATTATCATTGGTTACCCACCACGGATCACAACAGGGCCACCTCCCAGTGTGGGGGCAGTGACTGGGACATCTATCCAGCTCAACTGTGCTGCCACTGGGATCCCCAGACCAGAGATCACCTGGGAGCTGCCTGATCATTCTGTCCTGTCAACAGCAGAACAAGGCCGGCCTATGAGTAGTGAATTGCTTCACCCTCAGGGCACACTTATTATTCAGAGGCCCACAGCCTCAGACTCTGGCACATACAAGTGCATAGCTAAAAACCAATTAGGTACACACTCGAGGGTCACATATGTAAATGTACTGTAAGAAAAAGATTAATAAGTGGGTGGCATGGTGGCATATCCAAAATGTAAACATTAACACACAGTCAATTGTGTACAAGGTAAAGTACATGCTTTGTCACATTTGTGAGAACTGCTATGGTGGAATATTATTTAAAAAACAAATGTGGATTAAATAATAAGACAAGATTAGAAACAGAACAGACATTTTAAAGAGAACATGTTTTTCTAGCTGGAAAACTCAGCCTGGCACTCGAAAGTTGTTTTTCTAACATTGGATGTAGGTGTCTGGAAATTCATGGGTGGTTCTCTTTTGAATTGGTTCTCATGGGAGCAAAAGGGCCAGTGCATAGAGTCAAATCTAAAGGGATTTCTCTGACTGGGCGTTGCTGGTCACACATAGGGATACTATTACAGCATGTACAGAGAAGGAGAAAAATGTGTTACATGGTGAAAGAGAAAAAAAAAAGCCTTCCAAGAGGGTTTTATTTCCCTTTAGACATTGGCCAGAAGTTGCTGCTGTCATGACATGTTGCTTTGTATCTTAACAGCATATGAAAAGAGTATATTTACTTAGTACTTAAAAATTAATTGAATTTCACATTGAAAGAAAATAGATTTGTTTTACACTGGATACATGGACAGTACAGCGCTTTCAGACCAGAAACATATAAGATTTTATTAAACCTCTCATATTTTCATGACAGATGCCACAAATATTAAAGCAAATTTGTATGTGTATTTACAACAAAGTTAATGGTTCAAAAACATGCAAAAAAACATTATCATATTGTGTTGTGCACAAAAACTTACAGTAACTTTGTACATTTTGCTCATTTGTAATATATGTCTACATTATATATATATATATGCATTTGAAGTGTCTTATTTTTTAAAGTGTGAAAGGGCAAACTAACGTAAACATGGGTCATTTTCTGTTTTCTTCTACAATTTGATACAGTAAAATATTTCAGGGCAGACACTAAGAAATATATGACTGTTGAAGGTACAGCATTGGCTGGTAATACCAGAAGGCTGTAATATTGCTATGATACCAAAGGTAACTACGATTATCCAGTTTTACCTTGTGACTGTGGCTGCAGTAGAAACCTTCCATATACAATTTTAACTCTCCCGCTGTGAAAATAGCCCAGCCCATGTGCCAGACTCACAGGGACACTGAAAAAAGCAACGTAGACATACAGTATATATTTTTTAAATATAAGAAAAGTAAACTTAAACCTGTAGATGCTAGGAAATGGTTATAAATTAGAAGTGTATTAATTAAGACAACTGCAATTTTCTTAAGGGCAGTAACTGGAAATAAAGATTAAAATCTAAAACAGGCTAAAACATCATATTAACAAAGGCTCATAACAGTGTGACTTTTAATGAGGTATGCATTGTTTTACAACAATTAAAAGAAGAAAAAAAATATAAATAAAAAAAATACATATAAAAATATATATTTGCCATTTTTCTATTGACCATATGATAAAATGTATCTGATAGAGAGTTTTTCATCCAGTCTCTTCCTGATGTTGGATTATTAAGGGCAGCTTGAAGGATGTGATAAATTTAAAGCTTCCAATGTCTAACAGCTGCATTTTAACAGTGGCCTAAAAAAAGAGTCAGTGGTTAGTCCCCAAGTGTACATGTTCCAATAAATTAAAAACATTTTTTAGATGTCATTCTAAAGGGGTAGAGCCAGTGAACAGCAGTGTGACCCAGTCATTAATGGGTAAAGAGGGAATTGTCTTCCATAAACTTTGGAATGTGAGCTACTTGATCTAAGATTTGAGAGAAAAGTGCTTGCATATGTGAACTATGTGACAATCAAAGACACATTAAAGTTGTTTTAAAGTACCACGTATTGTTTATGTAGCATTTATCACTGTGAAAAACAGTTCACCATTCACACTATGGGACCTTTGTGGATGGGGAAAAGTTTATTAGTTCAGTTCTGGTATTTTGGTTTGTGTTTGAGGAATGATCATATTTACCTTCCACTGACTTGGATATTTATGAGTATTTTAAACATGATTTTCCCATTTGCTCCTTTCCTCTTGGGTGTCTAAAGGAACAGAGTTGAAGTCTAACACGTCTTGTTTAAAATATGGTTTTATAAGAACTTACTGACGGGGTGGGAGTGTTTTCCATCTCTGCAAATTTCACCTTTAACAGGTCACATATACTGCACCTCTGAACTCAATTTCTGGGCAGAGCAGTTGAAGTGAGACATGTCACAAGATGAATAAAGAAAACCTGTTTTTACACTAAACAAGGCAGATAGGAGTACGGCCTAACCATGGTCCTGAAGACTGTGGAAAATCTCCAACAATGGTTGTCTCAATACTACTAAGTATACTAACTACTAACTACTAAGCAAATCATAGTACAAGTTAAGTTAACTATCCTGAAAAAACCTTTCGGATTATTTAACTCACATTTTTATCTAGTTCCAGCTGCCAATATTACACCACTAACACAGTCTTTACCCAAACTGACTAAACTGCTGGGAATATGGAACAATATATACTTTGTTCATCCAGCAATTTCCAGATTCAAGAAGGTTTATTGTCATTTTGCATGGTATTTACAGAAGTACACAGGCTAAAATGAAATGTTTCCCACCAGCCTCTGTGCAATAATCAATGATATAATCATCCTTCAGCAGGGCTCTTCAGCTCAGCTTCAGGAGTCAATGGGAGTTAAGATATGGTGTCTGGTTTGTTTGACGAAGTATTTACTGTGAAAAACACTGATTATGCGGTGTCGCCTGTCAATGGGTGGGATATATTAGGCAGGAATTAGACAGTCAGCTCCTGAAGTTGGTGTGTTGGAAGCTGGGACAGTGGTCAAGTGTGAGGGTCTTACCATGACAGTTAAAGGAGAGGAAACTTGGAATTGCGTGAGAAAAAGAGACAAAGACAACAGAGTGAATAGGGAAATTCTGAACAAGGAAAACCAGTGAAGGGTGATGCATACTTTTGGTCTGTGGTATAAATTCCATACTTAAACTAGAATGCTATAAACCTGAACAAGGAAAGTGGGATCTCAGGAGAGGACTCCTGGGAGCTAACCAAAAGCAGTCTCAGACAGTACTCCTCTGTTAGCTCAGCTTATTTCTTTGAAGCTGCAAACTTGGCAGCAAGACCCAAGCAGAAAGAAGTGGATCAGTTGTTTCCTTTTTGCTGCAGTCTGAGCTTATCCCCTCTCGATATTTTGAAACGTTTCTCAAAATCTAAAAAAATGGGTCTTTTCACTACACACACATCTATACTTGTAAATGCACACACGGTTTCTCTTACAGTAGATCAGCATCTCGGTCAATACCTGTGATGATGCTGGAATTTAGCACCAGCATTACAGAATCCACACCTCCACCTTCCAGCCACAAATAAGACAGATCCATCTTTGCACCTCTCTTCCAGGTAGTGTCTGTCATGCTGTAAAAGGAGTTACGCATTTCTCAAAATGTTGCTTCTCAGGACTGTTTTCTCAGTTTCACTGGGAGCTGCTGTGGTAATGGAAAAGAAAGTATGCAGATACCAGTCTTAATCATGTAGCTGCACTTGATGTACGTCTGTGGCAATATTTCAGTAGGGGTTCTCCAACCTGATTAGATACAGATGTGGCCCTCTGGTCCCCAGAGATTAACCAGGTGGACTGGTGGAGCCCACTTCAGTATACTTAACCCTTCTGCACTCATGTCACAGAAATACCAAGCTAAAAACATCAAAGTATTTCTAAAAGATTGTGTCCCAACGGGGGGAAGCTTTTAAATATCCAGCTCTCCCAATTAGGCTGCATCAGCAATGTGGCACTCCCACTAAACAGCAGAGGTTGTTCCTGTCTGATCGGTTTCCAGGTTCAACTTTAATGATGGAGTAGTAAAGGTTAGCAGAGTGGGGTGTTCAGCTTTAATGACCTTGAAATTTGTAGGTGTATAATGCACTTTTACTTAATTCAAATCAATTCAATTCAACTTTATTTATATAGCGCCAATTTACAACATAAGTCATCTCAGGGCACTTTACAGTGTAAGGTTTAAGACCTTACACATTATATAAATATATACTTATACTCTGGTACATTTGCAGTTTACTGTTGTGTCATCCCAAACATTAGCATTTCATTGAACCGTGGTAAAAAATCATGCTCCTGTATTTCTCCTGTTTGACTTGTTTCCAGTAATCTTTTGAAATCTCATTGTTTCCATAAGAAAAAAACAGACAAAAGCCAAGTCAGAGGGCTGTTGTGAAAGAGAGTCATTCTTGCAAATTACATTCCTTTACTCAGACACAGTCCTCGGTCAGCATTTCCTCTGTGCTTCGGGAAATAAAGTTTAATTTACCACTCTGCAGGAAAGGCAATGTGTAATTTAAATGCAGTGTGGAGAAGCAGTAAGACAGCGAAGGAAACACTAAGCACTTCTGAATAAAAAATGAGGCAGACAACAGGCGTTGAAGTTTTTGGCAGGTTTATACTGTGTAAAGGCCTTCCTTGGTGGAAGAAATAAATATGTGTATGTTCACTACACAAACATTCTTGTAGAAATGTATTTTCCATGATTTATGAACATACTGCGAATAAGGCAAAGATCATCTAAGCATCCTATAAGGGAGTATTGAATATGTCAGTAAATCTACATCATATTGTATATTTACAGTATGTATCATAAATATGAAATGGACAAAGTAACATGGGTCAGAATTAGAAAACAAAAGAGTCACAGTACAAAGCAATAGAGACAAAATCTAAAATGGAACCAGCAAACAAAGCATTATTTTATCTAAAACACAGAAAAGATGAAACATGGGGGGGAAGCGTTTACACCATGTCACAGTCAGATCATCCCTTAAAGTGTTATCCTGTCAGACCACCAATAGATGGCGTCAACTGCTCTAATCATATTACTACATCTGTTCTGTAATAGGGGCCAGTCCAAACATGAAGTACATATTCAATACTTAAATGTTACACAAACCTCCTCCAGTGTTTATGAACCTACAACAGACAGACATTCATGGAGTTAAACCTATAAACAGCCTCACAGATTTAGTGATAGATTAAGTGCAGCAGTTAAGTCATTTTACAAGCACCTGTTGTGTGTGTCTTTACGGCACCTAGCAACAGTCGGATACCACAATGACATCACATGAAAACAGACCTTCATTATAACACTGAGATCAGCAGCTACTACTGAAGTCAAGTTTGTTACTTCAACCATAAAAGCTGCTCTAAACATTCCCTAGAGCAGTTTTCTATCACATCATCATGTTGCATATTGCTTTTATTTGTTGAGACGGTTTTGTTTCAAATAGCATGATGGAGCATTTCGATGACGTATTTCTTAACTTTAAATTTCTACGTTTGGGCTTTGCAGAATGTATAAATGTTTTAATATAAATAATGTGTAATCTGACTTCTGTCCTAGTTTGTACAAGACACCAATGTGGTTAACAGCTGAATCAAACCTGTCCCTTGTTCTATCTGCTGCCCTCTGCATCCACACACCTCTCTGCTGAGACACACTGACACATACAGAGACACACTGTCAAATATTTGTGGTATTCCAGAGTGGCCAGTCTCTCAAAAGGAGCTGTTTTCCCTCTTTTTCTAGTTCTCAAGTTCCCACTTTGCATCATGACTTCTCAGACAGTGGGGTGAAGCATTATCAGACAATCAGAATTTAAAGAAGGAATGCCAGTGCTGACAGGTGCCAGGGCCCATCAAACACTGTTCCCACTTTGATTTCATCACAGCTGCAGATGAATCCTTCCCCAAGCTTATGCCATATCACCTCACCACTGTATGTTGGTGCTTTAAAGTGATTGGGTCAGTTTTCTGTTGATGCACAGAGTGAGACGATTCTTGAGCCTTTCCACACATCTTGGTTTTATCCTGTAATTAATGTCACAATCTTAATATTGTTCTTCTTGACAGTTGTAACTTGCTATGTTTGTTTATACATTTTTGGATGTTTCTAACAACACTGCCCTTTGTGTGTATATATATATATATATATATATATATATATATATATAACATATATAATGCATACATACAACAAATAGATAATATTAATAAAACATGATATCATTTTTGACATTCAAATCCATTTTAAAACATACAAATCAATAAATAAAATAAAAAAACAGTGTTACCAATAAAACGTTACTTTTCATTTGTCTGTCTTTATTGATGAGTACAAAAATGTATTTCAAAGCAAAAAGGCAGATCTGATTACTATGATTGTATGATTATGCCTGGAAAACAGAACTTTTCTGCTTTTAGTAGCATTAGTAATACGGCAGAGAGGAAACATGAGTGAAGAAAGAGGATATGACTGGGGATGATGCAGTTTTATGGCATGTGTCGTAACCATTCAGCTAAAAGGGTGCAATATAACTTTTATTCCCTTGTAGGAAAGTTCCAACATAGTCAGAGATAATTAAGACACAGTTAGGGTTCTACACGTCATATATTACTTCAGTGCAGTAGTCACCATATCGTTGGCTATATCACCTTAAACTTGATGCTGTAGCGAATTACATTTTAAAAGCATTTGACAAACTTACCTAAGTTTCTACTGAATCCATTTCACACAGATGGAAGGCATATGTCATATTTTTTTATTAGCCACAAGGTGAACAACACTTCCAGAGATAGTTTTGCCTAAGTCCAAATGGATGCGTTTATCAAAGGATCAGTTATGTAAAGGCCAGGTAGTGTTTAGTAGATCAGCCACTGATGCGTTTACCAGACGCCAGAGATGAGCTGTGATTTGTCGCAAAACCCAAACAAAAGCGGTTGCTAGGAATAAGCATCTGTGAGCAACAAACTGGAGCTCAGGATGGAATCAACGACGGCGTTCACCAAAACTAAAACCGAGGAGCCAGTTGGACCAATTGATTTGTGTGTGTGTTTAGTTTTGATGCTAAGAATCACACACCCGTACGGGACACATGAGGCCCACGGGAAAAGCAGGAATGCTTAAGTCAGCCCTCCCAAAGCTTTCTGTTTATTTTTATTTCTTTCTGTGAATATTTTTTTTATCATAAACCTGTAAAGATGCTGTATATATTGACTGAGTGCATGACAGCCACGCTGTTGAATCCTCAATAAAATCCTCGAAATACTGCAGCATGGAATAGCAATGTCTAGTTATATTCATATCTCCCTTCACCTTTACATGAGCTGCTTTAGATTTGTTAGCGCCAATAACCATATGGTAGGCAGACCTACTGGAACATACACTGAACGGTGCAGCAGCTGTAGCGGCAGCAGCAGTAGCTAAAGAAACCTTACACTGTCCAAACAATGTGGGGCCCACACATTTTGACTGTGTGAGGAGAAACTAATTTGAAAGCGTGCCAAACGAAATGTATACACATAGACATGCACAAATAAAGACAACAAAGACAAGTCACAAACAGACCGCAAACAAGGACCACCCTGAACATTTGTTTTCCTCACTCTACGTGGTAAGACGTTCCTTTCTTGTGTGTTTCTGCCTGTCACAATGACGTAGGGATCAACTGTCAACTGCTTGTAAGGGTCAGAGTTCACAGTCCAACCTCACGCTGCCCTCGGATCATACAGGACCAGCTGCTACATCTGTGTGTTTGTGTGTGTGTGTGTCCTTAGCTTGATGTTTGCCCTCAGAGCACCAGGGTTTCTTTCCATCACCTTTCCCTAACCTCATACTCACTGTTGTGTTAAAAGCTTCTTTAAAGATGAAGCTAAACCCCATGTGTGGAGAGGAGATGAAGTTTTTCTCCTTCCACTCTTCAGATTCATTATCACCACAGGTCAGTAAAAAAAAAGTGTTTATCCTGGCTCTGCTGGCAGGACAGTAGCTGTGGACTGTGAGCTTTCGGTCTGGAGAGTGGAAGGTTCTACTGGTGAGCGGTGGCTTAAAGGTCAAGGGGTGATGAGGGAGGTGAGGAAAGGAGTGCGCCTACAGAGAGGGAAAAGTATGTGTGTGCTCAGGGGCAAAATTGAGGAGGCTCAGGGGGATTTAAATGGAAATTCAGTGAAGTCTTGAGTTACTCACTTTTTATTTCCTTTCCTCTTTCCATTCTTCCTGTCTGTCTGAGAGGGAGCTGGCGAGGATTACTGCGTGTGAGTGTAGTGCAGCTTGTGCCTGTGTCTGCATGGAAGTCTGCAACTGTGCATTCACACACTATTTGACTATACCTATGTGAGAATGATTCATGTAAATTTAAGACATCGGTACAGGAGGTTGGGTTACACCTGCCTTCTCCTGGACCTGATTTGACAGCTTGATTGCCAAAATAAAAAGCAGGACTCATATTTAAAAAAAAACTCATGTCAGACCTGAACGGAAAGCAGCAAGGGACTGAAGTAAAAGAAAGGAGACAAGGTAGATAAATATGTAACCAGAAAGCTACAGAGATTCACAGGTGTTAAACTGAAAAGAGTGTTTTTTTGCACTCCTGAACTGGCCCAGGTGGGCAGAGATCACAGCTGTGGGGAACATGACTGGATGTATATGTATGTATATACTGTATGAGGATATTCACTTTGATTTACTGCACAAGCATGTGCAGTAAATGTAAACCCACACACACATGCACAGACACACACACACTGAAGTTTAGATAAGCATTTTTTTAGGAAATTCTTAGGAAATGAATCCTGCTGACTGTCAGTTTTTTTCCTGGCACAGGAAGTTGCAACCTTGCCTGCTGGCACTCAAGAAGATGAAGGGCAAAACACCATCAGGGTCATGTGATGAGTAAAGAAGGTGAAAGGACTGTAGTGGACAATTACTCTGCTGCCTAACAGATTCACAGAAATGTCGATTGATCTCCTTTGTCCTCATAAATAAATCAATGAAATCACATGACAACGTGTGCAAAACTGGTCCTCAGTTTCTAATATAGCAACAATAAAAAAGGAGATGATGTGAAACCACCACTTTGAAATGTGAAGTGAACTAAAACAGCACATTCTGTAAACACAGCACTAACTACAGCACAGCATGGTTTCACAGTGATATTTAATGTGAACTATATTAGACTTTTCGATGCCTATCGAAAAACGTAGAACAATCAACAATCTTCTGATAATTCTGTTTCTAAATTTAAATTCAAACAAACTAAATAACCTAAATAAAAATGAATAAAACTATATTATAATTTCTGTGTCATACTGCAGACTTCGTACTAACTTCACAGAAAATTTGCCCAATGTGACAAATCTTTCTTTCCCTGTAAATATTACACTTATATTTGTTGATTGTAATAGTAGATTTTGACAATCAACATTCTCAGCTGCTGATGTTCTCGCTTCGTGCATCAAAATTATTAATAGTTTTAAAAACTCAAACATAGTACAGTGATATTTGCTGTACTTCCATTTGCTTTGAAATACACTGGACTGAACTCGGTCTGCAGGTCTCATACTGTACATTAGAACAGCCAGTAGTTTCAGGAAGGTTCTTTGTGAGAAAGTAAGACCGTTGGTGAAACCACTTAAATGGACACACATGTCTGTTTCTCAACAATAGACCATTGCTCGGAGACCGTACAGACATTACAGCCATAATGACCAGAGAAGGCAGTTTAAAACCTGAACACGACTATGGACCATGGGAAAGTAATCTATCAGCTAAGCATCAGCCAGAAGCTGTTTCATGTTGTTTTCCATCCTGAAGATAAAGTTAGTACTTCCATATGCTTCAAAGCTGATTGTTTTGTAAAGTAATGGCATTATCTTTTATCATAAGTCACTTTAATGCCACCTTATATATATAAAGTTACTGTTTGCCTGTCCCACAATGTTAAAGTGATGTTTTGTTTATTTGAAACTCAAATGTTGTTCTTGCTCTTTTGCCCAGTGCATGATGGGATAGATTGCTGTTCAGTGACTCCACAGAGGATCAAGCTGCCCATGAAAGTGAAGAGTAGGATGTGCTTGTGGTATTAAGAAACATATACAGTTTTTTTAAAGCTAGAACATTTCTTAAAACATTTATAGAGAACTGCATAGTGTGCACTTCATAATTCAGAAAGGGAATGTGGCCACCATATTAAATAATACAGAAGGGAATCCAACTGTGAACAAAGCTCACACAAGCTCACATTAACTCATTATAGATAAACAATAAAGGATCACGTATCCAACAACTTTTACATTACAGATTTCAACATAAAAGCATGTCACTAACTGTCAGAACATGATGATCATCATTAAATATTGTTTTTGATTGATTTACTGCAGCTGTATATGTTTTACCACCCTTTTTTGTTTTTTGATATGTCCACTGTTTTTGTTAAATGGATTTGAAATCTGTCCATTAGAGGGTATTTTGAAACGTAATTTGCAGCCTTTCAACATAACAGGAAGGAGAAAGGAGAAGGCAAAGAGAATGTCTTCCTGTAACTTAAGTATTTACAAACTACACACATGCACAGACAGCAGGGTGAGAGTGCATTTGTGCAGAAGCGATAGGGACACAAAATACACATACTGGGACAAATACGTACAGTATCAGCAAAAAGAACAGGTAAGTGCTGATTTTAGCAAGGATATGATTTTTTTATATATTTGTACAATGATACGTATCAAAGTCTACATGCGCACAAAATATCAGCAAAACTGCAAGTCTGTTGTATTATTTTGCTTTGTCTGATACAAGTTTATTTTGTTCACTTGTACAAACACAATTTCCAAAAATAGATGAAAATGCAATACAAAATGTGATTTGTTCATTTACTGTGGAAGCAAGTGACAAATATGAAGACAGAGTTTGATGTCTGCAGCAAAACAGTCTTTTTGTTGATGTCTAACTCTCCTCTTCATTATGCAATATACATTTTCAATAGAAGACAGATCCCAAATAAAGGCAGGTCAATACAAAATTCTGTGTGGGTTTTCCCCAGGTACTCCGACTTCCTCCCACCATCCAAAGACATGCACGTTAGGATAATTGGTGACTCTAAGTTGTCCGTAGGTGTGAATGGTTTCAGACTAAAGTGTTTCTGTGGTTTCATTATTGAGCAACTTTCAGAACATACTGACAACAACATTATCCTGTGTTTTTTAGACAACACTCATGGAGAGAAACACAACTTTCCAGCTGTTCAGTGGGAACCACACCCTCAGCAACAGCAGCTGTTCCCGTGACAATGTTTTGAAGACTGTGGTTTTTCCTGTTCTCTACTCCTTTCTCTTCCTGGTGGGCCTGTCACTCAACGCTGTGGCTGTGTGGGTGTTCTTTCGCATCCCCTCACGGTCTCACTTCATCATATATCTGAAGAATATTGTGGTTGCAGACGTGATCATGACCTTCACTTTCCCTTTTAAGGTTAGGTTAAACTGGCACAATTTACATGTACGATAAGTCAATTAAAGTGATTTTACAGCAAATCATAATTCTAACTTTGTTTGTTAATAACATTTTCACAACCTGGCAACCCGGTTACTGGGTTAAAAGTGAGCTATAAAGCATTTGTAGATTACATAATAACCAATAACAATTGTTACAATTTATAAAACTTGCAAAGACAACCACTGACTAACAAAGAAATCATGTGGCTTGAATATGTGTTTAACAATAAAATGTTGTGTTTCTCCAGGTGTTATCAGACTCCAACATGGCTTCCACTGGGCTGCGTATATTTGTGTGTCGAGTTTCGTCAGTGCTCTTTTATCTCACCATGTACATCAGCATCCTCTTCTTTGGCCTCATCAGCATCGATCGCTGCAGAAAGACCCTCACTCCTTTTAGGGGGACTAATGCAGCCCGGCTGCTTCGTCGGAAGCTCCTTTCAGGAGCCATCTGGACCTTCCTGCTCCTTCTCTGTCTGCCCAATGTGATCTTCACACGTAAAACCCCGACTTCTAAATACTTCAAGTGCAGCGACCTGAAGACAGGGATTGGGCTGTATTGGCATGAGGTGGTTAATCATGTGTGTCAAGTTATTTTCTGGGTCAACTTGGTGACTGTGATTGTGTGTTACACCTTAATCACAAAAGAGCTGTACAGATCCTACTCACGCGCTAAGTCCCTCAATACTGTAGGGATTTTATGTCAAGCTTCAAGTGGAGCAACAAAACAGAAACCCCATCAGGCCAAAAGAAAAATGAATGCAAATGTGTTCCTGGTTCTGGCAGTGTTCTTTATCTGCTTTGTGCCGTTTCACTTTGCCCGTGTACCCTACACCATAAGTCAGACCCGAGAGGTTCTGTTTGACTGTAAACTCAAGCTTTTCTTCTTTCAGCTGAAGGAGAGCACACTCTTTCTCTCATCCTTAAACTCTCTTCTGGACCCTGTCATCTACTTCTTCCTCTGTAAATCCTTCAGGACCACCTTGTTCAAGTCCCTGCAGCTGTCTCCTGGCACCTGTGGCTGGCTAACAGGCCAAGGATCAGTTTCAGATACAGTCAACCTCAGCCTGAGAGGCTCTGCTGGTCCACGAAACCACTGATCACCATGAAAACTTGTACCTGATTGTACAAATTCTGTCACCAATGTAGGTTGTCTTTGATTAACATGTCCTGTGGAAGAGACCTGTGACACATCCGAAATCAGCTTTGTGCCAAGACATTTATGGACACACGTATACAGGTACAACAAACCGTGGAACTACAGTCTGTCCCGGAGATGGAAAGAAAAAGCTACATTTTTGTTCACAATCATCACATATCAGAAATCCAATCTGCAGCTCAAACTTTTTGTTACTAACACTAATCAGTTTCTGTTATGTTGTGTGGTAAACTGCATAATTCCAGTAAGTGAATAAATTAAACCAAACACGGTTTTGCTGATTGTTTTTTTTTCTGTTCTCTATTTCAGTTAATGATGTGAAGTATGTCTTCTATGCTTTCATGCCAATTAATCTGTTCTGTGTACGAGTGTTACCATTTGTGTTAGCACTCACTGATTTTGCTGCTTAATGAAAATATTTATGTGACAATTCTTCAGTTGTGCTACAAACAGTGATCCTCGCCCATTCGTATAGTCCATAGATATTACACAGTGAATAAAACACTGAAGGAATGAGGAATAAGTTGAAGAAAGACGCTACGTAACAGGGGCTTTCCAACGGACTGCATGGTTTCTATACAATTATTCCGACTACATAACCACAACCCTGTAATTGGTTTTATAGAAATTTATCAGGAAACATAAATAAAGGAAGCAAAAAGGGTAACTTTACAGTTTGTTAGCTTCGTGGTTTGTGCAGTTTTATGCAACTGACATTCACATCCCAACCACTTGTCCTCTTAAAGTGGGCCAGGGTCACTGGGCAAGAGGCAGGATACACCCTGGACAGGTTGCCAGTCTCTGACTGAGCCGTGGATTTAAATTTTTGCTCTTCATCTGGCTGTCATTTTTTCTGAGTTAATGCATATGTCACAGTTTCTTGTAACAAAGTCTTTCTCTTGACAAAGTTTGGAATTTAAATTTTTCTAATATATTACTGCATGTAGCTGCTAAAATAAGCACAGAAACCATTGAAATGAGAAGAATGGTCCTGTAATAAGGGAAATGACAGATTTTAGTGATGAACAGTA
>JAUYWH010000005.1:19043522-19071759 GCA_034779795.1 Ctenopoma multispine | reverse complement strand
ATAGATAGATAGATAGATAGATAGATAGATAGATAGATAGATAGATAGATAGATAGATAGATAGATAGATAGATTATGTGTTTTTTTATATACCCTATGATGAAACAAATTCAACAATTGCATAACTTCACTCAGACAGTGTCAAAAGTGGAGGTGTCAGGTTCAGTATCCAGGATGGATTCAAATTCTGTGGTTGAGCATACACAACCAAATCATAGTCACAAATGTCTAAATGTTTAAAATGTCAAATGCAAATTATATTATACTGTGCAGACTCTCAAAGCCATGGATGAGTGTCTGGTTGCTTTTAGGGGACGCTGCCCTTTCAAATAGTCAAACAAACCACCTAAATATGACATAAAGTTATGGCCAATGTGATGCCAGGACAAGTTATGCCTGGAACATGCAGAGAGCGTTCTTGAAAAGGAGCAAGGGAAGCATGGGGTTCTGGTGATGACTGCACAATTATGTTTCAAGAGACACAACATTGTAATGTTATTGTTCTTGTTAGTTGTTCCTTAATGTACTAAGACATTGATCTTGTGACATTGTCCAGTGTAGTTTGGGGATAATTTCCTTTATAAACAAATTCAATATTCCCGCTCACATTTGACCCGGAACACAACAGGTGTTACTTTATGTGACTGAATAAAAATTTTCAATGGTTTCAAAACAAATGTCAATGGAGGCTTTGACACAAAGTAGTCTGTGATTAACACTGTACTGTGTTTCATCTGATTATTTCTTATGGTCAAAATAATCCAGCAATTGTGTTTTTTAGAATTCAAATTCAACATATATGAGCTCAGATCAACAAGCCATAAATAACAAACAGAAGTTCAAAACATGTAATTTCCACAAGAACTCAAGTTAAATAAAAATATCTAACACAACAAATGGTTATAAAATATGTATTATAAAATTTTTATGATGAGTCTTGATGGAACTGTTTGACCGGGAACACTAAATTGTTTAACATACAAAGAACACAGCATGAGCGCTAAGTACTTTGAAACTGATCAACTGACTTTGTCTGTACTTTTCAGGTTTCACGATGCTGACTGACAACATATCAAGCGTCTCCTCCTCTGCCTGTGCTCCTGTCAGCCTGGACAACATAAATGTGGCCGTCTCCTACCTCTTCTTCTTTTTGTTCCCAATTGCATTACTGCTGAATGGGGTGGCAGCGTGGGTGTCTCTGCGCCTCCGCTCCACCTCTACCTTCATCGTCTATCTTAAAAACCTGGTGGCTGCAGACCTGCTCTTGACTCTGACACTCCCATCGGTGGCGGCTAGTATGCTCCCTGAAGCAGCAGATGCATTAAGGGCGTTCGTCTGTCACTACTCTGGTGTAATTTTCTACTGCTGTTTGTACACAAGCATTGCATTAATGGGACTTATCAGCCTGGACCGATTCTTCAAAATTGTTAGACCATATGGAAAGGTTTTAGGACAGAATGTGGCATTCAGTGTTGTGATGTCTGCCTTGGTTTGGGTGGTGGTGTTTGGAGTCACAGCGATCCCAACCATCATTCTAACAAACCAGTATCCTGTTAATGTAACAGGAGATTTCTGTATGTCCATGAAAGGTTCAGCTGGTGTGGCTATTCAGCAGTTTGTGGTTCTATTTATGGAGATTCTTTTCTGGTTTGTCACCGTATTGATTGTGTATTGTTACATCTGTATTACCCTGAAAGTCCTGCAGTCCTTCAGAAACTCTGGGAGCAGCAACAGCCACGGAAAGAAGAAAACTAAACTACGAGTCTTCATGATCCTCTTCGTGTTTTCGGTGTGTTTTGTGCCTCTTCACATAATGCGCATTCCTTTCACACTATACCAAACCTTTAACACTGATGTCTGCACTCAAATGTGGGTTTATATAGCCCATAACTTTGCACTGTGGCTCTCTACCACCAATTCCTGCCTAGACCCTCTTCTATACATCTGTCTTTGCAGGGAGTACAGAGAGAAAATAGTTTACATGATGAAAGCTGGAGGGATCTGTGTTGGGTTATACTCAGGTGAGAATGAGAATGCTTCAAAGTAGGGACACAAAATAAGATCCTTAAATAAGAAAAACATGGGTTTCCTGTTTACGGATCAGGTTGTTTTATGGAATCACCAACTCAGCAGTAAATTTTATGTTGTATTGCCCTCTAGTGACTTACTGAGGGTTAACATCTATTGATACCAAACCCAAACCCCCCAAATTTTGACATTAGCTGCAGTGTAGAGATGTGCTTGTAAAAGTGCTTTTATGTATATATCATGTATTATGTACAGTAAAAACATTCATGCAACAGTTTTCTTCCCGTTCTGAGATGCTAACCATTGTGAGAGTTACATTACCTCAGTAAAACTGATTGTGAAGTCATCTTTTGGTTTGTTGGTTTTTCTGTGGAGTTACCAACTACTGCATTTCAGTAATAATGAAACCGAGTCTTGTGTCCCATAACAATAATATCAATACTTGGAATACAGAACGTTTATGTCCTCCTCAGTGTCAAACTGTGAAATTAAAAATTTTAATGAAACACCAATGCACACACTTAGATGGTCTCCACATTACTTATTACACAGCAATAATGACTATACCACTACTTTCATTATGCCAAATGTATTTAATTGGTTTTGGAGATGTGGAACTGAAACCCCATGAGAAGAATACATTTCCTTGGCAGCTTCTGACCTTCCTTTATTTAAGTAGAGAATAAGATCTTGACTTTTTAGTTAATAAACTTGGCTTAGATGAGGCCACTGCACCAGTTGCTGCAGGATCAACTCATTATTCATTGCAACAACTTGCAAAGTTACCCACATACAAAAGAGACAGCGACAAGCACAAAAAGAAAGAGAGTCAAGAGTTTAGCTTTTTAATCTTCTAGCTAATCTAGCTTTTTAAAAAAGAACCATGATATTTGTCAAATGAAATTCTATTTCATCTGGCTTGAATAGACAACACAATGGTAGTAAATGGGAGAAAAAAAAAAATTATTCTATACAGTATATAGTTTTCCAAATGACGCTTAAATGTAAGGGCATGTCAACATTAGGAACATTCAATGTGCTAATGAATCAAACAGTGACTATAGCATCATATAAATCTGCTCCATCTTAGAGGTGAGACAGAACGATTGGGGTCTGAGGTATGTACACATGCGTGCATCCAATCTCACCTTGGTGAACTGGCTGCATGACGTCTGCTTTTCTTTCACCTAACGTCCATTAAGTTTTTCCTATTTTTGCATATGTCATGATTAATTGTCAGTCTCATCACAGCTGAAATGTTGATTTGTTTGCTAGGAAAATCAACAGTGTTTCTTAAACACATGTCAGCACTTTTGCCACACAGGTCCATTTCACAACTTTGCATTTGAGAAGAGTGAGTCAAGTCATCAACTGTAAGTTATCAAAATGCACCTTGTTTTTATCATTAGTTCACACTGCAATGTTTTATCTGTGATAATTCCTTTTAAATCTTCTTGTGTCAAATTAGTTGGTTTCATTATTCATTCTACCTTCTTCTGCTTGAGGAAACCTACAAAATAAGTTGTGAGTTTGTATTAAAATGTATTACATGTATTTTTTTTACTTCAGATTAGAACAATTGGGGACATGACAATACTTTTAGTAGTTTAATGTTTAAAGTTTAAACAATACTTTGAAAAACACACGCTTCCTTTGCTTTGCTTAGCCTGCAGCTGAAACTCTGAAAATCAACTGATAATGGACGAATGGTTGGATCTTGCCCTTGATATCAACCAGCAGAGTAAGTAGATGAAAAAACAACATTAGACTGAAGCAGAGACGTACTTTAACATAGGGAAGGTAGAGGAAAGTTTAATACTATTCATATATGCTGATATATGCATGTACTACTAGAGCCATAGAAAGAAAATCACACATATATTTGAACCATGTTCTAAGACTAGTTCCAAAATGTGTTTTAAACTCCTTTCATTCTCCTCAGGTACAGCGATGCCATTGAATCAGACATCTCAAAATAACTCCCAGTGTGTCAGTTTCATTTACAACCAAAACATCGTCCCAGCTCTCACCTTCCTCATGTTCCCCATAGCTCTGCTGCTGAACGGTATGGCAGCCTGGGTGTCGCTGCACCTCAAGTCCACCTCCACCTTTGTGGTATACCTGAAAAATCTGGTAGCCGCTGACTTTATCTTAACCTTGCTCATTCCACTCAAAGCTGCCAGTGATTTGCAGGGTGCTCCAAACATATTAGTTAAACTTGTATGCCGCTATATCAGCACCACTTTCTACAGCACACAGTACACATGTATCACTTTGCTGGGCTTTATCGGTCTGGACCGTTTCTTCAAGATCATGGCACCCCAGAACAAGCTGGTTGGTCAGAATCTAAAATTTAGCAAAGTGACATCAGGCGTAGTCTGGATAACACTGTTTGGTGGCACAGCTTTACCAAATATCATTCTAACTAACGATTCAGTGGTCAATGTAACAGAGATCAGCTCTTGTATGAATCTGAAAGGACTGGCTGGAATTAAACTCCACAGTATAATTGTGATTTACCTGAATGTTGTATTCTGGATCATCAGTGTGGTCATTGCAGTTTGCTACATATGCATCGCAAACAAGGTTTTCTACTCTTTTCGAAAATCTGGAAGCAATAACAACCAGGGGAAGCAGAAGATCAAACTGCGAGTTTTTCTGGTCGTTTTTGTCTTTTTTGTGTCGTTTGCACCATATCACATTGTTAGAATCCCCTACACTTTTCAACAGGTCAGCTTTTCTTCCACATCCGACTGCTCTTACTTAAAGGCCAAGTTTGCCAAGGAATTCAGCCTCTGGGTTGCCACCACAAACACCTGCATGGACCCACTTCTCTATGTGTTTCTGTGTCGAGAGTTCAAGGAGAAGCTGACGTCTATGATGGAAAATGTTTCAGTTTCGTTTAAAGTAGCTGCAGCAGTTAAAGCAGAAGCAACTTCATCAAAGAATAGACTCTGAGGTCATGAAAACAGTGTGCCATGGAGCGAGCAGATGTTAGCAGACTCAGATTCATTTGCATTTATTTTTAAACATTTTGCTATTTACTGCTTAAGTTTGTTAAATTCACATTGATGTTGTGCTGTGCTGAGCTGTTGTGGCCATAAAAAACTGCAGCTCGTAAACCCCTACCAGGAAAGCATGGATGAGATAAGAGGGTGATATTTATATGTTGGCTATATGGTAAGAACATACAGTTTTACAGTAGCACTGAATGCTCAAAATCAGAAGGCAAATATAGTTTTAGGAAAGTGACTGTGAATGAAGCTATTATGCAAAACAAGTTAAGTAAGTATACTGTACTTAACATTTGCATCACACAGTGAATTCTTACAATGTTTGTGGTAACAGTAAAATGGGTCATGTCTTTAAGGGAGTTTTGCAAATATGCAATGTGATCAGGTTATTGTGTGCTAATCAGAACCTATCATGAAGGATTTACCAGAAATAATAGGACGGGTGCAAAAATGATTAAGTCAGTTTAATCATACCGATACATTCAACTTTATTTGTACACATAGATTCTTTCTAAAGCTGTAAAATACTGTATGTAGTAAACTATGTTGTACATCCACTGACAGTAGGTGTCAAAAACAAAACATTGTTCTGTGCTTGTTTACATTTCAAAATCTACTTTAATATCACGCTTTTATTCTCTAGCTGAGCAAAGCATGAATTTTTTTTTTTTTTCTAAAAGATCTGTGATCATATTGACTATGGCTACGTGGGACTTACAATATCTTGTGGTGCAGTGTGGCATAAATTAAATTAAAAATGAGATTGTGATTACTTGATAATTCATCTTATGAGTGTAATTATTAGACTTTACATGTGGGTCTTGGAAAAAACATGTGTCTGTGTCATATTTAGTAAAACACATGAGTGAGTGAACAACGATTTGAAAATTCATTTCTTGTCGTAAAAACATGTGTGTTGTTCCTTAGTTACTTTTTTTCCCATCACTTAGAATTTTTGGCCTGGATCCAAGCAAAATCACACAGGAAATCAATTTGTAATGTTCTCAGAATTAACTATTTTTATCATGAAAGCACCAAAGGGAATATAACTCTATGAAGGCAAACGTTAATCAGATAGGATCTCCTCCTAAGGAAGTGTTAAATCACTTACAGTATGTCATGTCATGGTAGTTACTGACTATGCATGATATCACAAAAATGTGCATGTAACCTTTAGAGCATATTAAAATAATAATTTAACTTGTTTTTAATATTATCTAACTTGTCTTTTCTGCCATGGTGTCTCTGGTATTTCTGATCAACAAGCTGAAGTCAACCATAGAAAACCTTTTGAGAAGTAGTGCAGTATACTTTAAATTCTTACCCACTAAAACCACAGCTTGTTTTTTTTATCCCTTTGGTTGCTGCTGTTAAGACCCAAGCCACGTGATGAGAAAAGACAGATAGATAGAGATGAAGTAAATAAGCTGCAGGGTGGAGGGAGGGGCGCTGGGGTGCAGGAGGTCTCTAGATTTGTGTCAAGAAAAGAGTCCATGGCTTCGGAGTTTGTCTGTCAACAGCTACTGAGAGTGACGCAGGCCAGCGGAGGCAGGGGGACTGGCACGGAGCAGAACAAGCCTCTCAGCAAACAATTGGAACAGGAAGCAAGGAAGGAAAGGGTCTTTCACCCGGGGGGAGACTGGCAAACGCAGTGGGATTGTGACAAGACAGCCACACAGTAGCTCCAGAGACCACCTATTGTAAGAGCATCAAACACACACACACACACACACACACTTAAAAAGAGAGAGAAAATACTGAAAGAGGCAGAGACTGAAACCTCCTTAGGTCACAATTAGTATTTGTTGATTGCCTAAATAGGTAAAGTAACATCCAGAGGTCTTCATTTTGGGGTTTTGTTTTGCTTCATTTCCTTCCTATGGGTAAGAACAAAGAAGGGGAATTGGATATTTCACTTCTTCCTGCTTTTGAAATAGTGTAGCTTTTCATTGCTTTGTTCGCTTTTCCTCACATGCCCCACAGTCACTGATGATAAGGACGTACTAAGAAGGTAAGACTCTTCTAGACAAAATCCTAGTTTAAGCTGAACACAAGGGTAGAATTTGTATAAATATTTGTAGTACACCTAATTAACATTAACATTCACATTAACTACTGCGCCTGTATGTGTTGGTTGCCATAGCTCCTGCTCCTAGACTCAGTGTTAAGGTCTCGGCAGTTTGGAGTTTGTTGTTGGATGCCTTCAGCAATGTATATTAAATCTGTCTGTAGCCATTGTACTAATATATGTATGACTGTCAGAGCAGTCAGTTTTTCTCAGTGATATCCTATTAGTAAAATGTTGTCATTACACTGTACTTAATGTTTTTATATAGGTGTATTCAAAAATGCTGTAGTATTTCAGTCTGGGCATGTAAGGGGACGTCAGGGATGTTCATAAAATGATAATAGCAGACAAAATTATGTAATCTTTGCATATGTACAGGTCCTAAAATGGTATATTGCAATGTTCCTCTTTGCATAACCTCCTTCTTTAAATGATCTCTCTCACCGTTCTTCTCTCTCTCATCCTTCCAGAGGTCCCACGAAAATTCTGAAGATGAACAACAGCATGTCCAACACCTCCCTCAAGTGTGTGCGGGATACCAGTGTAACATCTGTGGTTTTCCCCTGTCTATACAGCATCCTCTTTATAGTGGCCCTGATCCTGAATTCACTGGCTGCATGGATCTTCTTCAGCATCCCCAGCACCTCAACGTTTGTGGTCTTTCTAAAAAATGTGGTAAGACATTGAGGCATTTCCTCTCACTGTAAAGTGAACAAAGATGTACAAAATCAAATCAAATCTTTGATCCTGCCACAACAGGTGGTGGCTGACTTGCTGATGACCCTGACGATCCCTCTCAAAGTCTTAAGCGACGCTGGTGTGGGTTCCGTGTATCTACGTGCCTTCCACTGCAGATACTCTGCAGTTCTCTTCTACATCACCATGTACATCAGCATCCTCTTGCTGGGCCTCATCAGCCTGGACCGCTACCTGAAGATAGTCAGGCCCTTTGGGAAGGGTGTCCTGCAGAAGGTCCGTGTTGGTCAGGTGCTGAGTGCCGCTGTCTGGGTGGTAATGCTTTTTTTAGCTCTACCCAACGTTATTCTAAGTGACCAGCCAGGACTGATTTCAGGAGGCAAACTGAAGTGTACGTCCTTGAAGAGCAAAGCAGGCTTGCTGTGGCATGAAGGATTTAACTACTTCTGTCAGGTACTCATTGATGAAATTATTTTAACATTTTGCTGTTTATAATTAAGAATTGTTCTTTCTTTCCTGCTTGTCCATTCAATATGAAGCTGGAACAAGCAATAAGTTAGTTTAGTCAATAAATTAGGCTACCAGCACTTTGAATTAATGCCTTATTTGAAGTTTGTTTAACCCAGAGGACCCCAACCACTGGGCTATGAACTTGGCGGACTATGGGGACTATTACTTGGCCAGGAGAATGAACAATACCACAACCTTTTTATACCCTGATTTATATATACGGACGAAAACAACAAGCAGTTTGTCATGAAACGAAGCTTTAGAGATGCTGGTATGCAGATTTTGTCCGGACAGAAATAGGCATAGCTCTGTTCACTATATTCAGTTTGCACTGCAAGCTAAACTAGGAGTAGCTTTACTGTGCAAATGCAATAGTGATAACTATCACATTTAACTCTTAAAAAGCAAGTAAGATTATTTTGCAACTATTATTTTCCTATCTGCACTGTGATGGCAGAAAATTTAAATACAGTGCACTATGAATTGCATAATTATTAAAATACTGATACTGCACTACGACAATGATATTGCAATCACAACTGATTCAAATTAGTTGTGCCAAAAGCTGTGACAAGTTACTATGTTGCTTAATAATATGTTTGCATCTGCTTCCAGGTGGTTTTCTGGGGTACACTGGCCTTGATGGTGGTTTGCTACACATTCATCAGCAAGAAGGTTTATGAGTCATACAAAGCCTCTAAGAGCAAATGTCAGAAAGCTAGTCGCAGAACCAAGGCGAAGGTTTTTGTGGTGGTGGGGGTTTTTTTCATCTGCTTTTCCCCTTTTCACTTTGCACGTGTTCCTTACACGCTGACCCAAACGCGCAGCGCGGCGAGTCATTGCCAGGCACTCTACATCGCCAAAGAAACCACCCTATGGCTGTCAGCCACAAATGTATGCCTTGATCCTCTTATCTACGTGTTCCTGTGTAAGGTGTTCAGGAAAAGATTGACAGCTACGCTCTGTTGTAAGCCATTCGCCAAAGGTACCATGGAGGCTCCCACAGCAACATCAACTCAGCTGGAGATGTCACAAGTAGCCCACAGTAACAGTAATGGAATATAGCACACTGGACAGTAGCACACTGGACATTGGACAATGGGACGCAATTAATAACTGTTATAAAAAAGGGAAGATCAGTCTGCTCGGATAAATGTATTTTAGCTGTAAGTAGCATTTTATCTTGCTGACAAAGTTGTAAAAAATTTCAAATTAATGCACGGTGATCAAAATGTGTTAAACAGAAACCGCTGTGCTGCAGAAAAAAGTGAAACATGTGAGGCATGCTATGTTCCATTACTGCAGTACTAACCAAGCACTTCTGCACCATGTCTGCTAAGTCACCCGATATATTTCCTTAATTATGCTTACTGTCATTTTGTACTTCCTTCTCCCTAATCTTGTACAAACTGCACTTTCCCTTCTCAAAACTCTGGCTAAAGGGCAAACATCTTGACAGCACATATTCTCCAATGATTACACCACAAGCAAAATGTGAGCAGAGGCTGAATGATAACAAAAAGAGCAGGGAACAAAGTGCTGCAATAGACACTGCTTACAGCTATGAATGCTATGTAATATAAATAACAATAATAATAATAATAATAATAAATATATTATTTTTCATACTAAAATTGCACGGCATTCCAGTTTATGTTTTTATTTTTTAAATATTAATAGTTTGGAACATCTAATGAGACACACACAGTTATAAATGACCATATAAATATGTATATGTATATTGTATGTTTAGGTTTGTTGATTTTAGTGTGAATTGTTTGCTCTTTGCAGTTTCCTCGCTTAAGGTAGGCACTGACAGAGATGATTACTTATCTTTGTCTTTACCACTAGTGGCAATTAGCATCCGAGTTATTATTGATAATTACTGAGCAATTAAGCCATATTACTTTGCTGGATAACACTAAAATCTATCAAAGCTCAGCAAAGTTGAAAGCATTTGCAAGAAGGACATATAGGTTTTCACTGTACTGAGGAAGTATCTGGTTATAGTGAATAACAGGAGGACAAATATACAGAACTAAGCAGAATTAAATTGACTAATTTTTTTTCCTACATCCAGCACCTAAAGGTGTTTTTTCAGGACATTCACAAACTTGCAGGATTAATGTTGCCTCCTCTGTGATTTACAATCCGGTCTAAATGTGGGTCTGATTGATGTAATAATGAAATATGATCTTCCTCCATCCCACCCTCTGTCGACTACGAAACAGGTTGATGTTTGGGCAGGAAATTAATGAGCTACAGAACAGTTGGTGCTGTGACTGCAGCCAAGGGAAAGACCGTTCGTCACCCTCAGATTAAATCCTCTGACAGATGACCCTGGAGCAGTGAGTTACGAGAACTTCAAAATGACATTCATGATAATTAAATAAACCCAGGTGATAGTTTTGCCTAGCAGTTTGCACAGACACAAGTCAGAACAGAACAGAGCCAGAAAAATAGGATGCAGTTCGAGGTGGGGGCTGACAGTTTCACATAAATGTGTTGCAAGCGGAGGACTTAATGACACAAGGTGGTACAACATACATGACAGAGACACCTGTCAAGTCTAGTCGCCAGTGATACCAGCACTAGGTTTTATAAATTGTTTTGTGTCAAGACGCTTCTATAGAGAGATAGATTTTAGGCAGCTTTAGACATAAGCCGTAGGTCTAACGAGTCATTCTGACACATTGTTCAATTGTTCAGACTGTCACTGAATGAAAAAGGGATGAAGCTGAACAGGCTTATCTCAAGCTTATTTTTAAATAGCCACAAATTCAAAGCTGAACTGTAAATTCAACTCACAACCAGAGCTGAAGCTCAACAACATGTAGCACAAAGTTCTGAGGCTTAAAATAATAATAAAATTAAAAAGCACCACAAGCCAGGCATAATGTATACACAGTCCCAGCCTCATAGAGGTGTTATGGCACCGGTCAGGAGCTGCCTGACAGGCACTCAGAAGTACTGCAGGCTACTAGATGGGGTGGAGGGTGGAATATCCATCTCAGATCTCTCTTAGGTGTGGAGGAACTGTGTTAAAAGTGCGCTGCTAACACCAATAATATGAGTCACACTGTGTCTACCAAATAAACCAATTTAAAAAAAAAGCCCTGATCACAGAGCTGACATATAGAGACAGATTTACTCACATTCACAGCTATGTGCAATTTAAAAGGCACCTCTTCTAAATCTAACGTGCATGTCTTTGGGGGGTGGCAGGAAGTCAGAGTACCCAGAGGAAAACCCACACAGACACGGGGAGAACATACTGTACAAAGTTACACAGCAAGACACCCAGCCAACTGGTGGATTTGAACCTGTGAAACAACCGTGCTATCTACCAAAAGTTAAAAGTGAAAATTTAAATATTACTAGAATATGTAATGAAATTTAATTTTAATTTTTTATTTTAATTTATTTATATTTAGTTTATAATGCAATAATGTGCAATGTTCTGAACAGTTATGGCTTTCGCTCAATGTGTTTACACCCTGCGGGTCTGTGGTCACATTCGCTGGCCTGTTTAACATGTCACATCATCTGAATTTTCTTTTTCTACCACATTATCTGAAATTTTCTCTCTACCACGTCTGACTTTTTTTTCTACCACTTATTTTACCTAAAGCCCCTAGGGGGCTCTGTAGTTCTTCCACCTCCCATAAAAAAATGCTTTCTTGGCACATTACTTGTCTTTTGCCGAGCAAGTAGCAAAGGGGATTTATCATAGACATAGGATTTATGTCAGAGTGAAATATACAATACTTTGTGGGCTTACAAAGACACAGCATTAAAATTAAAAAGAGATAAAGATAAAAGGGTTTTAAAAAATGGTGTTACAAGAGTTAAATATGTTGCATCTGCCTGCTAATAAGCTACATGGGGGCCAGGGCCGCAGGTGCTTTTAGGTATATCTGTAACTAAGGTTAAAAAAGGCTCAAGGTTAATGTAGCCGAACCAAAGACAATATATTTTCCATAAGTGACTTTCTCTTTTCCCTCTCAGGATCGCAATTTTTTGTGCACACTCTACTTGGCAGTTTTCTGCTGAAGTTGTTGTGGGTGGTGTTTTTGCCGAGCCTGAGGAGGAATCATGTCCCTAATACTGGAACAGACATCATTTAAAACCAGAATTTCAAGAACTGGTTTCCACAAAACAGGAACATGTAAAAAAAAAAAAAAAAGTAGTGATTGCACTGATATCTTACTTGGTATATATCTATATATAACAAAGAGTTATTCATGTGTACAAAAATGACCAAAAACCAACGTGATACTGACCCAACTGTCATTAAAGGCAGGCAATCAATATGTTATAACCTGTACGCTACTTAAAATCAAGCTCTACTTTAGATATAAATAAAAAAAATTTAATAAAATTTACTGACCAATAAAAAACGTCGGCTTTCATCGTGCACGCTCCCGTGGAGTTGTGGAACTTTTCGGCGGGCACGCGCAACGTACGAACACCTGCTACAAGCTACAAGGCTAATGCCGCGTTCACGTCGTAGTGTTTGAAACCGTAAATGCGAGCGAAAAACCGTCCACAAACTGTTAACAGACTGACTGGAAATGTACCACTGACAATTACATCAACAATATACTCTGTGTTAACGCTAGCTAGCTAATTTTATAAGAGTGTTATTGTTTGTTCGAATTTAGCTAAGTGTTTGCTGTGACTACAAGCACTAACCACCTTAGAAAAATGCCCGAACAATCATGTTGAAATAAATGTTGTCCTGAAACGAATTTTACTGAGGTGTCTTGAACGCACCATGACACCACATGACGTGCCTGGCGGGTCATATGATCGACCGTCTACGTCTTCCTCTCCGCCGTCAACTTTTCCCTCTGCGTCTTCCCCAACAAACGAACATGGCGGGTCCTGAGGAGCGGCGGAACCTGTTGGGAGATGAGGACGAGGGGTCGGTCAGCGGGAAAGAGACCGCCAGAAAGATGCCGGCTATCTGCGACCCCAGCCACCTACTGCACCGAGTGGTTGTCCTGATGTTTATGTGCTTTCTGGGATTCGGTGAGTGTTTGACTTGAGTAAAAGAAACTAAACTTCTATAACGTTAGCTACACTGGTTTGTTATGGAAAGTTCAATTAAATTCAGAGAATTACATTTGAGTCAAAGAGACCGTGTAGCTTTGTTGTTCCTCGTAGCTCATGTAACGTAGAACAAATGCAGAATTATTGTCTAATTACTGTCTTTCTATCTGTCTCTAGTTGTTTAATTAATGCTGTTCATTTTTCACAGGCAGTTACTTCTGTTATGACAACCCGGCTGCACTTCAAACTCAAGTCCTCCAGGTAACTTGGACACCAGGGCGTTAAACTATAAAAGTCATCCCTGACAGGTGTCCCAGAGTTAAAGTTTTACCCTGACGACACATTAAACTGGTAGTTACTGCTCATACTTCAACTAAAAGAGGCACATTAACCTGCTCACTTTCTATGGCTCTGGATTCTAGTGCATGCACTACACACAGTGTGTCACACCATGATTTTAATGGTGAAACTTAAAACCGAAGCTGCCGAGGTGACCAACAAGTACCTGATGCATTTTGTTTCCTGACTGTACCAGGATCTGAACCTGAACACGGCAAACTTCATGCAGCTGTATGCCTGGTACTCCTGGCCCAACGTCATCCTCTGCTTCTTTGGAGGATTTCTGATTGACAGGGTCTTTGGGATCAGGTACAAAGAACATACTTTACTATGTACAGTATGTTCTCTAAAAGTGAAAACAAAAGACTTGCGTGTGTTTGTTTTTTTTGTGCCATATCACCTTTCATTGTTTTGTTTTATAGGTTGGGAACCATAATCTTTTCCCTTTTTGTCTGTATTGGACAGGTAGGTTTACTTGAAAATCTAGATGTGACAGCTGTTCTATGAATAAGATCAAATAGAGTTAGCACAATTGAGATTACATTTCTTTATGTCTTAATGTGAATAAGTACAATCAGAGAACAGTTGGCATTAAGATTGTTCATTTATTTTGTTTTACTTTTCCACTTCTCCACAGGTAATTTTTGCTACCGGAGCTTTGGTGAATCGTTTCTGGCTGATGGAAGTTGGACGTTTTGTATTTGGGTAAAAGCACATTTTTCTTTCTAAATTGTATCCTATTAACTTTAGACCTATCTGTTTGTCTAAAGCTGAGAAAATCTCCCTCTTAGGTTGGTCAGATTACATATTTCTTTCTTCCTGTTCTCTTTTCCTGAGTAGTATTGGAGGAGAGTCTTTGGCTGTCGCTCAAAACACATATGCAGTGAACTGGTTCAAAGGAAAGGAGCTCAATCTGGTGTTTGGTCTTCAGCTGAGCATGGCTCGACTGGTAAAGACCCGACCAACGGAAAATTAATGTTATGCATTCTTTCAACAAACATTTTAATGTTGTCTTGACCACCCCGAATGAGCTTAGACAAAATAAATGTCATTCATGTAATAAATCTATACTTAAAGTTCATTCACTCTCATCTCTACTTGTTTTAAGGGCAGCACAGTGAACATGAACATCATGGGCTGGGTTTACAACAAAGTCGCAGCTCTTGTTGGTGGTCCTGGATACACTGCACTAGGCGCATCACTCATGATAGGTAAATATTACACACCTGTGCTTTAGCTGGGGGAGGGTGTGCTTCATTCAACGCTTGAGACTGGTGAGTGTTAAACTGTACGACTCAAGTTACAGGTGCTTTACCTCTGTGTCTGAGATACCAGATCCTTTCTCTGTAACCAACAATCTCAGATAACCCAGCCAGCAGAGACAGAGATGTGTGCTATAGAGAACTAAAAGTGCTACTGGCTGCTACAGATGAGTCACAAGACAAGAGGAGTGTCACTTCTACTTCTTAGTTATGCTGAAGTGCTTCCACTTCTGCAGTGTGCTGGTTTTATGTTTCCATTACCACTGTTGATTAAACTTGTCCCTGGCCAGTTGAGATAAAGTCACACGAACAATAGAATCGATCAGCGGTTGTCAGGTATCTTAATTTGAACTCCTTGATAATCTTATCACCAATGTAAGAACTGAAGTTTCCATTACCTTACTCTCTTTTTTTTTTTTCTCTCATGCATATGTATTTATCTCTTTCTTTTTTCTTTTTTTTTTTAGCTGCTGCTACCTGCTTGTTTTCGCTCATCTGTGCCTTAGTTTTGGCATTCCTTGACAAAAGAGCAGAGAAAATCCTCCACAAGGAACAAGGTGAAACAGGTAATGTGTGTTTTGAGTTGGATTTTGTTTTTGCCTTCCACTCTCTTTGTGGACCTCAACAGAATGTAAGGCCACATTTTGTATTTGAAGTAACATAATAGCTACACAGTGTATTGTGTACTCACTTTGTTGCAGTGTGGTTTCTTATATAATGACAGTTCATTCTAATGTGTAGTTTATTAGTGAATGTTTCCTTTAGGAAATACAGCATTTATTTGTTTTACTGTTGAAAACCAATAATGCTCTCATCTGCATTCCTTATGTGTGTTCCTTTTGCACATTAGGTGAGGTGGTTCAGCTGAAAGATGTGAAAGACTTCCCCTTCCCCTTGTGGCTCATCTTCATCATTTGCGTGGGCTACTATGTGGCTGTTTTCCCCTTTATTGGACTGGGGCAGTGAGTATTACATCAGTGCCGTCTCTTCTTAGCTGCTACAGTCAGGTCATTGTCTTTTGTCTGACTTAAGAGTGTCGGCGTGTTTCGTTTTTCTCATTAAATTGGAGTAATAGTAAGCTACATACAGTGATTCATCACGTTTAACTTTACTTTATTATGATATCTGGTTTGTATTACGCTGTCCACCAGCAGGTAGTTAGATGGCTGATTCTTTATCTGATGCACAGGTGTTTTTTTGTTTTTGTTTTGGGTGTTGTGTGTGGAATGGTTATGTTTTTAAGTTATCTTGTTGCCATTGTCCTCAGCAACTCTACTGGCCTGTGTTTTCAGGTTGGGAAACACAAGCGTCTCTTTTTTTTTTTTAAACACAATTTAGTACCTTTAGTACCCAGCTCCATTCAGAAAAGATAGTGCTGACTGTAAGCTGTAACTCTACACTTCAAATAGACTCCAGTATAAATCAATGCAACTCCCAGTGACATCAGCAACCGCCAGGGCTCTATAAAAACAATCTTATAACATCAGAATAAATGGAAAGATGCTATAATCACATTTACACAATACATACTAATAGAGAGATTTTAATAGTCCAAATGTTGAATTAAATATTTGATTTAGAGCCTAGTTTAAACAAAACTTTATGAAAATTATGTGTCTCTGAGTGAAGAAAGAGACAAGACAGTGTTACGTGCATGTTATGAATTAAATGGTGAACCTCCTAATAAAGTAGCACAATGCCTGTGTCTAAGGAAAGATTCAACAGTGCAACATCACAATGCTGTGTCAATGAAGCACAAAGGCAGGGAGTCAAACATGGAAGGAGGTTTGACAAATGGGTTTGCTGTGAAAGAAACCAATTGAAATTATCGCAACCTGTATTTCCTCCACTGAAAAGGACTCTCAAGTCACTTAGCAACTGCCATGGATTTTTCACAGAGGGTCAGTGCTTACAGAGCAAATAGTTGTTATGCAAATGGGGCAAAAAATAATGTATTAAAAACTGAGAGCTACCTGCTGCAGCTTGATTTCTTATCCCCTGTGTTCATATCAACATAAAGGCTAAGGAGTCCTTTGTACTGTGCACCCATCAGCCTGTCTGTTTTCTTTTTTTCTAGAGTGTTCTTCATTGAAAAATTCAACTTTTCCCCAGCTGAAGCCAGAGCTGTCAACAGGTAACTGAGGTGTAACAGGCCATAGAGACTGATCTGCTTTTATATTTACACCATTATAGTGTGATATGTGCTGATGTGTCTCGCATTTCCTTTGTGGGCTGCTTTTTTACGGATCAATGGGCAAATTACATTTCTACTGCAGCAACAGGGGAATTTGATAGCTGAGAAATGTTTAACTTCTTGAAGCTAGTAACACAGTAAAGCACATGCAGCTCAGCATTACACATATCAAAACTGAGCTTTGCAGAGGGGTTGTCACAATTCACAATATCGTCGTCAATCGGCTCACTCCACAAAGTCCCACTCAGATGCAGTAGTATCAGTAATGTACTGTGGAATCGTCCTTAATGCCATTCTCTGTCTTTCCCAGCATTGTGTACATCATCTCAGCGCCTGCATCTCCGGTTCTGGGCTTTATGGTTGATAAGACGGGGAGGAACGTGGTTTGGGTGATAATCGCAGTGTTCTTCACACTCGCCGCTCACATGATGCTGGCTTTCACCTTCTGGAACCCCTGGATCGCCATGGTACTGCTCAACCTGGCAGCCTTTTTGCATTTTAATCCCACCATCGCTTGTTGTGTTTCCTTATTCAACCATTCTTCAAGGTCCACAATAGCATGTTGAGTGTATTTGCTCATACACTGCCCTTTTTTTTGGTATTGAATCTTGCTGAGGCATTTTGCAGAGAACCCTGTAACATATAAAGTCATGTGAGAGCATGGGTGTGTCTGCTTGTTTTTCAGTCTCTGCTCGGTGTCTCCTACTCTTTGCTGGCCTGTGCACTGTGGCCCATGGTGGCGTTCGTGGTCCCTGAGCACCAGCTGGGGACGGCCTATGGCTTGTATGTACCCTAAATGACCTAGTTATAATTTCCATTATAGATATTCTTCCTGTTTATTCCATCTACCAATACTGACGTTTATCATCTTCCTTTATCTACCAGCATGCAGTCCATTCAAAACCTGGGACTTGCTCTTATTGCCATGGCAGCAGGAGCCATCCTAGACAACAGAGGATACCTGGTGTTGGAAGTGTTTTTCTGTGCCTGCATTTGCAGTCAGTATTTTCTGTGTGTGCGCATATGTGAGCACATAAGTGTGTTTGAGATTTGGATTTATGTTGCATTGTATCAAGCATTTTCAAATGTCCAGTCCACATAGACTTACAAGACACCAGTTTACACAACAGCCAGATCCGACCTCCCATATAAATCACACCACCATAACTAAACAAATGAAACTGTCTCCTTTCTAGGTGTTGGATATACATTGCTCTTTAAACACGCCAAAATCAAACAACCACTTCATCAGTACTTTAAGAAAATCTAGATTCTTGCTCACACATGACTTCAAATAGAACCGCTCACACAGCTTGTGCTCCTCCTGAATGTGTTTAAAACCACCAGAGCCAATGCGAGGGTACCCACTAGTGTCCCCGCTGAATCCGGCAGCTTTATAAGTCATGTGCTCATGAAGAGTGAATATAAATTTATATTCTTTGACATAATTTAATGTTACAGACAAAAGAGCTTTTCAGACTGTTTTTCCTTAAATGAAGGAGACTGTAATATTGAAAGTCCCATTTGAGTGACTTCATCAGTGATTTTTCCACATTGTTCTCCCCCCTCTTTTATTGCAGTTGCACTGATAGCAGTGGTGATGCTGTACTTTGTGGATTATCTCAGGGGTAAGAGAAAACTGAAGCCTTGATCTTTCCCAATGAATCACCTCTCCCTTCTTCACTTTGTCACTGCGTAGTCACACCACTCTCCTCCCCACCAGACTCACTCACTTCTTAATCTCCCTCCCTCCCCACCCCCGTCTTGTTCTAGGAGGAGATTTGAACCGGTCAGCCTCAGCCAGAGCCAAACTCCAGAAAGAAGCCACTGCAAATGCAGAGTGAGTAGTTTTTGACCCTTCGCCTTTCATCGCCGCTTTTTCACCACTTGCACGATAATTAAGCAAACATCTGAGAAACAGAACAGCCCACTCATGCAATCAAGTGGCACGGGTGTGTTTTGGATAGGAACACTTTCAAGAGCTCTTGTGCTAATTTACTCTGGATGTGTCCTTAGCTGTAGTTAAAGGATTTAACAGGCTGAGTCTGTTATTTCAGTTAGTGTCAGTGTTTTCCTCACTGATGGTCACGTCATGTTTTTATGGATTCGTTCTTTGATCCCATTTTCTTTCCTCCATTCACATTAGTAGTATGAGTTTACAAGGTTCAGGTGTAACAAGTTGATGAGCCGCACCATCATTGATTGAACTTTTATTCATGAGTACTGTTTACAGCAAAACTACTCGTGGCCCCTGCTGGCGATAAGGTACAGTGTGTCTGTTCTCACTGTCGGTGTTAATTTACTTTCAAATATTCAAATCCAAAATGAAACCAACCTGCCCTGGTAACTCGTGTGAACACAGCCGATATTAAAAGAAAGCAGTTCTCTGTTGTGCTTAGGTTCTGCGCTGCTTATGATTCTCCATAATGTGTTACAAAAGACACTGTAAACACTTTTAAGGTGGAGTGAAACACAGTGATCTTAATCACTTTCTCCTGAAGGCTGGCAGAAAGGTGCTCATGCATCTGGTGTTACTATTGACAGAAAGGAAAAAAACTGGGTTAGTCAAACACAACTTCCTTTACCGCAGGTTGGTACACGGCTGTAGCTCACCACCTTTTCAGCTTTAAAAAACAAACCACACCAGTTCTCTCTGTGGCAATAACTATTTTCTGTTATCATGCTATGCATGAAACAGTAAACTGGAATGTTATATAACATACATGTTATGTATGTTTCTGTTAATCTTCTCTGTCGATATAAATATTATATTCCATGTTATTAATTGCTGACTGACTGATATTTTCCGGTCCGTGCTGTAATTGATATCTTCCAGATGATGATGATGATGAGGGAACACAAATGGTCCTGGGCTTCAGAGCCAGAAAGCTGCACTGTTCACCCCAGAGCTGTCAATCAACTCCCATGGGGCGGGACTGCGCTACTGACTCCACCCAGTGCTGCCATCTGTGGCTCTTCCCGCCACAGCTGACTGTCTGGCTCTGGCTGTAACATTACCCTGACAAATGACAAATCCCAGTTTGGACAGTTACATTCTGATACTGACTTTATCTCTACCGCTATTCACTCTCCACTGACTCCTGCCAGTCAAACTTCAGCATGACATTTCATCAGTTACAGAAGTTTAATAATAAGTATTTATTATTATTATGAGGTTTCGTCAGTTACAGAGGTTTAGATACTTGCACGTGTTTAAATTACTACATTTAAATGTCTGAATTATTACTCAGCAGAAGATGAGACTCGGATCCTGAGGAAATGTGCCTGTTGTGAATAGCTGATAATAATTTCTTGATTTATGTTCTATTGGCACTTATAATATAGGGTTGTTATATAATTAGGTTTTTTATATGTATATAGTAGTAACTATGTGGGTGTTTTCAACTGTTTTTTTTTTTACATCTTTAACAGCAAATTTTCAACAGGACTGTGTTACTTGCTGTATTGCAGGCAACTCAGCAGCTCATTTATGTACTTATCACATGTCAGCATTCACCATAATTGCCAACCAAAATCTTACTGGACTCGACTGGGTCCATATACAATTTTAATTATATGCATCATTGACCTTTTATGATGGCCAATCTCAAAAAGAGCACAGGCCTTTAGTTTTTAAATCTTTACTAATCAATTCTTTTATTTCTTAATTCTTATATCTTCTCTTCGCTGGTTTCGGAGGTTCATAAAAATTAATTTTCTGTTGCATCATCAAATGTTATATTAGTATAACGAAAAGAAAGATGAGGAAAAACACAAGGAGTCACACACACTCTGTATTGATATTCCCAGTTTCAATTTGTACATGAATGTGACCTTTTCAAATAATCACTTCCACATATGGACTGTGTTTTGCTCGTTTATCAAGCTCAGGTAATTATTTTTTATAATTATAATAAGCACTTCCCCAAAATGTGTTGTTTGCTTTCTCTGAGTGGTGAAACCAAATATTCATTCATTCTGCTGAACTCTCACCACTCCTGTAATTTGGAAAGAGATTTGTGTCCCTGTGGATGATTAACATTCGCTACCTCAGTTGGACAAATGAGTCCTGATGGAACTCTTGACAAGACTGTCAACATATGTAAGAAGATGAGCAGTAGCCTAAAGTCAAACTGTTGTGATTGCACATTTACTGGAAATGACCACTGTGTCATAGAGGCAGAAACACACTGCACTCCTCACGTGTAATTCATTTTACACGGTGACGTTGACAGCAGTGCAGTTTGTGCTTAACTGAGAATATTTGTGTTAAAATACCATGTGTTAACTGTTACTAATCTCTGTGACATGATTAATGTGATTGAGATATTATGTAAAAATCAATTTCATAATCAGAGATGATAAGATTTGCAGGAAACGCATCACCAGAAGTCAGGACCAGATTGATCGTGTGACATTTACATTAAATGAACATGTGTGAAAGCACTGGACTTCTCTGTCACTGTTCTACTCCTTTTCCCTTTACCTGTTTCCTCAGCACACGGTCATAATCAGTGCATATGTGTTGTCATGTCAGTGTTAGCGTAGAGATCATAAAGGTGGTCGCCTTGTTATTCCTCCAGGATTAAAAGGCGGCGCAGTAAGATGTCAGAGGGTGATCTTGCTAGATTAGCACCCATGTCTGCTTTTGGTTTACGCAACCGATACCTCTCCAGGCTGGGCGCACAGGTATGTGCACACACGCACACACACACATCACTTCTTATGATTAATCACAGTTTAAACAGAAATCAGTTTATTAAGTCATTTAGATTCTAAACATGACAACAACACTTGTTTTCTTTGCACAAAGTGAGGAGGGTTGCTTTTACTGCAGCACCACCACCAAATAGACACAAGTAACTCTTCTACTATAACTGATGATTCCCCCGCCCACCCCACCCCTTACTCCATCTGTATTGTCCTCTCCTGCTTTCAGCTCCCAGACCACTGCTCTACCCATCTGTCATCACTTGCCCACAGGAGTGTTCTGAAATGACGCCCTTCATTCAGCCGCCTGCTCCTCTGACACTGACACTGTTCCAGACAAGTATGCACTAAAAAAAAAAAAAGAGAGAGAGAGGACATAGTGTCCCTCTTTGAACAAGATGTTATAACACTTTACACCTCAATCACTTGTGTGTGTGTGTGTGTGTGTGTGTGTGAGTGATGGGTATCTGTTCCCTCACGTGAATTGTTGCAGCTGGTATTTTGGACGCATTTACAGTCATTTTGTGTCTCACATTAGAACACTCAAAACGTGTTGTGCCTTTTATAACATGACATGTTTTTTCTTTTTTGTTTCTCGGGGAATTGTATCATATAAAACTGGGCTGATGCACTGATGCTGTTGTATGGTCTGTTCTAGAGACTCAACACTGCAAACGACAGAGGGCAGTAATTCCCTCAACTGTTTAGTGTCACTTGTGGCCACGGTGCTTTTTTTTCTTTTTCTTTTGATATAATCGCCTTTAGCAGTGTCAGGGTTTGTAGCATCAGTTACTCCTGGTTTTATGGATTAATTGCATGTTTCATAAGTCAGGGACTTATTGAACGTGTTGAAAGTTATCAAATATATTTTTTTACACAAAATAAAAGTAGTTATGAACACAGCTTGGTGTCGGTGCAGTTCTTACTGTCATTATTATCCATTTAAGCTGCTTTACAGACTGATGAATCCTTTAACCTCCAGACTTATTAGTGCTGCCTACATCCACAAGACACACGTCGGGGTGGACTCTCCTCTTCCTCATACACAGCCAGGCCCGCAGCTTCTCGCGGTACCGACGGGAGCCCCAGAAGTAGAGCAGAGGATTTGCGCAGGAGTTAAAACTGACTACGGGCTTCCAGACCTCATAAGAGATCATGACCACGTTCAGCAGGCGACAGTCTCCGGCCATGTAAACCCTCACGAACAAGTAGACTGTCCGAGCAATGTGATAGGGCACAAAACACACCACAAACATGAGACACACGACTAAGAGGGTCGACAGGGACTTGTTGCGCATACGCGCTGTCCTGGCTTTGGAGATGCTGTCCGCTGCCCTGCAGTAAAGCACCTTTATCATGGAGCAGTAGCAGGTGACGACGATTAGAAACGGGATCAGAAAACCCACTATAGCCAAAAACAGACCATATGGGAAGTAAACACTGAAGTTGTTTGGATTGGTCATTTCAAAACACACAGTCATGTTGTAAATCACACCAGAGTGCGCAAAGACCAGCGTCGGTAAAATCTCGGCGGCGGCCAGGACCCAAACTGAGCCTGACGCGAAGAGGGCGAGTTTTTTGGTCCTGAGGCGCACGGCGGCGATGGGGAAGCACACACCGAGGAAGCGGTGCACGCTGACGCAGGTGAGAAACATCATGCTGCAGTGAAGGTTGACGAAAAAGAAAAATCTGACCGTCTTGCAGATGACGTTGCCGAAAGGCCACAGGCCTCCCATAGCGTTGCTTATGATGAGAGGTGGCAGTGACAGCACGTAGAGCAGATCCGCCACGGCCAGGTTGGTCATGTAGATCACCGTGCTGCACCAGCGGCGCGTCCGGCTGCACACGCACCACAGCAGGGCGCCGTTCAGAGCCAGGCCCAGCATGAACACCAGGCTGTAGGACACTGGGAGAAGGATCCTTTTGTAGAAGTTAGACACTAGGCAGATTTGAAAGTTGTCCATTCACGAGATCAGCTCGGACAATCTAATAATTTAGATGTCTAATGACTAAACACAGCTTAACCTCTACTAGTTAACAGGTGGAGCGGTTCTTCTCACCTGGCTGGAGCTCACCTAACTGCCGTGTAAGGATGACGTGTGCCTCGCTTTCAAATGTACCTAATGCAGGTGTTTGTTCAACATGCGTGTCCCCTGTGTTCCCAGCCCACACCGGTGAAATGCAAACCATTAGAAAGTCATATCTAGACGTTGAGCAAATACACAGACGCAGCGCCTGTTATAACAGACTCAGTGAGAGCGTGTGTGCGGTTGGATCCAGAGAGAAGGTGTGTGCAGACACAATTAATGTTGTGATTAGAGCGGGGTTGTCAAGTTAAATGACGCTCTGACGGCCGCAGTGTTAAAAGGTGGAGGGGGAGAGGGGGGGCGCACATGCTCAGCAGTCCCATTGGCTGCGAGACATTTCTAAGTCTAGTCTCTCCCCGGCTGCTCCCCACTCAAAGTGTTCACTTCATCTGTGGCTGAGCGCGGAGGCAGAGCTCGTTATGCTGAGGAACGGCTTGTACAGGTTAGTGTCAATGCCGCCGACTGATCTTTGTCATTTCATGCAGAGCCACAGGGTTTTATTTAGGAAAAAGGACGAGAAGCTCCGGCGCAGGATCCTTCGACGCGCACTGATGAGTGATGCCGTCCTGCACAGCGTCTCTCTCTCTCTCTCTGTCTCTCTCTGCAGCTGGACACAGAAGAGGACAGGCTGTTCACAGGCTGTTCACAGGCTGACGGCTTGAAGAAGGTTTCATATTGAAGAGTTTTTTTTCTGTTTTAACTCGTGTCCTTGCAGAAACATGTACCAGGGAGAGGAGGCGAGGCTGCGCGGCGGGAGTGTGGTTGTGACTCGGGAGAGGAAGCACCTTGCCCTGTGCATTAATAACCAGGTGAGAGAGCAAAAGACACACTATTAGTATATGTCCTGACTGTCAAATTGATTGTATATGGTGCTTTTTTTATCCCTCTGTGTAAATATCCACAGCAGACGATGGTATCTCTCTCTTTTTTCTTTTTTTTTTTTTTGGTTAGGGAACATTTCAGCAATGATGTCATTTAGTTTTGGATTTTTTTTTTTGAGCAGCAAGTTGAGGCTCCTCTAAAAGAAAAAAATAATTAACACAAATATCTATTCTTAAAAACAAAATGATAATATTCAGGCAACTGTTTCCCAGTGGTTAACATGTGGACACAGAGCAGAGCAGTATCAGCACCATGGACAGTGAAACCTACAAACTCGGCAGCCCTTACACAATTCAACATATTCAATTTGGTTTGGAAAATTGCTTTTTATTTATGTTGGCTTGATGCCACTTAAAGATTTTTGTCATGACAGCAGCTGGAGAGGTCTCATTAATGCCACACACTGCACCTCCTGCTTTAAGCATATATATATAGGCACAAAACATGTTTTGAAACTCAGACAGCTCGTTTGAGGAGAGCAATTGTTGCAGGTGAGTTGATGGTGACAAAGTCTGTTTTGCATGAATCATCTGCAAAAGTGTGCAGCGTGTGCCAGAGAGAAGGTGCACGGGTTCACCTGGCTGTATTGAGTTTCTGAATATTTAATGCCAGTGATGTAGTGTTGCGCATTATCGGCAGCAGGGGATATTGAGCGCATGAGGTCTGAAAGCACTGTTCCATCAAAGCTTTCGACTTAGTCTGCAATACGTTATGATGGTGCAAACTCCCAGTGCATGCATGCATACACTCGTTCTCTGCATGCCCCCCCCCCCTAAACTTTGTCATTTTGACTCCTGGTTTGTTCCGATCCATTTCCTCTACACCGGCGGACAGATGAATTTCATTATCACTTTTCCAATCTGATCCAGCTTAACTCTGCGAGACCCTACGTCAGAGGAGGCTCATCCAAGACAGGCAAGAGGAAACAAAGAAGCTCACCAGAGGACTAACCAGTAATTGGCGTGTGAAATATGAGTGAGAATAGAAATGCACGTTATTGGATATGGAGGCTGCTCCATTTGCTGTGTCTGTGTAAGTGATTCAGATTTATTTCCGAGGGCATGAACCCCCTGAGAAACACATTAATCTATCCAGCTTTTACCCCATAATCAATGGGACAGCTGAATTTTACGACCATGGACCCGTGTTGTTAACTATTTTACACAGAGCTTATTTGAACAGCGTGCCAAAAGGGAGGGGGAAGGGGTCACTTTTATCGGGCTTAAGTATGAAATATAGGTGACACTCGAATCGTGAAATCATATAATATCATGAAGCCTCCTACTTCACTCAACACCCAGAAGAAAAAAAAAGCACGCCTTCTTATTGAGCTTGTATTTGTGCTAAACAGGAGCAGAGTTCCTACAAACAGTACACGTGTGTCATAGGATCACAGGACAGAGCAACATCAGTTCATACAGATAGGGCTGTCTGTACCATAGAGGAGGATGCACATAGTGGAAGTGTGGTGCCATGATGGTGTCATATTTCAGAAGTGCATTATCGTCTCTTCCCCCGGTGGGACAGCACTGTTCTCGGTGCTGTTTTCACCAGCTCACTTAAATGTTCTGCGATTGAGTCGTAATAACCTGCAGAGGAGCGAGATGAGCCTGCACCCCGACAGGTGTCTCTCAGCCCACCACAGTCATATATCAAAGTATATTCTGCGTGTGTGGTTCAGTGCCACAGAAAAAAAGAATTATTTTATTAAAATGGACCATAACTCCTCCCAAGCATACACAAAGAGGCCTGCATGGATGCACAGGGGTAACCACAAACACACACACACACACACACACGCATACACAAATGTTCCTGCCAATTTTGTGGTCATTTCCATTCCATCCCATCCTATTACCATGCCTTGGAAGGCTGGTTTGGTAGAAATAAGTGAGCTTAGTCTTTGATCACTGAAAGAAGCCCCCACAGCGGTGGGCGCCTGTGTGTGTTTGACTCCCTCCCTCACCATATGTTAACCAGAGCAGCTCTCTACTGGTTAATAGTAGCAAGGGGAATGGGGAATACAGTCCCAAGCGCTCCATTTTGCATTTTGATAGACTGTATGATCATTTTCTCACTCTCACACCTCCTTTATCTCTGCTTGTCACATCTCGCCCACCTCCACACTTCTCAGAACGTCTTCTTCTCCTTTTCCATCTTAGAATAATCTTGTGCCATACTCTTCTTCTTTTTTATTGATACCCTCACTGAACATCCCCGATCGCCTCTGTTCAGTCCCTTTCAAATGTTAAACATTCTCCACTGCACTAGCATCGGCACATACTGAGGTTACTGCATGTCACTGCTCGTGTGATTAATCGGTTCAGTCACGATCAGCAGAAACTTCATCAGCGTTGATGCTGATAATAAATCAATCATAATTTTTCAAGCAGAATTGCTAAGCACAAGCTTGTTGCTTCTTCTATGATGATTGGATGCAAATCTCTGTTTATAACATTGTATATTGCTATGTTCGGCTGCTCAAAGCCACATTTGATGAATAGCTTCATTATTTGAAATTAACCTCACATTTTGATTTGAAAACCTCCGTGGAGTTGCTGTCCTTTATCAGCACTACTATCAGTCTACTCCACCCTGGTATTGATGGCTGTGTAACCCCAGTGGCCTGGGTATTCTACTTGCTCTTATCTTCTCTTTAACTGCAGTTTCACTAAGTTTATCATTTTTATTCTTTACACCTCCAAACCTGAGTGTGCGTTTTATTTTTCTTCTTCTCTCTCACTTTAGTTCTCTCTCCTCAAATAGGATTCAGAGCTTTCAGCAAAATTACATAAACACATCAATATCCTTCAGTAGAAAGTGCTTGTTTTACCCCATGGCCATAACACTAAGAGAAAATAGCATTTTAAATCATGTAGTCACAAGAACACACCAGTAACACCTACATCTTCTTTTGAGGCTCAGGAAGTCAGGCGAAAGAGTAAATGTTAACTTCCATATTACTCCTTGCACGCGCTGTGGATGTAAATTGATTTCCAATGTTACGACTAACAAGCATCTCCACTGGTACGGCTCTTCTCCTGATTGGAAGCTTCCCCGGGCTGATGTGCCAGTTGAACTGCTGAACAGCCAATAGTCTGACAGAGGCGTTTCAGGGCATCACCGCGCTGCAATCAAATCCTCCGGCATCACATTGATGTGAGTGTGTTTGCTTGCGAGTCGGTACCTGTGCATGCAGGCGTGTTTGCTCTCTTACTGAAGTCATGTGTGTGTCTGTTGGTGCTGATTTCACTGAGAGCCCACACTAGACTGAACGGCACAAAGAGCTGACCATCTCTCCCGTACCGCAGGGAATAAGCTTGTGTGTGTGTGTGTGTGTGTGTGTGTGTGTGTGTGTGTGTGTGTGTGTGTGTGTGTGTGTGTGTGTGTGT
>JAUYWH010000005.1:19029116-19039240 GCA_034779795.1 Ctenopoma multispine | reverse complement strand
TGTGTGTGTGTGTGTGTGTGTGTGTGTGTGTGTGTGTGTGTGTGTGTGTGTGTGTGTGTGTGTGTGTGTGGAGGTGGAGGTGGAGTGAAGGGGTGAAAGAGGTGAGGAGAGGTCAAGTAAATAAATGAGCAGGATTAAAAGGGGAAAAAGTTGGCAAAGCTGGTATAAAAAATATTGGGGGAAATGTTTGAGGATGACCAATAATCACAACTAGGAAAGAAAAGTTGCGAAAATAGAAATAAGAGTGCATGATAACTCACCAGCTTTCATTTATTCCATAAAGAAGTGGAGACTGTGCATTTTCATCATATGTTTATCGATTTCTTCAAACTCAGTGGTCTACCTGGTAATTTAACAATACTACTGTTTAAGTTATGGGTATCATATGTTAATATGTGAAAAATCATGTTTTGTCAATAAAATGTTCTTTGGCAGTTGTAGTTGATTTTTGTATCTACAGTAGGTAGAGTTGATCTTTAGACTTTCTTTAAATCTAGTCGTTTATCTTATATACTCAGAGACTTTAAACAAATCATTTTCTATATAGAAAATTTGACTTCTGAAGACTCTGAATGCCGCACATCACACATCACAGCCCTGTATACTTCAGTTCATCTTAACTTTGGTTATGAGATGAAGATGTCACTGATATTTGCATTTTCTCTCCTTGTGTTCCCAGGATCCAGCGTGCCTGGCGTGCAAGCGTGTCCCGCAGAGGGGGCACCCAGGGGCAAGACAAGAACTTTATCAGCCATCACTGGGGTGATGAGACGGTGCATTCAGGGAGCCTGAAGGAGACTGTGATGACCACCAGTGTTTCTGCGGTAAGAGTGCATTAAGAAAACCAAGCAGGGAAACCATATGGTGCCGCACGAAAATGCAGCAGCTGGTGTGAGATCTAGAGATTTAGAAGTTATCTGTTGTCTTATGTTAGTAGTCGGGTTTGATCTGTTGTTTCTGCAGATAATCAAAAAGGAATGGGTGAGTGGGTGAGTGGATGCATGGATGCGTAGTCTAATAAAGAAGACAGCAAAGGAGGGAATGAGGGAGGGGTGTTTACCTCTAGTGTCATCTGGGGAACCGCGGGGGTTGTATTGGTGGAGGTGGATGGGATGCCAGCTGGATCTGTGCCCAAATCTGTAATTAGCTGTTAATTAGGTAAATCTTCAAAGCTGGTTGATTGATTAATGAAGTGTCTCTGCCCTTGTACTCACCCACCACCTTCCTCCTCACCCCCTCTCTCTCTCCCAAGGGAGCGTGGGGGGAAGAATTAAACAGTGCTCACAGGGCATGGCAGCCAAACAAAAGCCAGAGAAAAAAAAGTCTGTTTGAGCAGCAGATAAACAGTGAGAAGAGAAAGAGGGGGTAAAAAGAAACAGAGTCGGGGGGGGGGGGGGTAGCAAGAGGCAGAGATGCGAAAAGGATGCCTTTAGATCGCCTCAAGTTCTAAGTGACAGACAAGGACACCCATGCACATACACACAAGCACAGTCTGCCCTGCTGTTTCTCAGTCTGTGTTGGCTCTTGCAGTGTAGTAATCACACTGAGACACACAAGCTACCCGCACACTCCTGCCCACGCTCTTTGCAGAGACTCAGCACAGAAAAATATGATGTCATGTCTGCATACTCAAAAGTGTGTGTGTGTGTGTGTGTGTGTGTGTGGGATGCATTTTTTTGCCCACTCTCTTTTTAAGCAGTGCTACTGGAAAGCAAGATTCCCTTAGCAAACAGATGGGTTGGTGTCCTGGTGGGACTGTGTGTGTGTGTGTGTGTGTAGGCATTGTTTTTATGTTGTTTGTTCTGCTTGAAAGCATTTGTTCATTAGCACTGCAGCAAATGTCTCCCTAATTTGAAAGTTACTGTAACTTAAAAAACAGATTCATGTGTGTGTGAGAGAATGTTGGTGTGCGGTGATGTGAAGGATCTCCATACTGGTCTGAAGGGCAGTAGGAGAGCGGGGGGAAGGGTTCACACTTCATTCATATTTGATAGAACTGTAATACAGAATACCACACACTGCAGTGCACACTGCTGAAGATTTTCTGCCTCATCTACTCTAACATAGTGAAACAGGCTCAATACCGTGTTATAGAAATGTCAGGTTTTCTGTGTGTATGTCCATCTTCCATAAATTGCAGTTGCATGTCCAGAAATAGTAGGCGCAAGTCTGCTTTCACCCTAGACCCAAATGTATTATTTATACACCGAAGGACGAGGCCATACCTGTCCTGCTCTATCCATGCCTGTCCTGTTGATTGTAAATCAGTGGGTCTGACAAAGGGCAATTAATTTGTGATGTACACTGAAGACATGTAGGTTTCAGATGAATAATAAAATATATATGAGACAAAGGTTAAGTGATCCATATTTTAAGTGACTATTTTCTTTACTTGAACATGTGAATGACAGGTGTTGCTTGTTATCCAGGTGCGTCCTAGCTCTAAATGACCACTATCTGTTTTAGATTTAGATTTTAGCTGTGAAGACTACATTTGTTTTTAAAAAGGATAAATCAGCACGAAAACAAAGAGCTATCTGTAGGAGAGAACAAATCAGAAGCAACACAATCCACTATTTAAAGGAGATCTCTGTGAGCAGACCTGCTGAGGGTATACCACAACATATGTATTGTTTAATGTAGCTAGATGCAAAAATGATCAAATATAAACTGAAACTGTAACTAAATACATTCAGGTTTATCCCAGTAGTAAACCATGGATGACGGGTGAAGTACAGTCCCCTTTTTAAAGAACAAACCTTTGCATTTAGGTGCGGTAATAAGAGCCAGTACAGTGTGCAGGCCTGCCTGCAGTGGTGAGAACAAACAGTTTCCATTTGCTTCCAGTCTTTATGCTATGTTCTGCTGGCTACAGACCAATATCATGTTTTTCATCTCTTTCCAATTGCTTTTAATGCAGCTTTTAATTAATTAGCTTTTTACCAAAACTCTTAATGCATGTGAGATGAAACAATGAGAGCAGCACTGACATTCTGCATGTTCACTTATCCAGATGAATTTGAGAAAAATACCTAATAACTCATTATTTAAATAGCTTAAGGGTTAAATTGAAATAAAATCAGTTTGTTTTTAAAGTATAAACTTTAGATATGAACTATGCTACAATTAAAATGAAACTGCTAATAGCAACAGGTTCTGATCAAGAAAAGGCAGCAAATTAGCAACCGTTTAGAATTAACTTAAAAAATGATTACTCCAGTCTATGAATGAAAATAAATTAGAAATAAATGTCCTGACATAAGCTAAAACATAAATAAAATAAATGTACTAAAACACAAAAAAGCAGTATTAAAAGTTCAACTAGGATGTAACAATAAGAGGGGGAAGGAGACAAAAACAATCGGTGGCTTTACGTGTGGAGTAATCAATCGTCAGATACTTACCTTTCCTCTGCTCTGACGACTTGATCTGGTGTTGTGCTAAGGAGAACAATAGGTGGGTTACAATCACGCATCTCCTCGTCGCGTCTCTCCTTTACTACGCCTTCCTTGAAGTGGCTGCAGTTGGTTCACCACTCGGCAGCAGCAGATGGTGAAAGTCTGCGTCTCACAAGCTCCTTTAAAGTCCATTCAAATTAGTTTGAGTATGCAGGTTAGTCATGTCAAAATAAAAGCGTTAGCACATGCATAAAATCATAGTAAAAGCATAAAAATATACACACCAACTCTAAAATACACATTAAATTTCTTCCATCAAAAATAAGATATTAAATACAGACATCAACACAGCTAATAGGCTAATAGATGAAGATCAGTTATTGTTAGCTACCTCATACAATTTGCTCTGTATTTAGCTTTGAAACTGTTCTTTTGTAATGTGATGTAAATTTGGGCTTAAGTCTATAAATGTGCGCTTGCATGTGAGTGCTACTACGTGCCGACTTTGTTGCTTGAGTGGATTCCTGTTACTCACAGCCGAGTGTGGCCCTCAGGCATGGTTTAGTGTGTTTTATTTTGAAGATCAGAAAGACAATTAAATACTTAACTAGTGAGCCTGTCATTAGAAAGAAACTAATACAGTTGCCAGGCTGCCTGATCACAGTTAAAATGCTTTCACTGATGGATAGTTAAGAAAAGAGAAGGACCCTCAGTAAAAGAGAGAAAAGAGAGAAAGTAATAGAGTGCTGAGCATGAAATAAAAATAAAAAGGCTTTACATCATCTATGCTTGAGCTGTGCTAATACAGGTTTTTTCGGTGTTTGTTTGCAAACAGCATTTGTGGACATTGATCTGTTCCCTATCTCTGTGACATGTTTGCACTTTTTTTCCTCCTTTTCTGGGGCCCAGGGGGAGGGAAAGTGTTGGAGTAAGCATTCCTGCAGCCTGCGTGGGAGATCATTCTCTCATCTCTCACCACCAAGAGTCTCACAAAGCGAAGTGACTGCTTCAGCCATGCCTACACCTCTACCCCCTCTTAATCCCTTTTTCCCACCCTCACTTTGTGTCATCCCTTGCTTTCCCTCCTACTGCCTCCTGATACACACACACACTGGTGCGCGCACACATCCATGTTCAAGCCACACACCAATCCCCCGTTTCTGCAGACAGATGCTAACAGATTACTTATTTTATTGGTGTCAGTTGGTGTCTCATTTGAAATGAATTTATATACCTCTGGCCCAGAGTTGACATCGATCGGGTTTTACTCATTTAATAGCCATGACATTTGCCTGTTAGCTTATTTACTGTGAAAACAAGCCCAGACTCAGCGGGCTTCCTCAGAGACAGTAACTCTTGCATTTGCATGTATTAGGAAAGAAAATGTAACTGCTGGTACAAAATATTAAATCCTGAGGAATATTCAGTGTTGAAGTGGACTCGCACATAAGAAACATATTTGAACACACAGTAGTAATTTTGTACATTTCCAAAATAGCAGCCAAGGTTTTTGTTTACTTCAGCAGCACAAGCTTATATTAGACTACTAATTGACTAATTTTTTAATGCAAGGAAATGTTACTGTAGCTGAATTAACACAAGAGCTGCAAAGTAAAGTAGTATAATAGAAAAGGGAGAAGGGAGAGAGCGAGGAGAAATTAGTGCTGCAGAAATGTAGTTTGTGAACTGCTGTGGCACAAACAATTGCACCTGCCTCAATGCTTTTTACACTGCCCTTCATTGTTCGGGCTGTACATGCCCCAGGTATTATTTTAATTGCAATGTGAGAATCCAGATCAACATATTAGCCAATACAAATACATTAGAGATGTGGCAAAGACCCAGAATTTCCACTGTCGGTTGGCACAATTGTTCCTCTTGGAGCCAGAGCCTTCCACATTAAGAGTTTGGATGTTCTTTGCCCTGCTAACTACCTTTTATTGAATGTTAGCTTACTGAAGCAAAGTGTGCTTCCTACTGCCTTTTTTTAAATTTTATTTTACCTACTGCCAAGTTTAAGATAAAAGTTTATTTAACAGCTATGTTAACTTCATCTAATGCATAGAAACAGTAAAAAAATGCCACCTACGCACCAGAGACGGGATCATCTATCTATCTAAGTACATGCTCTTTCTAGCTGACAAATATCAGTTCATCATTGCCTCCAGTTGGACTGTTTGTGTCTGTTTTGAAGACACTTCTTCAAAGCATGTTTCACATATCACCTTCACAAGAAGGCACCACGAGAACAGGATGAACGTGAAGTCAGTGTGACCTTGATCTTTGAGCTTTGGCCAGCAAAATCTAATCAGTACATCCCTGAGTCCAAGTTGACATTTGTGCCAAATTTAAAGGAATGCAGACATGACACGATACTCCAGCATAGACACAAGTAGAAAGTGATGCTCCAAAAGATTTTGTGAAAGTCTCCTGGGAAGACACCTGCAGCCTTACATCATCAGATTTGTCATGATTCTATGGAGGAGAGGAAAGAGCTGATATGTCCATCAAGCAGAGAGAGAACAATGAAGGGACTGAAACTATAAGGTGAGAGAATATAGAGAAGACGTGGTGGATCCGGAAGTGATTATAAGAATAATAACACAGCGTTAGAGCCTCCGTGAGCCTCTGTTCGTGTTGGTGTGCGATGGAGCATATGTGCAGATACATTATCTTTTTTTATTTTGTTTTATTTCTTCTTCATCACTGTCTCTGTACAAATGTCACCAAAGATAAACGTTGTCTGTTATATCTGTACAACCACAGTTATATGCTCACACCAGCTTTTATGCACAGATATAAACATGCATATAAGCAGTGTTCAATCAATGAAAGCTGTTAAACAAAATGGAGAAGAACTGACAGGTGAAAAGGAGCCGCCAGGTCTTGATGATCACACATGGGGAAGATATAGGAAGGTAAAAAGGTAGTAAGCATTTCAGCTCATTTTTGTCTTTTCACCTTATGGCATTTACTATTCTTGCGAGCGCAGGAGCCTGAATCGCTTGGTTGGATATTTAAAGCAGTCTGTGTGCTGCATTTCGACGAGAGATTGATAGTTTACAGCTGGTGTATGGGGATTTGATTGGATTCAGTTGCTCACTGCAAACTCCCCCAGAGCCTCTAATTGGTTATTTATCTAGAAAACATGCCATTTAGTTGACATTACTTAAGCTAAACAAGCATATAGCCACATGCAGACATGAATGTGACACATACTATATTCACATAAACCATACTATAACAAAACATAAATCTGCTGGAAGCATCCCCCCCAACCATCTGCAGCAGTAATAACAATCTGGTACCTAAGGCTATACAGTATGCTTTACTGTGGTACTGCAGTCACACTTTCCTTCCAGTTATATTATCTACTCTTGGCCTACACTCTACAGCCTCTGGTTTTTCTCTACCCTCATCTTTGCCCCTCTTTTACTATCTCTCCCAGTCTCCTGCTATCTCACCCCTTCGTCTTACACATAGGGCTTGTCCCCCTCTTTAGCCCATCTCATACGCATACAGGCTCAGTCCTCATGGCCAGTGAGTCTGCCTTAATGAGATCCCTGGAGGAGAGAGGAGTAGCGTAAAGAGCAGCAGAAGGGAGGAGAAGAGTCGAGGGGGTTTGCTCCTCTCTGCCTTGCTCAAGACAGGAAACCTCTGGAATAATTCACGCCTCTCGAATTCTGCCTCTCACTGTGACTACTCCTATTCTCTCTGTCTCCATCACCTCCCCATCTTCTCCTCCCCTCCCCTGTTTATCAGCCATCTACCATTACTGTCCATTAACCAGATCAGAGGCATTATAATCTTCTTCTGACAGCATTCCTGCTGTGTGTACAGTACTCTTGGAGAGTGGGGGTAGGTGGGTGAAGTGGAGACTGGCAGCTATCCTCAGTAAGGAGAGGGAATCAGGCTTATAGAGTTTTAATAAAATGTGTGCATATGTAAAAGGACACCGGGGAAAGCAATGGGGGTGGTCAGAAGAAGAGAAACACAAGTCGGGGCTGTGAGATACATGTTTTATCTCATGTTGTGCAGTGGGTCCGTGAGGTATTCTCTTCTTCTCTGCTGTTCACATCTGAGACGAGTGTATAAAAAAAGATTCTACAAATCACATTTTCACTTATACCCTTGTGCTTTTGGCTTACAGCTTACTGCACAGAACTCATTTAAAACTTCATCTCATATTGTAACAATCTCTCTTCTGTCATTTAGGTTCGGAAAAGACAACCTTTACATTAGCCCTCCTCCCGTCAATCATAAGGAAGCTGAGCACTGTAGAAAGAAGTGATGAGCCGAGTCAGTGACTGTTAAACTAGAGCCATATGATAAAGTCTAGATTCATCTCATTATGCTGTGGAATCATTCAGAGGTAAACAGTTTATCTCTGTTTTAATCATGCATTAGTTTAAGGCATTAAGGTAAGAGGGACTATTACTGTATGTCTGTTTGCCCACTTGCTTTTTTTAACATCTTGTTGGATATGATGAGCTCTCTGTGGTTACTGTCTGTAGCTTTTACCACTAGTATTGGTTATTAAATATGTTACAGACTGGAAATATGGGAAATACTGTTACAAAGTTGTGCATCATTTTATTTTCACAATGCTATGTTTAAATATTTGGGGAGAGGAGATTTATGCAGGTCGATTCTCACTGAAGTCAAATCACATACTGACATCTGACCATGTGAGATTCAGACTGCTTTCCGCGAAGCTAACCTTTACCCACTCATCCACATAGTTGTATCTATGTGCTGTTGTATTCCCATGTGCATTCGTAATATTGGATAAGTGTGTTAAGTATGCCAGGGGAAGTGTGTGCCAGATTTCCTACAGGCACATTTGATCTCTGTCTGCCCTTTCTCATGTCTTTTTGATCTATGAGTCGGGGATAGAGGGAGATATTGTCCTCCAGTTTGAGGCACGTAATGAGTATCTGTTCTTTACTACATCACAAAGAAAAGAAAACACATTAATGTAGTGAAGAGATAACAGAAAATCGCTATGGGCTAAATTCTGGCATTTTCTCTAATGCAGTCCTTGTGAACACATCAGTGTGTAAAAACTGTGTTAGTGTTGTTGGCTGTGAGTCTGCTTTCAGTGTGCGAGGGACTCCTCTCAGCCAAGAGCCTTTGCTTTGAAGTTGTGCCTTTGTCTATAATAGATTGTTGAATCTTTGAAGCCCCTGTAGAAGCATTAGCATATGAATTGCCATCAACTGTAAAGGTACTGTATAGGCATGTGAGCCATGTGCACCCACGTACAGAGCACCTGTCTAGTTGCCCCTCCAGCAGTTTAAACATTGGCCCAAAGTGTCCTCATAATCTTCCTCCATCACCATGGCAACAGTGAACTTGCTCATGTTCTTATTTACTTATGCAAATGATGTCCTGCAGCTCTCCAAGCTGTCAATCTCAGTCCTGAGCATATTGTAAAAATTCAGCTAGAAAGGTGAGAACTGTCAATCTCAGTTCTGAGTTACGTAATCTTCACTGAGCCTCAGTTTGTCCAAAGTGCTGCCAAGTGCTCTCTGTGGACATCACTGCGTCCAAAAGTTGTTGAAACTGTAGAAAATCATGCATTACCTCATAGCAACAGTGAGGAGTTTTAGATTAGACTCTTTATATATATATGTATGGGGTTTAGGGGGTTGAGGGTTGAGACAGACAGACAGATCATTGCAGCACTGGCAGTAATGCAGGCATATAGCCAACCCAACCATTATTTACTGAAAGCATGATATTGTGTATATCTGGTGCCCGGTCGGACCATTTGAAACAGTATGAGGGGCTATCTGGAAGTAACTCAGCAGAACCGCTGCTCCTTTGCATTCAAAAGAGCCAATTCCGGCGGTTCTTCTACTCGATGTGCTCCCCTGTGGTGCTGTTCCAGCTGTGCCATATTATAGAGAGACCCTGGGCCAAACCCAGCACATGGTGGAGAGAGTATACTGTATATCAAGCCCGTTCTCATATTCTGCTGCTTTGTCAAGCCCTTTGACGTATGATACTGAGGATAGAGGTACCCTTTGGTGTCGGTATGAGACCCAGAGGTTGTCTCATTGACTCCAGTGTTAATCCACTAGTGGCAATAATTGACACCCAAAGCAGTTGCTTCGGCCATGTCCAGCCACAGCCGCAGTATTAGAGGCTGGGAGCTTTCCATTGGACGCCTAACGGTGATTTTCTGCACAAGTAAGCTTTTCATTGGGAGGATCTATATTGTGTTTTTTGTCTCTGCTGCAAACTCCACACTGGAGTTTTTTTTTTACTGATATCAATATCATGGAGTTTATGATATCTAAAGCAGTCAGCAGCAAATTAATATATGTTAATAATAAAGCTTAATTGATGATTAATTCATTTTCCGATTCCATATAGTCTAGATACACTATATATACGGTATATTTGGTATCTAATACCATGGTTTTTCCTGTTGATGTCAGTGTGGTCTACTGTATCTTACATTTTACTGTGATTTCAATATTGAGTTGTGGAGGTTCCTGTTTCCTGCTGAATCGACAGGGAGGAAAGACTCGGTGCCAGAGAGCAATCACAGGCATTGAGTTTTATGTAGTTGGATGTGAATGTTTGCGGATGTGTGCACAGTGACTAGCTGCAATCTGCTAGAGGCTAAACCAGTGGGTTAGGTCTGAGGTTGCTACTTCCACGTACACAGAGCAGCATGCATTAAAGATGAAAGTTGCACACACCAAATGTCAGCAG
>JAUYWH010000005.1:19002123-19029016 GCA_034779795.1 Ctenopoma multispine | reverse complement strand
TTTTGGAAAACACCACATACCTGTCCACTTCAAACCCACTAACACACTGAGACAGAGACTTGTCCATCCCAAAGACCCAGTTGCCATGACTCAATCTTCAGACAACTTTACCTGGATGACTGAGAATCTTCACAGACATATAAATGATTAAGTATTGAAATGGTCCCAATGATGAGAAGATGATATCTATAGCGCCACCATGTGTCCAGTTATGGACAACAATTTTTTGCAATTTGGTTTATAACCCCTGACTTATAAGACGTAGCACAATAATCTTTTATTTTTCATTCTTGATATAATTATGCTTTTTTTGTTGCATTTGGGACAAGCCTCTTCTGTCTGATAAGTTTTTTCATCATTTAGTTTTTTCTACAACCCTTTTTTTTTTTCTACAACCCTTTTTTTTCTATTCACTCTGTAATTCTTAAATGGTAAATGACATTTTTATGTGAAACCTTTTAAAATAAAGTTGACAGTCTTCACTTTGATCACATCTTGAATGCTTTTGTCATTGTGGAGGTTGTATAAATGCAACTATATACTATAAATTTATATCCCATGTCAAGTATAAAGCCAGGGAGGGAATATTAACTTTAAATCTGAACACATCAGCCTTGGTGTTTGTTGCCATGCAAAAGCTGGTAAGTCAAGGATACCTTCATAGGGCTTGACAAAGCAGCAAAATTCGATGTGCAAATGAGAATGGAAATGAAGTCACCATGATCATGACAAACTGATGTGGCCAAAAATGCTATCATGATATTTATTGATTCATATTGATAATATATACATAAATACATTTGATGTGCTTGTTAAACATCTTTAAGGCCATGACCTGCTACCATACTTACCACAAGTCTAGTAATGTAACAATGATGTTTTAGATCCCCGTCATTTTTTATTAATGGATCAGGTGATTGTCACTCCTCGTCTTGAAACACAAACATAACAGTTATCCTCTTTGGGAGGCTATTTCAGAAAGGTCTGACCAGTAATGGCAAACAGGAAACACTCTGGGTCTGTGTGTGTGTGTGTGTGTGTGTGTGAGAGAGAGAGAGAGAGAGAGAGAGAGAGAGAGGTTTACACTGTTTACAGTAAAACATTTAGTTTGAAAAATGATATCATGCATCAACTCCAAATGTTCTTCCTGCAGCCATTTAGTAGATGCTATTTCCTGCTCCTGGGTGAGAGAGCAGGAATTGGTAGTAAACCCAAAATACAAAGATGAGAGTGGCAGAGAGAGAGAGAGAGAGAGAGAAGAAACAACGAGGCCAGCGTGGCATTAGCTGTTGGAGCGTCTCTACAGTGACAGTTGGAGAATGAGCCAAACTCCATGTCTTTGGCAAATAAAAGTATCTGTAAAGGGTTTTGTGGGGAAAGTTAATTTCTTTTTTTCAATAGTTTTTTTTCTGTTTCCTTTTTTAATAAGAAGTCAGTTATATTGTCCATGTATCACTGCACTATAATAAAAACTCTGATATCTCAGTATCTCTTTAAGATGAGTTTTGAGCACACCATAGCTTTGCAGTTGTACAATTTTGTGCTCATTAAGCCAAAGTTTGCTACATTGTTATTTTCCCATTTATAGAGCAGTCAGCACAAAATAACTTTTAGAAAGTGTTATAATTTCTTTTTAGTGCTTGTTCTTTTGTTCTTGTGGATGTTTTCGGATGTCAAAGTTGAAATTATGAGTGAATAAGTAAACATTTGATTCTATATCGTGTGGTATGTCAAACTCCATGCACAAAAAAAGTACACTTGATAAATACTGCCACTATTAAAAGTGCACTGCACATCTACGCCAATCAGCTACAACAATACTAACACCTGATGGTGTTAATGCTGTGGTGGACAGGAGTCAGCGTGAGGAAACGTTAATGCTGGCCATGATTGACAGGTGTCAGCTTGCTGTGTTTGGGGCTGTGCAGCCACAGAGTGGTCAGCGTGCCGGGTACTGACCCCTTTCCACCACCATAGTTATGTGATGGAGAAGAGAATATGAATATAATGCAAGATTGACACTTTGTGTGCTGGTTCTTTAAGCACAAGAAGTTGGCTCAGAGTCACCAGAGACTTGGCAGAGATAAAAAGCTTAGGTGAAGCATGGGAGTATGAATCTTTAAAACTGTAATATGCAGCTTTCAGGAAGAAAAATGACTCATAAAACCATTACACTTTTTCCAATTTATGGTCACGTGGAACCTTTTTGAGGGAGGCAAAAACGAGAGCATGTTACTAATTAAATACTGTATGGTAGCAATATTCCAACATAGCAGCTAATTACGTACCCTATATGACATTGTGAGGATCCATCTTGTCCTCTAGTGTTTTATTTACTCAGCTTTACAGACAGCTAGTTTACTTTGAGAAGTCATTTTTCTCCTTTAATTGGTGCAGTAGTTAACCATCTCTACTGGTGCTGCAAATGGCTGCGCGAGTGTAGAAAGTCAATTTAAAACACGAGAAGTACAGAGGAAGAATTACTTGGCTTATAAACTGTTTTAATTATCTCTCATCTTACAGCCTCTGTATCTTTTTACATCTCCTCTCCCTCGCATGTCTCAGTGTCTGTGTTTCGACTGTTAATTGGCTTGTCTGTCACCCCAAATATATTTCTCTCCTTGGTGTGTGAGGAATATAAATATATATTTTCTTTTACCAGTCCCTTGAGAGACTTGCATAGAATCAAAGCGAACGTAAAACAGCTCGGTGCACAAGGAGATGCCGGTTGATAAAACTAACATCTGCACATGTAAAACAACTGATTTACACCTGAAGAATTTAAAAAACTGGAAACCTAGAATAACCTCAGGCTTGACAAAATGAGTAGAAACCTACAAAATATTGCAAACCAAACTCAAGATTGCTTTTTCAGGTGAGACATACCACTTCCCAACGTACATTTCTTCTTCTTCCTCTTTCTCACCGTCTCTTTTTTTCCAATTTATTCCCTCATGTTTCTTTTCCCACTCCGCACTTCAACTGAAAAAGTCTGCGACCTTATTAAATCATTTCAAGTGTCACTGCTGGACAAGGTCAGAATACTGATATATGGATCACACACGTTTACACAGACAGCTCGACACATTTTTTTGCAGGGTACAGAGCTCAGGTAGGTGTGAGGGGAGCAGATCTGTGATTTCAAGTGTTGAAATGTGGCCTGAATTTCAATGCTGCCACGCCTGCACCAACAAAAGTGCCAATTGCCTCCTCATTAACCTGTGATGAGGTGTCGGTGTGATCTAATGTCACCTCTATCCTTTCCACTCTGACTGAAAGACATCTCCATGTCCCACAGTGCTTCACTAACAAGAAACCTGACGATATAGAGGCAAAGCCTCGAGTGGAGCTAATTATCAGTTGTTCTAGAGGTGACAGTGCTGAATTTGTTCAATGAATAGTAGGAGACTGCATTTTAAAGTCAGTCCTTAATGGAATAGTCTGACATTTTGAGTGATATGCTTGTTGAGAGTTAGAGGAGAAGGCTGGTACCACTCATGCATTGTAAATGTAACAATATCTCTATGTGGGGAACTGGCAGTCTGGCTCTATCCAAACCAAAATCAGAAGTTATGTCTGGTCTGTCATATATACACACTATATCACATCACGTTCCTTGAATTTTCCGTAACTCAACTGAGCTCACTGTAAATAAACAGAAAAGCAGACCTCCATCAAATAACACACCTGTAATTTTTTCAAGTCAGTGCGTCCGTGCCTGCGCGGCCAGACACAAGCCAAACACGAGCTAAATCCAGATCATACAGTCGCCTGTTTGAAGGAGCTTGACTGTATCAGTGACAGCAGGACTGGTGGCTCTAGTAGTATGTGTAGAGTCTCTGTGGTGGTTATATTTAGCTCCTTATCTCCCAGACGGCTCTCTGAGCACACAGTCGTCTGGCACAGCTATTCTGGTGAGAGCTGTGGAAACTGGGAACAGTTAATGCCATCCTGTCCCCAACAAAACTATAGTCTCAATAATAATTTTACTTTTTGGACCAAAAATGCTCCGTATTTCTTACCACTGTGTGTATAATGAAAATCTTCTTTTTGCAGTGGTTGTTTTATTTCACCCCAGCCGTACTTGTAGCATAAGAATTCTAGATTTCCCCTATTCTTCACTTTATCAGCTCCTATGTGTTTTCTCCTCACCTGCATTGTCTTCTTTACCTTCTTTCATGCTCTCCCAGAGCTTGTTTCCCTCAGTAATCTGTCTCGCAGAATGAGAGTTGGAAAGAGGGTTTGTGTTTTTTGTGACAGTGTGTGATGTTCCTTCTGATCCTTCAAAGTGTTTGAAGCTGCATTACATCAGACTCTCCATCCTGCCTCCAAAGCCCCTCTGTCATAGTGTGTCTGTGGTGAGCAGGAAGAGGGTGAGCTGAGGTATTGATTTTCCCATATATCCTTTATGAAGATGCAAAAGCCACAAATATGCAGGCAAATTTTACATACTGTATGCTCACAAGATTACACAGACACAGGATGCATACATCCTGCATACTTTTATGCATACAGGTAGTGTATGTGTGCAGTATGACAGCTATATATACTGCTGCAGCTGAAACGCTGGGGCTTTCTTCTCTGCATTATAGATGAGGAAGCTGTGAACAGCTTGTTTGCTTTCTAAATTAAGTTCTCTCTACCTCTCTCTGCTTCTGTCTCGCTCACAGAATTGCTGCATGTTGGTTCTTTACACCTTCAAGACCAGCCAAAGCCTGTGCATGTCAGTTTGTGTTTTCATATGTGTGTCCACATGTGTAAGGAGGCTCTCTGCTGACATTTGGTGTGTGCAACTTTCATCTTTAATGCATGCTGCTCTGTGTACGTGGAAGTAGCAACCTCAGACCCATAGGCTTCCCCCGCTGGTGAGCCTCTAGCAAATTTCAACTAGTCACTGCACACACATCCAGAAACATTCACTTCCAACTACATCACTATATAAAACTCAACACCTGTGATTGCTCTCTGGCACAGAGTCATTCTCCCCCCTGTCGATTCAGCATAAATGGGAACCTCTGAAACCACAGTGAAAGGATTACAAAGAAACAAACAAGAAAACCAATGGTATCTCTATGAAGCTCTTTTTGAACAGCACACAATGTTTTTAAATAATTAACTTTTCTTGGTGGCAATTTGAAAACCATATTTTAATAAAGGGATATTAAGCTGTGATCAAACTTTTCCATATATATATATATATATATATATATATGGAAAATAAATATATAATAATAATAATAATAATAATAATAATGCTATTATTATTATTATTATTATTATTATATATTCTGGAAAATAAAAACAACAACTTTAACAAGGGAAAAAAAATTTATAAGATGAAATGAAAGAATTTATTTTATTTTATAAAAAAAATGTAGGAACCTTGAAAATATCAACAACAGTACTTTATGTCCATATCTACCTCCCATTATCCGTCTAATGTTTCTTATCTCACTGTGTCTCTCTTCCCATCTCTAATCCTCTCCACCAATCGCACAAGATGTCAGATAAATATAGATGTAACAAGAACAGGAAAGTGGGTAATGTAGGGTATTTTTTTCTTTTCCGATTGTCAGAAACAATCATCAGTGACATTGTGCATATTTCTGTTTGTGTTCCTGATTTGGTTTATTTCACTGTAACAGAATATTTTATTCAGAATTAACGAGGTCAGACATGTAAGAAATTGCAGAGACATTTTAGTGACATTTAATCACAATAAATCAGATGTTGTAAGCATGTACTCTTTTCCTGTGCAATGTCTGTTACTTTGACTTATAGTTTGTCTGAAGGTTTTTTTTTTTCCTGCAGCCAAACAAACACATGCTACGTGGTGAGAATATTTAATGTTAGTTCAGGATGGGTAAGTGATATCTAGGCTGTGCAAGCTCAGGGAAAGACCTCCTTCAGCTGAGCTCTCTGCAGTGGAGCTCACTGTGTTAAAGTAACTATCTTATCTGATTTCTTATATAAACTGTGGCATATCTAAACAGCCAACAAACTCAGACAGACTGCTAAAGAGAGATTAGTGTAAGTAGATTGGTATGGTGCTTCCAACTATCAACATCTGTGTCTATTGACTCTTGTCTGCCTGTGTTACTCTGTCCATTTGCTACTGAGGTGTGGGTAGGTGTACCACATGGTCTTGCTCCTTTATTTAGCGTTTAGCCAGGCTGGGCACTGCTGTCCTTTCCATTTCTCTTTGGTTTAATTTTCTCCACTCAGATTGTGACAGAGCTGAGTCAGAGGCCATTGATTTACGGAGAGACAAATAAGAAGGTAGAGGAAAGACAACAGTGTTGCACAGCACAGTTTGCTGGTGCAAATCGTGCTCAGACACACACACACACACACATTTTTTATAGCCACCTCGATTCTCCAAACAAGACTTGTTGATCTGCAGCACCATATGCATTCAGTGCACGTCCAGATTAATCAAAATGAGAGCTTTGTCTCTCGGCTTGACTTGATGACAGTGATTGTTCTGTGAATATCTCTATGCTTGTCTCTGTGTTGCGGTTTATTCCTAACGTTGCCTGCTCACGTGCTCACCCTTCAGAGACCCACATACAAACACAAAGTCTCAACATAGTCTATGGGATCCAGAGAATATTATTGTGGTGTGTGATATCTCTCTTAGATGACTCTCTTCAGTCCTGTGGAGCCTATTCCCACGTCAGACACCCTGACTACCCTGAATGTCAAAAAGAAATTACTTATCAGTCTCCTATCCATCTCTTTTTCTCACTCTCATTCCATTGTTGATGCCATCTGTCACTGTGGCCCCCAAGGGTGCAGCTACTGTAGCCACAGGTCAGACATCCCTCTTGTCCTTCTCTGTTCCTCTCCAACTTTCTGTCCACCCTGTCCAGTGGGACACAGGGTCACGGACTGACATTTATCTCGCTGGTATCAAGCACGCTTTCAGACTGATAAATTGTATTTCGTTTATGCCTGGTCTATATGCGTACCTTTATAACTATCTTTGTGAGGACCAGTCTTTCTTATATGTCATGGGACAATGGGGAAACTGTTGACCCTTTGACAACCTTGTGGATTAAGTTTTTAGTCAGTGTTCAGGGTGTAATCAGCAGCTAAAGCTTAATTTTGTTCATACTATTATAAAGCAGCAGTTGTACACTTAGCACTCACCAAAAAAAGGCACGTTTTGGAAAAAGTCTCAGCCAAAGCTTTTAAAAGATCTGTGACTTTGAAAAGTTAGAAATCTTAAAGGTAGATATTTCAACACTGACGACTTAGAGATTATTTTGTCACACGTACAGACACATTGCAAGGTCAAATACGAACTCGAGTGCTGTTTGGTTTGTAATTTGTGTAAACTGGCCTTTTTTTTGTAGTCCCTCACAACAAAGCTAATTGTCTTTGTCTTGCAACTTGTTTGGTTGGTCAGAACAAATATACAGCAGAGCTTAAAACGTCCATCTTTGACAGGATGAAAGTAATAATTTTCACACATTATTAAGCTTCAAGTTGATAGAGCAAGAAGACGGATGCAGTGCAAACAAACAGGTCCTGGCTGTAGCTGAAAAACTAAAGCTGTAGGATAATTCCATTTATAGTGACTTGAGACTTAACTCAAGATCTACTTATTAGCTTTTTGTTGAACTTTCAATCAAGTCTTTGTCAGCTGTATGCTATGGTTGAAAGCTATGTAGGAAGTTGTGTCTGGTAAGTCTTACTACTAAAGGTCATCTAATGGTTGTTTGCATTAGCAGTTTTAGGTATTTTATGTACTTGTTTTAGTTGCATATGTGTGGAAAACGTGCCACATATTCTCAACAGATGTAACAAAGGAAACAGCAGATCTTGATGAATAGTGATGAGTCGTTCAAATAACTGCTTTGCCTTCATTCTATAAATAAGAGAGAAAAGAGGCAGCACAGGGCAGAGGCAATCATTTAATCACTAATTTAGAAAAACAAAAAATAAACCTCCTCAGTAACAGCACCAGTAGTCTAGCACACTTCTAATAAAGCAGCTTCTGTCCAGATGCAGTTATGTTGCTCATTAGCAGTGGGGGTCACAGACCTTGTCCCAGCACACTGGTGACCAGACCCTGCCAGATGTGCATTTGAAGAAACCAGCTTGTGGACGGCCTTTTAGTGTGATCATGTTTGTTAATGTGGAAATGACGCTGTTGTCATTCATACTCTTAATGTTTGTGTGTAAAGAATGTTAATGTGTGTGTGTCAGAGGCTGCCCATGCTGTCATATTCTCAGCTATTACTCACACAGTGCTTCCAAACCAGCTCATGGTACAGTTGCCCATCTATTGCAGATACCACATTCAACTGCTGCAGAAACACCACAGTCCCCACCCTTTTCCTCTGGGGTTTGAATTATGGGCTGATTGAGATTCTGTGCCAAGCCCTGCTCTGCGTCCACTGCTTTTATCAGTGGACTTTTATCTTTACCCCTCCTACAGCCTCCAACTTCCAACCTCCATCCTCCCACCTCGACCCAGCAGTCAAACATCACAGCCTGTCCCTGAGTCCTGCGAGCTGCCGGGGTGGCCAGCTGCTCACCCCGGTTTCCCCACACCGCCACCTCCACCACCTCCACCACCTCCAGCACCTCCACCACTGTCATCAAATGAGTCATTTCATGGTTGGGGATGAGTTACATCAATGACAGGCTACCATATGTTTTCATGTGCTTTCTTGTCCTTGTGTGCAGGCAGGTGTGAATAATGAAGTGAGTTGAAAGGGGGGGATGAGAGTGATATTGATACAAGGCTTTGTTTACAATAGAGATAGAGTCATAGTACTTTTATCAGTGAGTCACTCTGCAGGGAACTCATGTCTGAGGGGCATTTAATTAGATCGGGCCATTTTACTCAATTGTCCTCCACCCCCCTAATCTTTTTTTTTTTTTTTTTTTTTTTAAACACTCTTAATCTTTTATTCACTTAATCGTTCTGAAACTAATTCACAATAAAGGGCACATACACACACACACACACACACACACCATTTTCGGCTGTGGCCTTTTAGTGATGAGCAACGTTTGCTAGAGGTGTGGTTTAAGCAGAGTAAGAGTATGGACACACATATTCATCTGCCTGTAATGTGTAAATATGGCAGCTACATAAAAGCAGACCGTTTAAATGACTGCTGGTTGCTTAAAGAGGCTGATATGTAAAACGGGTCACGTTGACAAGGACGTGTGCGTGTCAGTGTGTTCATGGTTGTGTGTGTTTGAATATCTGCTGACATAGGCTCTGTGCCCTCCAGCAGTTCTCTTTGCTTACCCAACTCTTATTAAAGCAGTAAATATGGTCGGGACATAAATTTGACGTCATGAATTAATTCTACTCTCTCTCTACTCTCTCTCTCTGTCTGTTTGTGTGTGTACTGATGCACATTAATATGGCATTAATGTTGCCTTTTAATTACAAGAAGTCAAGAATTGCTGTGGGGCAAAGTTTGATGCATTCGGTTTCAGGGTGCTCCGTGCGCTTTTTGAAATATGCCTACCTTTTTTAATCCTCATCAATCTAGTTTAGAGGTGGTGATATATCGTAGCCTGTGTGAGTTTTTATGAGCTTGTGTAATTGGACTTTTATGTAGATGTTCTCTGTTAAAGACCCAAACATGCTCCAGGTGTTACTATGCCCTGTGCTCTCGTCTTAAAAGCACTTTGAAAGGTGCAACACATTGGGATGCAACAGGATGCCCACTCAGAACTTAACAAGGGTACCTGCAGTAGGAGTGTGCTGCATAAACAAGTCCGCAGTCATAGATTTGTTGGCTCCTTTGCAAAAGATGAGACCACGGCCTATAAAAAAAACTGGCAGATTCCTTGTAAAGATAATTAATTTGGCATTTGGCTCATTTAACTTGAGATTTAACTGCTTCAGCTAAAACCTCCATCAAATGATCTACTTCCTTTTGATATGTTTATGACTCTGAAGGAAAACTTTTAGTTTATGCTGTCATTGAGGTAATTTGATTTCTGTTTCATGCCAGGCATTTGTTGCATCCTACATGACACTGTAAAAATTCCTGCATTTTACTGTGTGTGAAATACAAATACAGGAGAATCTTTCAGCATCACCAACAGTATTTTTGACTGGTGTACATGTATCCCTCTCTTTGATAGAATACAACTAGAAAATATAGAAAATATATCCACAGTATTAAAAAAACACACTGAGTATGATCAATACATCAAAGACAAAAAGAGAGTGGAGTGGAAGACCTGTCAAAATCTGATGAGAAGATAAGAGTTTGTTCTTTGACACTGAAATACGTCCAGCAAGGACCAGACTTAGCATCTGGCAGCTTCATCTGGATGCCAAGTTGATCCTTCCACAGTCAAGAAAAAACAGATCAGGAATGGTCTTTGTGAAATGAGAGAAACCAAGAAACAACTTTTTGTTCTAATATAAAAAGTGATAAATAATTATATGTGGACATCTCATCATTGCTGAAAATCTAATCCAATAGTGGCCTAAGACTTTTGTGCAGTACTCTACATATGAAGTTTCATGAGCACAAAAGTCACACACTCAAAAAAAGTTTCCTTGGAGAATCGCTGTGAAGGAGGTTTCTCTGACTCGTGGAGGATCCATTTGCAGCAGTGCAGAGTAGAAATTGGATGAAATAGCACAAAGGAAAGAACACTTTGGCTTCTCCTTTAAACCCCCACCCTCCTGTCCCTTTAGTCTGAGAGAAAGAGTGAAAGAGAGCAATAGTGAGAGTGTGAAAGGACGAGAGGGTAAAAGCAGAACACCTCAAGCCTTCAGACGGGGACATGGTTTTCATCGCCCAGCTGATAGAAAGAACAGATTGACTTCTTGTGAATTACTCTGCTGAATATGATCCTACACTGCAAGAATGAGAATGTCCCAGCTTCATATAGGAGACACAAGGGCAGAATGACTTTCTCTGAAGGTTACCTTGTTGGATTAACCTAAATCATGGCGCATTGGGCACGTCCTATTGAGCTTTAAATATATAATCTTATCTGTCTTCTTTTCTTCTTTTGTGCTTATGCTCATGACTCGTTCTTTTTTCCCTGCTCTCTCCTTTCCTCTTCTCCATCCTTGTCCTGCGGTTACCTGGGAAACCGTTTCTGACTACTTTTCCTTTGGAGATGAAAGAATGAGCCAAATTTAGTTGACTCTCTCTTCCTTTGGGGCTGACATATAAATAAAACTACACTGAAAAATATTAGTATTTGTAATGCACAAATTGTAAGTGACTGTGGCATATTTGCCATTGTCTGCTTTCAGTGCCCCAAATTTGTTATTATTACTTTTTTATTTCCTTTAATTAACATATCAGTATCAGTTTTTTCAGTGTACTAAATTCCTCGATGGATTTTGCCCTATAAGTGTTTTATTTTGAAGAACCTAAACTTTTAAACTAAGCAGCAACTCACTTGTATAAAACTTTTTTTTCTTTTCTAAGCTGGTTTTATGAGCACCACTGCAGAATCCCATTATGTTTAGCTTTCTTACACCACTAAGAGTCAGCTCAAACTCTTAGGTAGTGAGCTTAGTGAGGTTTGCTGGTAATCCTGTTGACCTGTGATCAAGCAGCGAGCATAATAACTCTAGAGCTTGATTTAAAGTCAATACTCTCCATATAGGGTTTTATTATAGAAAAACACTACCCAAGCATGTTGATAGTCCTATATCATATTTGTTTGCCATCTCAGTGCTAGTGAAATGGTGGTGTGATGATGGCTGTGAAGTATGTGTTACCTTTCTGTCAGACTCGTTATACAGTATACTGGGTAATGTGCAATCAAATTGTTCTCAAATGTAACATTGTGTTGCCTCGTTGTGATTGTTATCAACAAAGTGTGTAGTCTGCTAGCAGGGACAGTTGGCATTTTCTGTGTTTCACACATTCCAGTCAGATATGAAATGAGGTTTTTCAGTAACTGATTGTAAACATGATGTACTTCTTGTTCCTTGGTCACTTTCCAAGTGACATTTCAGTTTGGCCGTCATCAGGGATCCTCGAAAAAAGCACGGCTTGCTTAACTGCACACCTCAGGCTTCAGAGGAGGTGTCCACACTTTGTAGCTTCTGAGCTGTACACAGCTGCAGTTAAGGCAAGAATAGAAGATGAGCAGCTACTTGCATGAACAAACACATTTAGACTCTGTCTTGAGAGCCACGCGAGACAGTTACTGCACAGATTAGAGACCCGTAGGAACATAACTGCCATCAAAAACCTGTAAGCAATTAAACCCACAACAAGCGCAGGCTGATGCACCTCGTGTTTACTACTCATTTGGCTTTATTTTAATTTGTACATAATCTCATCCATGCCTACTAATTTGCTGCCATTTACTGCACACCATGAACAGAACGTTATTGCCTTGGATCTTGGATAATTATTGAAATTTTCTCTAGGAATACTCAAACCTCACTGCAGATTCGACCAGATTGCTCTGTCGCTGGCATGCTACTGTGTGTGTGTGCGTGTGTGTGTACCTGACAGGGTCCCAGTGTGTGCTAGCTGAGCCCTGTCACCCTCTCCCACAGTGAGGTGAAATGCTTTTCACTGCTCGCTGCCTTTCTTTTCCATGCTCCTCAGGCTGCATGAGCATCCAGGTGGGACAGCAGGCAGAGAATATTGAAACCCCGAAGCTGTGGTGTGTGTATTTGGTGCGTGCTCACATGCGTGTCTGTTCTCCGGCATTTGTGTGTACGCACAGTGTTTGTAGCTGTCTGATTTTCTACTAGCGGAGTGTATCCAAAAGCTGAGACATCGCTGCAGGCAAGCTTTCTCTATCCAACACTGCCGTCACAAGGCTTTCTGCCTCCTGCTGCTGCTTTTACAGGATTAGAGATGCCACCATTGCCTTTTCTCTGTTTGTGTGGCTGTGCGCTTCATAGTGAGAATGGCAGGATGATTGGGTAAAAAAAGGAGAGAGCGATATCTACGATTCATTTCAGCACAGCCACAGTCTCTTTTTTTTTCAAATTGAGGTGACAGCAGCAAGAGTTTTGCTTTGCACCACTTTAGCACATCTGTTTATTGAGTATGACTCTGTGCTGTCTGTCCTACTGCCCATCATTGCACTGCCTCATTAACTCCAGCATCAGGCCGCATGACTAATGGACTAATATTACACTCATAACAACCCTGTTTGTGATGGTAATAGTGTGAGATAATTTCCATCCATATTAGCCCATCTCTCCTGAACTGATAAGAAGCAGAGAAGCCTTCCCATTAACTGGCTAGCATTAGTCATCGAATCAACAAATATCAGGTATCATGATTGCCACTGCCAGCAGATGTCAGAAATGTGTCAGAATGAAGATGAGACCTATGTGACAGCAGAAAATGGAAAAATAAATACATGCATGTTAGATTGTTACAAAAACTTCTGGTCATTACTGAGGAAAAAAGACAAAACTTAACTGCTTGTCTATTATTTGTATTTTTGTTATATATATATTGTATGTTTTCTATGGCATATCCATCCATAGATGGCATACAGCGCCACATCGGCACTCGATTCCCATTTGGAAAGAAAAAGCGCCCCACAGGGTGAACCATTAAACAACTGTCTTCTGTAGGTGCATCAGAATAATGACTCAAACTAACAGTAAAGTAAAACCAGAAGCATTAAGTAAAAGATGCTAAAAATGAACATTCCACTTCTACTAAGCAGTGTGCACACACCCACCACAGATTTACTCTCGTAGGACGAGGCACATGTCTGCCTGGACAGTTTGATGGTAAATATTACAATCAAATTGTGCTCTCACAAAATTGCTCTTGTGTATTTACATTACCCTCGAGTGGCTTCAAATCCCTCTCACGCTAACTCACACATTCATACATGCTGCTCAATCATTCACGGAGATAAGCGGTACGGCTTATCAGTGAGGAGCACAGCCTGAGACACGGCAGCCAAGTAACCTGGCCACTCCCTGCGAGGAGACAATGAGGACATTCACAGCGCACACATGAACACACAGATATGCGCGCCCACCCCTCACTGTGAACACAATGAAGCAGATACAGTGTGGTCAGACATGTTCACTGCATTAGAATAATGACCCATTCACAGACACAGCTAAAGATATACACTAGCTCCAATTCAAATTCATATTTCCGTTAAGGATTCATCCAAATTAGGCTAGTAGATGTTCCAACATTTTCGTCTATTGGCTTTAACCGTGCTCTGTGACAGCATATTGCGATATGGAAGTTCACCAATGTAGCAATTACACCAGAGATTACATTCTTTACTGAGAGGCAGCTGAGTATGAGCCACTTAGACATTGCAGGTGCCATTGGCAAAGTGCCCGTAATCGTAATGAATAGAGGTTGTGAAGGTGAGATGGGTTATGCTGAGTTCAGAATTAAAGGGCCATTGCAGGCTTTTGCATAAATCCCTTTTCTTCCGTCTTACAGTACCTCTACAATGCAGTATAAGCCTCCATAAGTCTCAATGCTACAGATGATACTACTAAATATTAAAGGGATCATTTCAAGCTCTCTGTGTTGAACTGGTATCACTTCCTGCATATGGTTTGGGTCCTATTTGCAAAAGCATATAACTGATTTTCTGGACTTATGCTGAACGAGTAATCATACTTCATGACCATGAGCAGAAATGGTTGCAGCATAATGTCAGATTATAATACAGACGTAGTACAGCATAGCATACACCGTAAATTCCTTCTTGATGCACAGGGTCTCACAGTAAGCTCTAAATAGATTCTGATGCACCTTTTTTGTCTTGCTTTTACATAAATCCTAACTCTACTCAGTTTACATGCTTTTCTGTTCCATTTTACTTTTATATTAATTATGTCACAGTCGCAGAGTTTGTGGTGCGTAGTCAGTATGAAGCATGAATACATTAAACTAGTCTTCATATTTTGCATCAGATTAGCCTTGAAACAAATGATTGAATTCCACAGTCACACTGATCTGATAATCCCCGAAATGCATATCAGTCAAATCAACATCTATTATTCACTCACAGCAAATGCACGGCAATTGGATGCAAGGCTTTGAAGTGGTGCACATGTCAGTTCCAGTGTTGTCTTCTGATACACGGACATGTGCACTCACTTATTCTCACTGTCCTGCTGGTGAAGTCTCACAGAGGGTTGTTATCCAGAGCACTGAGCTCTCACTTCAGCTACAACCGAGACGACTGGTGCTGAAACTCTACTGCAGCTCTGTTAGTGCGCGTGCGTGTGTGTGTGTGTGTGTGTGTGTGTGTGTGTGTGTGTGTGTATCCCCTCCACCTGTGAGTCGCTGAGTGGAAAGATGTCGTACTGGGAGTGAGATGGGCTTTTCAGGGGCTGTGTTGTGGCCCATTGACCGTCTCCTCTGAACTCAGCCAGCTCATCCCCTCTCTCATCCATCCTTTTTTTGTTCCCCTTTCTTGTGTTTAACCTCCATCCCCTTAACCATGCTCCTTCTTTTTTTCCTTTTTCCTTTTTACCTTTTTTTGTTACACCATATTTTGACAGTCTTTCCCATTGTTCTCCTATCTACATGACACCTCTTTGTGTTCTTTTTTCCCATACTTCTGATGATATACTTCCATTATGCTGTCTTCTCTCCAGGCTTCTCTTTGTACCTTCACTCTCCTTTTCTTCCCGGGCAACAATTTCATTCTTTGTGTAGCTCTCTTTCTTGGTGTTTTCTTTGGTGTGCTCCAATTCCATTTCTTCTTCTTTCTCTCAGTTTTGAACTTTTCCTTCCCACTCTCCATTACTACTTTGCACTTGGTTTTGTGCCTTTTCTTCTCTCCATCTACATACTGTATGACCATCCTTCCCCTTCTGCTAACGTTACCTGAGAAAATAAATCATTGATGTGAACCCAGATGGAAAGTATTTTACTGACCAGCAGGTAAAATACAATAAAAGATGCAGATGTTTTGAAATATGCAGAAAGTTTCTGTGCTTCTACAAAAATGTAACAGTTATCAAACTACATCATTTACTCACATAGGATGTACTTAAAACTTTGCCAAGAAACTCTCATGTGTTTATTACCTTGAGAAACACAAACAAAGACCAATGACAGCTCAGGGAGTGGCGTGTTTGTTTCAATGTGTCACTGAGAAAGCACAGTCAAGTAATTAATAAATAGCTACATCTTATTCAGTTGTTTTTCTCTGTGCATGCTGCCTCTCTGGCATGAATTACTGTGACACTTTAATAAGCTAGTTGAGCTAATGTTATTAATTACACCTGTACTTTCCCTGCTATTAAATGTCAAAGTGTCAAATATAAGTAAGGCTTTTTGATTTTAGGAGGTTTTCTGTGAAGAAAAGTGCTGTCACACAGTATCTTCTGTTGTACAATCTTTAATTTACATCTGTTTTGACAGTTGGTGGACAGGGTCAATTTTACTCTCACCATGAGTGCATTTACGTTGACCTGGTTTCCTTAATCAGTGTAGGGGATTAGGAAAACCTGATATATCTAGGTAAATTTATCCTGGAGAACAGGATCAATTACTGCATGAAGAGAAAACAGGATGATGTAGACTGGATATTTTGGTGAACAACAATAAGTAGCCTGTGTACATTTCCTTCATATGTTAGGTATCAACGTATTTGCAACTTGTCATTTACATTAATTGTGCTTGTTCATATAATCATTATGTTAATTACGTGGTTGCAATTGCCTCAAAAGCGTATTTGTGATTGCAGTTTAGTCGTATAGGAACAGCATTTTTATGAGACAGGGTGGCCCTCACTGCACTGTGAAACACTTTCCTTCATCTTTCCTCCCATCTCTCTGCAGTCTCCTAACCTAATTTATTTTTCTTTTTCACATTCATCTTAAGTGTTTTCAGAGGGCAAACGTTTCTTATTTTCTTTCTAATCTCTGCCTTTTGAATATTTGTCTCTTCTGTTAATGAAATGTCGATTGTGTGTGTGTGTGTGTGTGGGAGGTCTTAGGACTTTAAGTAGCTCATTTGTTTTGTGGTAATTTGTTTGACCTTTGCATAGCCCTGCCTTTCAACCTATCTGATCTGCTAAAGGATCAACACTGAGCATAGAGGTGGTTATTTGCTGACTGCTTCATCCATAATACATTATTAATAGTTTGAATTAGCTGAAGGATCGGAAAGTTATTAATTTCACATGAAGTTCACCTTGAGATGAGGCTAATATGATGTGCAAAGCAAGAAGGGAGCGGACAGCAAAAAATAGCTATCCATCAGGGGGAGACAGAGAGGAAGAGCAGCAGTGTTGTTTAGGGCGAAAAGAATGATGGGTGGAGATGTGAGGGATGAGAAATGAGAGAAAGCGGGCAGGCAGACAGGCGGGAAGACAGAGAGGTCTGGTGATGGGCAGAGGGTAATCTGTGGAGAGGAAGAGACAAAGGGAGAGTGATGAGGAGGGAAGGAAGAGATTGCTGTTCTAAGGAGATTAGCTTTCAGATACAGTGGATGAGACAGATAGAGATCACAAGAGAGGGAGTAATGATGGGGAAGTCACAGCTGGAAAAGTAGGAAAAGAGGAAATGTGAGCGTGAAGAGATGTTTGCCGACTGTTTTGTGGAGAGAACAGGATGTAGAAGAAGAGAGGAAAAAACATAGCAAGCTCCAGCCATCGCTCACCTTTAGGGTCCACCTATAAAACATTGTGATACCAGGAATAATTAAAAACCAGTAATGTGTGGTGCTTTTTGCTCTGGATTCAACAGATCACTTCCCCTTTAGTTATAGCGCGTGTGCACAGGTGCAGGTATGTTGTAGCTGCGGTCAGGAGGAATCTGACCTGTTTAGGAGGCACCATAACACAAGATTTATTTTAGGGAATAAATGAGAAGCCAGCAGGAATGAGGAAGCGGTGGGTGCAGTCAAGATGGATGGAGAGATGAAGTGGTAGAAAGACAGGGTCAGCAATCACGAAGCTGTGCACTTTCAGACATCACCGAGACTCGATATTAACTGTGCGCGGTGACTGCCTGGTATCAATACAGCTGAGTATAAACAAATGTAGATTTCATTCTGGGCCAGCTTGCGATACACTTATTGTGAGAGAAATAAATATATCAGCGGAGAAATCCATTTTACTACCACTTCCCTCGCAGCTTATCGCTCTCAGTGTTGTTTTAGCTTTACTTGGCAAAGCAGCGAAGTGTGGAACATATTTACGTGTGAGGTGACTGGCTGCAGTCCAAGCACTACACAATAAATGAAGCAATGCCCAAAGACAGGGGCCCACTCATTTGAAAAATATGGCATTGGCTAACGTTATATCCTCAAGTCCCATACTAACTACCTTGACACACACAGGCACTGCTGAATTTATCTGTTGTTTTTTCTTTTTTCTTTTAGGGCAATGTGGGATTAAACCTGTTAACAGCACGTTATAAATAAACTTGACCTAAGCTCGCCACTGTTTCTTCAGCTTTGTTGTCAGCCCCTCATCTCCCCTTCAGTGTCTATATCTCACCTAGCTTTTCATTTATCTTTGTCTGCTTTTTAGCGTTGCTATAGTTACTGATCTAAAAGAAAAGGATGAATGGTGTGAGACTGAGAGATTTAAATGAAAGTCAGGTGAGGACCTGCTGGATTGTCACATGCGTTACCAGAGCTTGTTGCGCATGTCGAAGCGTAAGAAAAATATTAGGAGTCAGTACAGCTGCTGGGAATCAAAAGCAGACGGGAAAGTCGAGAAAAGAGGACATGAGCCAGTGGCACATTAAAGATTAAAGCTTTACGACAAAAGGAGCAATAGTACATGCAAAGGTATTGTTTAGGGACATGAAACAAGCTCAGCACACATCACCAGCATGTATACAGTCTATGTGCATGGATGACCATGACAGTGTGTGGGTGAATGTAGAGATGGAAAACTTTATTCTGCTGATTCTCTTGTTTTTGGCATTCAATTATTCATTCAGGCTGCAAAACTCTTTCATCCTCTCTGCCCCATCCCTCCTCCTCTCTGTCTCCCCTGGCCTTTCAGTTTGACTAAACACAACACTTTTTCATGTCCACTCCTCCCTCCTGCCCACCTCCTCTCCTCACTCTCGCCTCTTTATGTATTCTATTTTATCCTCACTCTCTGTCCATTTCCACTTCTTCTATCTGACCCTTTCAGTTTCTCATTTTTTACCGCTTGCTATAGTCCACTGCTGCTTATACTTTTTCTTCCTCTGTCTTTAATTTAGATTTTCATCATACGTTGTTCTCTCTGTCTCGCTCAGTCCCCTTCATTTTATTTCTTCTGATGACAATCTCTTTGCACTTCCCCATCTTTGTCTCCCCCCTGTCTCTGTCGCTCTCTGTTTCCTTGACTCACTGACTCAAGAGTGTGCTCTATTAGTATTCCCCAAGGGTGGCTGGACTCGACAATGTGCCGTGTGTCACCTCACCAAGAGACAAACAATTCAATTCAATTCAACTTTATTTATATAGCGCCAATTCAGAAGTCATCCCAAGGCACTTTACAGTGTAAGGTTTAAGACCTTACACATTAAAAAAATATACTGAATAAGTAGAAAACCCAACAGTCCCACTAGAGCAAGCACTGGGCGACAGTGGAGAGGAAAAACTCCCTTTAACAGAAGAAACCTCCAGCAGAACCAGGCTCATGGTGAGCGGCCATCTGCCTCAACCGGTTGGGGTGAGTGGAAAGAGAAGGGAGAAAAGAACAACAGGCAAATCAAAGACAACAACAACAAGCAGCAGACAAAACACTAGGCAGGTTGGAAGGGTCAGCAGCTAAACAATGAAAAACAAAATGTCTGGAGAAACCCAGTGGCGTCTCTGCATGTGAGAGAGAAAGCGAGATGAGAAAAATGGCGGTGATTGAGCTGGACGATGAGACGAGGCTTTGTATTAGAGCAGCACTGACGAGTTTGGTCATCAATATGTATGATTTGCTGACTGCAGCCGTTGAGTGAAAAACTGCTAAGTGGCAGCTAGCAGTGAAAAGTTTAAGCATTTTCTTTTCTTCATCAGTTGTCGTAATCTGTTAATTGTTTTAGAGTTTTTCATATTGATGTCTTCTGTGTTTGCCACAAATTAATAGATTAAGTAGACACTAACTTACTTAACGCAGCAACAAATATGCTGCATGTATAAGCATGTTACCTGCTTGTGTACGTGCTACTGCACAGTGTGCTGTCAGTTTTGTTATTACAACTCTACTGACAGCGCTGAGCAGGTGTGTTAGTGGTGGAAGTGTTTGACTCCAAAATGTGTTCCTTTTCTTTTCTGCCGTTAGCTAAACAATGGATGGCAAACATACCCATGAACAGTCCTGTCATCTCACAGGGTATTTATGAAATGCACAAGCAGCCATGAATATGAAATGCATGTACAGTGTATTATTCCCTGCGACTGTGATCTAGACATGCATCTGAATTGAACCCAATGCCTGTCTCTCTACAGTAAAATGCCAGTGGCAGGCCCACTCCTTTTTTATTTGCTAGAGAAATATAGTCTACTTGCTGCAAGAGTGAAGTCCTGACTCTGTCTACTGCTCTGCTTGTAGCCACTATATACGTATACTGCTTGTACTGTTTGTGCACATTTTACTAATGCATATGTACATGCACATACATATTATGCACAGCAGTCATCCCCCTCTCTTCTATCCTTAAACTCTAAAAATAAAGCATTTAGGTCTCACATACCGTCCTCAGTCTACAAAGAGGGGTTTAAGTCAGAGTGTGATACACAGGGGGCTTCAGTGTGCGTGTCATATGACATAACTCAGGAGCAGATTTTGTGACTGAGTGAGATGGAGAATGAAGAAGGGATGGAGGCGGGTGATGAAAGAGTGAGATAAAGAGAGGACACGTAAAAACAGAGCACGGTGGCGCACCTTCTCTCCTGGGCCCAAAAGATCACTCCATCTTCATCTGAGGCACTTGAAAAACGCGCAGCATGGCGACCCAGCAGGTCCCTCACACACACACACACACACACACACACACACACACACACACACACACACACACACACACACACACAATAATCCTTCTTCCACAGTGACACACATAGAAACACAAAGACCACCCACGTTTTCACACCCACACGCACAGACAAAGGTCGCAATCATCAGTGAAAATGTCGGTCTAGAAAGGCTTTTAGTAAAACTTAAACACTGTTGTGATGTCATATATTCTAATGTGATGCATCTGACAGAACAGCTTCCAGCAGGAGAGCTACACCCAGCGGGGAGTTAACAAGACTCTGAAAGAGGGAAAAACAAGACAGTGATAGTGTGCGGCAGTGTGGTTGTGGGTGTTTGTGTCCTGCAATAAGGCACCCTCCTACACATTAGCACTCACACATGCACACTGACCTTCAGTGGGTACCTTGGTAGACAGGTGGTGGTGCCATTGCCTGTTGCTAAGCAATTACCAAGTCCATTACCCCTGCAACATGCCCATAATGTGTATTTGTTTCTGTGTGTGTGTGTGTGTGTGTCCAACTTTTCACTAAAGCCGGTAAGGTGCTTTAATGTAAGGTTAGCTACAGGTTGGACACAATATTGCATGGTTTATTTTTGCTATAAGCCACTGCCTCCTGTTGGCTCTTTGCCCTTAGTGCACTTTTTTCATTTTTTTTAACAAAACCAAAAAATTAACAAGTAGCTAACTACTGAAATTCTGATTGCACATTATGAAAAGGTAGTTTAATTTACCTTCAGTGTTACATTCCATTGGATCTTTTGTTTTTCTTTTAGAGGAACAAGTAGTAGTGGCTAAGGACAGTGGTTGCAGAATAAAGGTGATGAAAGCTGACTAAACCTATGCAAAAACTAACAAAAATTCTTGACACACACACAGCTCGATATATGGCGGCAGCAGATGCTGCAGCATATATTGGCTGTAAATAACTGCTATCCCATTACAGACTGGACAACTGAAACACAGTACAGGCTCAAGCACATGGACACATGCCAAAACCACCTTGATACCATGCATTCAAACTCAGAGGTACAGCAGATGGTCAAATGAGCAGACATAAGCTGTTAAAGACCCCCTCCCCTCCTCGTTCAGTCAGTAGGTGTGGTTTGATGGCCACTTGGAGTCAAATACCGTTCGCTAAAAGGCGGCTTATTGCAGGATGTCAGTTTTGTCTCCTAATGCAGAAATGATTGGTGCTCGGATGCAGTTACCTCCTCCCAATATTCTGTTAAAACCACTGGTCTGTAAAAAAAAGTGTTGAGGGAAAAAAGGAAACATTTGTCCAGTCTGACTGCTCCCCCCATCCCCCGCCCCCACCAACCCTCATTCTGCTTTCACCTTCATTTCAACTCTGCTCAACGTGCAAAGGGTATGGTAATTAAAGTTGACCTTTACCTGTACAGACTCACACACAGGCATTATTGTGTGCATAAATGACAGCATGCACACACACACACCATGGGAAAACCTACATCTGCAAACCTCAATCAGTTATGTTTTTATTGGTTAACAAATACTCGCTGCGTTGGGTTATACTATATTTTTTCATATTAATTATCAAAGTAATGATTTGCCAAAAACACTTGATTACCATTATTTTGTTTGCCAGTTTCTTCATTTGATCCAAGCAAACAGACTCATTTACAAGACTTGATGTAGTGCATGTGACTTTACAGCAGATGTTGTTCGGTCTCTCTGATCATCTGCACATTTCAGTTATCTTGATCCATAAAGATGAACATACACAAAGACAGATTTGGAATTGCATCGAGTTGAATGTGAAAATCATTACCTCTGGAGTGCAATAAATCAGTTTATGCTCATTTTGTAGATTATCTTATTATTTTGTGAGTGTCTAATTTAGTGTGATGTTTCCATCCCAACAGATGTTTTTCATGAACACCAATAAAAATCAGACATAATTTGTAGAACATCATTTTTGTATCAGATTCTTGAAGAGGTAGACATTTTGGGAAGTAGGCTTTGCTTTCTTGTCAAGACTTGAACAGGAAGAAGCCTGTACGCCTGTAAACAGTTACAGTAGCTAAGCATAGCACAAAGACTGGAAACGGGAGCAAACAGCTAGTCTGGCACTGTTTGAATTTTCCACCCAACCATAAAAACTAATACTGTTAACGTCACATGTCTGCATGTTGAACTGCAACATCAGATATTTCCGGGGAAGAGAAAACAGGATGTTATAGTTTGGGTATTTTGGCAGACACATTTCATTGATATGTTAAGTATCAACATATTTGCGTCTTGTCATTTACGTTAATTTTGAAACATGTTCCCCCCAAAAAAACTGCAGTTTAGTTATGTAGGCACATGGTTTTAGGAGACTGGGTTGTCAATACAATTCCAATTTCCAGACCTAATTTCTTATTCATTGAATTTTTTACCATGCAGTATAGTAATTCACCATGCAGTACAGTTGGAGGTGGCAGTATTCCCAGCTCTTATATTTAAATGGAGGTGTTAGTGTTGGTATCTTGTGGTTACATGTGGCTGACTTTAGCTTTCTTCTTCTTCCTCTTCTTTTTTGTCTTTTGTATGAGTTTCTTCACACTCTCTAACATTTCTGTTTTTCCAAACTTCATATCATTGATTCACTTTGTTATTACGTCAATTCTCTCTTCTACAGATCTAGTCTTCCTGCCTCTAACTCTTCCCTCTTCTCCTCTCTCTCTCTCTTTTTCTCTCTGAGTACTTGCCCAATGGTGCTGCAAAGGTGATTTATGGTGTGTGGCTGTTGGCTCTAAACGGGATGTTTTATTCAGTGGTAGAAGGATGTCACTGCCTTTCCTACCACTCTCCAGATCCTTACACAGAAAGAACACAACACGAGCACGCACAAACACACACACTGACGCTGACATTTCCACCCCGACAGCATTAGACAAGGAGATACAGACAGACTGGTGGAGATGGACAAAATGACAGGCACGTATGCAACTGACAGAGAGTCAAACACAGAAGGAAGAATAATGACAATTTCTGTAGTAAGTGGGAAGTTTCTGTAACTGAGTGTGTGTTTAAAGTCAAGGTCAACCCCAGGGCTGCATTTCACCTCCTGTTGTCAGCTCACATACTGACAGTAGTGAGAAGCAGAAATGGAAATTCATCTGTCGGTTCGGTCGTCTCTTTGTCTGTTTCTCCTTAATTTGTGTTTGTGTGGTGCAAGCATTCGGGTGTGTGTGTGTGTGTGTGTGTGTGTGTGTGTGTGTGTGTGTGTGTGTGTGTGTGTGTGTGTGTGTGTGTGTGTGTGTTTGTGCATGCTTAGAGTGAATGTTGTGTGTGTGTGAGTTCATGTTGGTGTGACTAATGCAATGAGAATAACAGTATGAATATTCATTCATTGTTTTCATTAAGTGTTTACCAGTTACTCTTGTACCTGTCACTCTCAGTCTCAGGAGGGTAGTTTGGTGAATACTGTGAAAAGATGCTGTGATATTTACTGTATACTGCCTCTGAACTGAGATTTCTATATTTTAGATTTTATTCATACATTCATGTTTATACAGTGTTATATTAATGTGTTTGCATTCGCTTCAAGGGTGGGGAATTCCTGATTTATTTATAGTATCTGTTCCTAACAGTAAGCAAGCAAGTAAGAGTAATGGACTCCAGCTTGTCTCTGCTGTGTGTCCAGTTGGTGCTCTCGCGGCAGAGCTGCCAAACTCTGCTTTAATTCCAATGCAGGTCCTGCTGGAGAGACAGGTGCACTAAACGTGACTTATCCTTCACCTCAGTCCCCTACAGTTTAATTTAACCTGTGTGTGTGTGTGCAATTGTATGATCTTGTGTGAGCATATCTATGCACATGAAATGCATGCTATATATATATATATATATATATATGTATATGTATATATATATATATATATATATATATATATATTTATGTATATATGTATGTATGTATGTATATATACCCAGAACTAATTTCAACTTCATTCTCGCTCTGCTATCTGGAGAGCAAAGACGAGTCATGCAGCTCAGCGTGGAGCCATAAACACAGCAGGTGAAATGATGCTCGGAGGGCACACAGCTCTCTCTGAGCTCCCCAAGAATATTCAGATAGTTTTCATTTTCTCCAAGATTGGCTCTGGTTGATGGCCAATCACCAGAAGAAGAGACAAGTAGACAGGAAAACCTAAAATCAGAGGACCCATGGAATGACGCTGTATGTTTTCTTCAGCCATTTTTCATGGGAGACATTGCAGTCGAATAATGTATTTACTTATGGGCTACACGTAGTGTGCTCCATTTTTCACAGATGATCCTGGAGGGCAAAATAATGTGTGAGACATGTTGGAATGTATCATAGAAAGTCAGGTTGAAAAAAAGACAAGCCTTTTGTGGTTTCTGGAAATAATGGGACGGACAGTGCGTCATGTAGATACTGAACAAATTTCTGAGGGGAAGCTGCAGAGAACATGTGGATATGAGAGATAATTGGATGTTAGGAAAGCAGAGGTATGGGAGTTTTGTCTTTCTCTCTAAACTGTGAAGTTGACCTTTGGTGGAGGGAGAATATTTAATGGTCCAGCTACATTACAGCTGCCTAGTTTTGACTCCACCTGTCCTTCAACATATTTGTGCCTTTCAATCTCTGTTTTCCATATGTGCTCTATTACCTGTATGCCCAACAGCTAGGGCATGTTCTGGACCTGTGTGTATTTACAGGTATAGCATATGTTTGTATGTTCATTCATTTATGGCTGTGTAGGCTTTTTCCTGGACTGTTATGGTTTTTCGTCTAGCGATAAATGTGGTTACTGTGTAGCTGTAGGCTCAGAGAGCAGTCCCACGATCCCACAATTAAAGTTACTATCAGTCTGCATTTCTTAGCTCAGGCAATCGCAGCCACTCTCGTTATTACTCAATAGGGTGGAAGCACGAAACTCGTCATCTCTCATCATCTGTACAGCCCCGGGCAAAAAGTTCACACAATAAGACTTTGAACAGGATCACAAACACACTGAAATAAGCGGAGGACAGTTGCTGTTGTTATTGTTTTTTAGATCCTCTGACTGATACACTTACTGCACTTAAATATTAATTTTCAATTCACTTTTTTATGTAGTGCCAATTCACAAATAGTCACCTGCTGTAGGAAAAATATGTGGTTATGATTTCTACCATTGTAAAATATACATGCATTTACGTGTGGAGGCAAAACTGACGTAAGCATGTTGTATGTTCACTATCCAGTCTTGTTGGTAAAAAGATGTGATTTGTCTATATTGAAAACAATATGATGAATCTTATTTTAATCTTAATCCTATTCCTAATCCCATTAGCAAACAAAACATTAATAATATGAATCCAAGAAAAGAAAGAAGTGAAGACAGACAAATGGTGCAGCGCTCTAACCAGTCAGCTGACATCACAGACAGCTCCAATAAAGCATCTGAGCCGAGCAGCTGTGTGCTGATCTGGTGCAGGTGCGATGTGAGACTTTTTACTCATTTTCTCTCTGGGTCTATCACTACAAGGATTTAGATAGCAACACTTTTTAAATAAGAAAAAATAAACTTCAGATCTGTGGATTTATCTGAACAGAACAGAGAAAGAGAATTAGACAGAGAGAGATAACGAGAAAGTGAGCCGGGAGGAACAAGAGGCTTAGCTCCCCTCCACCCCTCCTCTGCTCTCTTACCGTCATGACTGTGTGTTTGTGGGTGTGTTGGACAGCCAGAACGGCTTGTTTATGGCCTGATTAATTGCTTTTATGGCCTTGTTTCTCCATGTGAATGATGCTGGGTGTTTTAATGAACACCCACTCTGCCTGCTTGCTACGCCAGCCTGCCGTGCCATTCCTGCTGCTGCTTTTTAGAGCATAGCCGAGCTTTAGCTAGAGCCCAACACCTGACGCTCACTGCATGCCTCAGCACAGGTGACAGATTTTATTGGTGTGTGTGTGTGTGTGTGTGTGTGTGTGTGTGTGTGTGTGTGTGTGTGTGTGTGTGTGTGTGTGTGTGT
>JAUYWH010000005.1:18967508-18983762 GCA_034779795.1 Ctenopoma multispine | reverse complement strand
TGTGTGTGTGTGTGTGTGTGTGTGTGTGTGTGTGTGTGTGCGTGTGTGTGTGTGTGCGTGTGTGTGTGTGTGTGTGTCTGTATGTTGGTTAGTGAAGGGCACACAGGAGCAGCTTGGTCCATCTGGCCTGCTAAGGTGCAGTGAAAGTGGGCCCAGCAAAGCAGCACCACCTCCCCTTCCCCGTCTGCCAGCTGTCATGCTTCTCCGTCTTTGCCTTCTCCATCAATATTCTGTTAACATTCCCCTCCTCCTCCGCTGTTCTGCCATGTCATAGTTTATTTTTCTTTCCCTTTCATACTTTTCAGAGCCTCCGTGCGCCTCTCTTGCTCTTGTTCTCTTTCAGTTTCTTTATCACCTACCGACTGTTCAGTCGGCTTTATCAGGTCATGCAACTGCCGCGACAGCTGGCAGAAGTAAAACAGAGTTTGGGGATATATTCGTACCTGTCTTGTATGTGCTGTATAGATGGCTAATGCAGTAGTTTTTTTCTGCAGACATGAGAGATACTGAGTGATGCTGCATCTATTTAGATCTCCACATTAGTCTTTACGTCTGCTTGGAGCTGTCCTGAAATAACCCACTGACTTTTCTGTAGCTGACTCAAATTCATCATTATACTTCAGCAGATTACTGAGCCAGCATGCTGCACAGACTGTACCTCGTGGTAAAGCATTTAACCCCTCGCATTCATTTGAACCCATTTAATCCGATGCACAGTACAATCTTTTTTCTTTGTTACTGAACTCGTGTAATTTTAATCCTCCCAGTCTCTCTCATTCAGTGCACAAGCCAGCCTTTCAGTACTGTAGATGGAAGACAGCATGAAAGGTCACATAGTGTGTCACCACAGTAGATATACTGAAGCTCAACAGCGTTATTGTATGAGTGACTCTCCCTGAAGCTCACAGTGCCCCCATTTTGTTGTGTTTACTGTACATTAACCTCACGGTGCACCATTCACTGTAGACAAAAGTGCTGACAAATCTCCAGGTAGTTAACCAGTGGAAGGAAAAGTGCTTTAATTCCACTTTATGTTTCTTTCAGTCTTTCAGACAGTATATGTCAGCACTACTACAGGGTTTTTGTGTCTTTTCCAAGGACACCTCAACATGTCGCCTCACATGACTGTGAATTGAACTGCTCACCCTTTGGATCCTACACTTCTGCTCCATCCACTGACCTACTTAACTCCAACTTAGATTCTTGTTTTTCAGGAAATTAAAGCAAAAAAAAAAAAAAAAGTAAGACAATGATATATTGGAAAAGAAATCAAAAAGCAAAAGCAATATTTTAAAGTGCAGTAAACATCCAAGTAAAATTGGAGAAATGCACAAGTCACTATTATTGCATCAGGTTACAAAGCTATAAGAAGTCAAAGTCACACTTTCAGGCATGATATATGACATTAAAATAAATACACAAACATTGAGCGAACAGACCCAGTAAGCACTCTTTTGATGTTGCAAATAATGTAGAGCATAGATTGTGTATAGACCTTCATTGCTCTAGACGCAAAGACATGCCTTAGAGTGTACTTAACATCATTTCAAGAGCCACTAGATTATTCATAATCATTACGTTCCCTGCTGCTGCATGCTGTTACCCATCCAAAGTATACCATTTCCCAATAGCCTTTTCCCCTTCCCCTCTACTGTGGACCAGAACATCCCTGTGATGATTTATGGCAATTATGCAAATGCAACATAAGGCTTTGGAAATTAATGCTAACCCCCACCAATCTCTTCGTCACTGGAGGATGGGTGTAACTGGAGCCGATGTTTTTACAATCCTGTTACTGTAATACCACGGACAATGCAAAAAGGCTACGTCAGCCGATTAAGGATTCCCCTTAAATTAGTTTGGGTTTATTGAAGCCTTATGGAGGCAGTTCACGTGTTTAATCATTCTTCTTCATTCATTAGGTACAACCTGATTGAAAAGGCAGCTTACACACGATGATTCACTCTTTCTTAATACTCAGAAGGGATGCTGGGTCTGTTTCTGTACACAGCAGATTCGAGCGACGTGATCCTTATTGTCACAATCTCTCACCTAGATAAAATGCACTGTATGGTAGGAGTGCAGATGTGGGTGTGATGGATCTTCGCTGCGTCTGAGATGAGCCGGGCAGAGTGACACACTGTCACTGTGACACACCAGCCACAGAGCTGAATGACAGAATCATTAGTGACCCCTTACAGCTCTATCGCCACCTTATGAGTAGATAGTCAGGTTCTACAGTAGATCTGCAAGGAACAAAATGTGACTTCAGCCAACTTAACTAATTTCAGAGAATATTAGCTTTTTTTCTATGCAGCCAATTTCTTAAATGCGTAAATGCTTCAACTACCCTGCAGACATGTGAAGGACATTCATATGACTCTTATAATTATGTATTAGTGAGATGGCGCCTTCTGTACAATAACGTGTGATGGGGAGCAGCAAGGTCTGACTCTGCTAATCACCTGCCTGTGGCATGTCACGTCAAACACGGGTCCTTTCACATCTGGGACACATCATGTCATACACTCTCTGAAGTGTGTAATACACATTATGGCTATTTGACATGCTGGACATGGTGTATGTTTGTGTGTGAATATGATGGAAAGAGTGGGGGTAGAACTATACACACACTCTTAATTAGTCAAACCCTGAAGCGTTTACTCCTTCATAGGCAAAGTGCCGAGTTGAAAGCAAGTTGAAACACATCCACTGTCAGATAAAAAAAAACAAACCTGTGTGATGACGTGTGGCGCTCTAGATGTTTGCAGGACAGTTGTTCACACAACGCTAGCCGTTCTTGCTTCAGAGTGACGTCATGTTGCATTTGTATTATCTACTAGAATCCACAGGGGGTCACTGTTCTGCTTTGTTGGAACAAACTAGCCAAGCAGGGAGGAGTCCAGGTTCAGTTAAAGCCTGGGTAAAAACGGATCCAAGCCCTGCTCTGGAGGATGTTCCTCTCCTTCTTTACTGGACATCAATACAGCATCAATGTGGACTTAAAAACCTGATGTGTGCACTTTCAGAAATCTGATCCAAGTTGTTAGAACTGCAGGCACCCTTGATGTTGTTGTGTAGAGGACACTCTCAGTCAGAACCCCCCCTCCTGTTCTTCCTCTCTGATAATGGTAGTCAAGGGCCTCTTCTTCCAAACATAATAACCCATTATCAACATATTTATAATTAAAAAGAGAGGTGAGCAGCTGTTTGGTATTTCACTGCCTTATCTAGGACCCTTTATCTGTCTCTTTTATATTCTTCATCCTCTTCTCCTTGAGCCTTTTAATTTCATGACTCTTCAATTAAATATTAAAGTGTTCGAGGATTACATCAGACTTGTGGACAAGCTGCTGGGTTTTCCCAGCAAGCCCTGTATATACATTTTCTACCCTTTTGTCTTTTTTTTTTCAGTTTCAGTTTGAACTTGCTTCACTGTCATATCATGTAAATACATTAGCACAACCAAAATATTCAGGATGAAAACCATAAATAGGTTAACTGTAGTCATTTGAAAAACCAAAGGACCATATTGTGCTGCAATGTCTCCATGTCTTTCTCACACACCCATACACACTTTTCCTCATGCCAAGAGGGACTTCTTCTGCCCCATAACCTCCACATTATGTCACCGATCCATACTTGCCCAGCAACATGACCATAATTGATCACTAATGTCTGACTGTGGCAGTGAAACATGATTCATGCAATTACTGATGATCTTTGCAGTAATCAAAGCCAGGTTAGCCACATGGCCACACTATGACATGCTTTATTCTGAAGACAATATCAACATAACATTTCTGAACAATAAGTGGATCATTCCACTGATGGATGCAAGACACTATTTGCTGATGATAAACATGTACCGCACATAAGGTCCGCTGCACATTCAGACATCAAAGCAGGACTTCATGAATGTGAGAAACAGAACATCAGTCATGTGTATGCGGAAGCTAAAGGTAGTCTACAAGTAGTGGAGTTCTCAAACACATTAATCACAGCGAGATCTACCTGACTGCAAAATGCAACAATGAAAACTCTGCTGTAGCTCATTAACTTCACCAGTGCAGTTGTGCTACCATTAAAGCAACCCTGAAAAATTTCACCTGACTGAGGTGAGGGTACAAACTGCTTCTTGTTCCTCTGCAACAGGCATTGTCTTCTTATCACAAGTACTGGAAGGGACAATACTTTATTGATAGGGTATTCATCAGTGCTCATGCTCTCAGCCTCATCCACACACATACGTGTATGCAAATGCAGGCACACATGAAGATCAAGGTGAGGAAAAGTGTACTGCCATTCATTTGAATGTGACAGGATTTTGCACATACTGTACGCCTCAAGAGCTGTTAGATATGTGGGTGTGTGAGTATATGTGTGTGCGTCTGTTAGTGACACAGGGTGCAAAGGAACAGCCTGCAGCACTGTGCATATCCAGCCTCATTTACCAGATTCCACTCCTCTATTATCAGCAGGATCATTATCCTCTCTCCTCTATGCCCTCGCTGCTTCGCTTCTACTGGGACTCAAGGTGGCACACCGAAATACCAGCACACACACACACAAACAAGCCTCCCTCACTACCACTCACCCACGATGCTTATTATTCAGCATTCTTTCTACATGTGAAAACAAAAGCCCAAAAATAGGTCCAACTTTTTTTGTTTTTTTCTGCAGTATTCCTGTGAAAGTTTTATAAAAAATGACTAAATGAGTTAGTGCGTTATTTCCCTTGCAGGATGCAACTGATGCCTATATCAGTATGCATCAGTGTAGATGGGTATGGAGATGGAGAGAGAGAGTGAGATGTGATTAAGGTTTCAGCCCTGCCATCTAGTGGAAAACCAGTTACTCATTGTCTTCTTCCATGCATGTTTATATCGCACCATTGAGCATAATAGAATGAAGTTTATGTTGCACAGCACGATCATATACAGAGTGTGTTTTTATGAAAGGACACATTTGTCTGTGTACACAGCCAGGGAAAGCAGGAAATGCAGCATTAACCATGCCTCAGCTAGCTGCCCCGCCATGATAATAATTACTTAGACGAGAGAAAGGAGATTCACTACTACTCTGCACTTCTCCTGCTTCTCTTTCACTTTCTGTGATTCTCACTGCCTCATCCAAAGCTGTATTTGTGAGAAGTTCTATCTGTTGTTATTCAACTTTAACAATCCTACTGCTTATTCAGCCCTGTGAGATCCCACTAATAGTCACAGTGGCTGCTGAGGCATGGAACGGTAGGTTACACTAAGCCGACTCTGGAAATATAAAACACAGCACGCATACTTGATGTCGATTGCTGTGTGTGTGTGTCTGAGCGTGTTGCGCCCGTGCGCTCAGATGTGACCATCTAAGCTGCGATTTTTATTAAAATACTGAACATTTAGTCTGTTTGAGAAGGAGGGAAGAAGGTAGGGGATTTTGTTTCTCGGTTTATTGGTTTGGCATTTAGAGACGGGAGAAATCCAGGGAAGGAGAAGGGAGAGAAATGTATTGAACACTAGAGAGATAAAAACAGGGGAGATGAGCCTATTCTCCTTACCACTGAGTGGTCTGCTCTCCAGAGAGAAATAAACTGATTTGTGATTAATGAAAATGGAGAAGAGGTGTCCACTCCCTCTCTTTCTCTCCCCCCTTTTCCCTTTCTCTCTCACCAAGGAAATCCATCTTGGTAATGATGTCTGTGTGTAAGGAATGATTAGGGAGCAGATAAAGAGAAAAATCAGCCAATAAAAGCAACACAAAACCGTTCTACAGTATTATCATCACACAACCCCTCTACGGGCAGGTGGAGATAAGGCTTTATCATGAAGTAAACACCTGACCTTTTGCAAAACACAAAGTCACAGCCTTCTTCTGTGTAACTTTCTCTCCAATTTTTCCAACACGTTGGCATCCTTTCCATCACTAATTTAGCAAGGCGGTATCAAATGAGTAAGCATTAGAGCGAGAACAAGTCCTGCAGGCTCAGTGATTAAATGATGCAGGCAGGTGATGAAGCAGTACACGAAGCAAATGAGAGAATAAAAATGTAAGGAGCTTTGAGTGAGACATACAGATGGTGTGAATGAAGGAGATTCTGAGTTGTGTTGATCTCATTCATGCCTCATTAGCCCGGTAAACTGATGTCAGTTTATATAGGCTGCATATTCTTGTGCACTACTGATATCACAGGACCTCATTTTGGCCTCAAGCGAGGTGAACGACGGAGAAGGAATTTCGTTTTTTAACCATAACCACAACTCACGTACTTACAAGGAATAAGTAGCATAGCGTGGCAGGAGAAAGTGAAAAGGAAGAGATGTGTAGTTATGGAACAGGGGTGAGCTAAAGTATCATCAAGATAAGCACCTGGAAGATCAGAAACCACGGTGCAATGCTGCACCTGCCTGTCACATGGGAGACTTCACAGCAAGCGCGGCAGAACCAGTCATTCATACGATGTTACGCAGGGAGAGCAAAGTGTTTTTAGTATGTCAAGAGCGGGGACAGGAAAAACGGAGGCATGAAGGAAGAGATGGTAATTAGGAAGAGAAAAAGCATTTCCCTTGAAGTGCAGGATGTTAAGAAGACAAGCTCTGATTTTCTGTTTAATGCAGCGAGATTCAGGTGAAAGGAAGTGCCATGTGGAGGTGGGGTGGTGGCAGAAGGGTCACAGCCGTATAAGGCATGTAAACGGGGGAACCCAAGCATAAAAACTGACAGACCAAAGGTTGAAAATAATAAAGGTCCAGCTATTAATTTTCTAGCCACTTACAGAGAGTGGGGTCACGGTGTGAGCTTGACACAGAGAACAACATCCTCAGTGACTGCTGCAGACATCTCAGTGACTGCTGGATGAGCAGGAACTGAGCACAAAGACAAAGCACAGAGCACAAAGTGGATGTTCAAACAGATTTGTTTTTATAGCCTCAGAGTGTGCTTTCCGTAAACCCAGAGTTCATGGCTGTTGGTGAAAACAGGAACAAGCATACAAGCTTCCTCTTCTTTGCTGCCATCGTAGATGTCATCCCCAATTACTACTGGTACTGGTGTATCTCAATACCTGGTGCAAATACTGCCTCTTCCTGTATTTAGTCTACCATTATAGCAGCACCTGAGGCTACAACCCCCAAAATGACCATAAGGTTGGATTAATACCTCTATAAAACAGTTTCAACAAAAATGGAACATTACAAACTTTTATTCATGCAAGATTTATTGCAGGGCTTTTATTAAATTGCAATAATTAAAGTTAGATGTACCTGATAAACTGGCCACACAGTTCTAGATTTTATCAGAACTGAGACTATTTTAAAGAATATCTTGTATTCAGATTGTGTGTGTTTGTGTTTTTAATATTGGACATACTACCTCAAACACAGATGACTGTGTACTCACATTGTATACTGAATGACAGTAGATGTATTGTCCCAGACTACAATGTCTGCATATTCACATCAGCTGTCTAGGAAATGATGCATGCAGGATTCATAGCACAAGCAGAGAATGCCTGACAGCTTTGATGTGACAACACTTTTCCCCTCGCGTAGTGCTCCACGGTCTCAATATCAGTCATTCATTGAGTTCACGAACTCTGAAAAAACTAGAAAGAGGGAGAGAGACTGAAAAGCATTGCAAAAGAGATGCAGTGTGTGTGGGGAGGGGCGGGGGGGTAGTAGGAGAGAGAGAACACAGCAAATGTGAGTAAAAGAAGGGAAGTGTTTCCAAGAACTCTCTTATTCCTGCTACAACTCTTCAGTGGCATCTCTCTCCTGTGGGAGGAAGGAGATCACATCACTATTAGGACAAAGGAATCGTAACTGCTTTTTAGTGAGCACATCTCACTGGCAGAGGTAGAAAGTTCAGAAGGTACGAGCAAGGAGAAGCTAACTAGTTGAGAGACAGGGAAGTTTTCTAGTCCCAGTTATGTTTTATTAACTGCAGTTCTGCAAATGAACGTTGTTCTTACTGCTATATATGTTTCTTCATGTCCTACATTTGTGTTATACATTTATTGTCTCTTGCTTTGTGCACAGCAGCTATTTTGCTCTTTAATGTGGATAAATATTTCATTGGATCGTTTCCATTCTCCAGTAGACAGCTGTCTCCCTGCCATAAAGGCCGTAATATGGAAATGACCTGAGTCTCTCTGGCACAGTAAATGTATTGAAATCACACAACATCAATCACAATGCATATCTAATACACTCCTATACCACCATCCCTTATTTGCATATATTTCAGACTCTTTTGCAAATTCAATATTGTGCTCTTACAAGCAGCGTTTTAAATGGAAGGACACTCTCTGCATGCATAATGCAGCACAGAAATCCTTATTCAACACAGCTGTGTCAGGGTTTCCAGTACAAATCTTGTTCGGCATATGAAAGCGGTGTAGAAGGAACAGCAACCAAAATTCAACAGCCACAATTAAGCGACAAATGACTAAGCAGACACTAATTTGTTGAACATGATTTGATATATTAGTGCAGTCAAGTGCATAAGAAGACTGTGGTTGTATATACATGTGCAGTGTTTACTGGGGGAGTTGGGGGGGGCAGAAATACTGAGAATCTTGTTCCCGTCAAGTGCTTTCAAATCAAAACTGATGAGGTTACCTGTCAGAAATCCTGAAGGGTAAATATAATATAGTAAAACTCGGACAATAGAAGTGGACTCCTGCTCTTCTCTCCTTCATAGTTTTATGTTTAGACTTGTGCACGAAGTGTATCAAGTATTAAGTTATTTCTATTTTATGTTAGTTCCACTCTACTATAATTTAAAGGGAAATTATTCTTAATAGTCCTTCAACTTAATACACTTGTACACTGAAATGGAACTCTAACTTGGAGTATAGCACTTCTCTCTTTACTTGAGCGTGAGTTTGTGTACTCCTGTCACCTCTGGTATAAGACTTGAGCAACTGCAGACAAATACAGACTGAGCAGATTAAAGCAAACTTTATTACATGAAGACAAGTACACACAGTTTTCATTTTACTCCAGCGTGTGTGCGCACAGACGCTGGGTGTTACTTTGTGTGAATGCTTGTATGCCCGTATGTGATATTAAGTAGAACTCACTGGACCGTGCCTCCATATGTCTGGACTCAATTCAGCCAGTGTCTTTGAGTTATGCACTGAGATTAGCTAGTTCACTTTTCACTAAAGAAGATTGCTCGGCTCAGAAGAACATTTTGTTCTCTTCAGTACTCTATTCTGTCTCTGTAATGATGGACAGCCTATCTGTATTGCTATGGTTCAGATTTCTGCTTGGTCATCAGTCAGAAAGGTCCATATCTGGTGCAAACAAAAAGAAGCCCTCAGTCAGTGTGAAGGTAATATATGATGGGAGACACATTAAACAATCTGTATACTGTGTTTCGTACTGTGTTTGTGAACATATCTACATACTTTCCCTTTGAAGAATCTTCACCATGACACTGTAATACATTAAAAGCAACAGCTTTGTGTTGCGTTTTACAGGAATGATCAGCCTTAAACACAGAAAACCTGAACAGGTGTCCCTAACAGTTTGAAACTGTACCTGCAAGGGATTTTCCATAAACAACTGTCATATCGGTGAAGCAGCGTTCATCTCCGTGCTGCTAATTATGCCGTAAGAGAGGACACATAGCACGGTTGTGTTGGATTCATTTCAACGAGCATGACGGCATGTGCTAAAACTGGCTGCCATGGCCAGTAGAAATCTAACAAGCAGGGAAACATTTCTGTTAGACAAGCATATTGAGTTCCCATGCTATAAACACCCTGAATGCTAAAGCTTGTTATGAGGTTGTTTTCCATCACAAGTTGCTAAGATCCTCTCACTTTTGAGCGTGTGTTGGCATGTGGGCGCGTTCTGCATGTGTTCGTGCATCCCAGCCCTCTCACCTCTCAGTAACACGTGTCTCTTTGATCAGCCCTGATGTTTAATTACACCAAACAGGATAATACGCTGTCCTCCATCTGAACTGTTTCAGCATCATCTTCTTCCCATCTATCTCTAATAAAAAACATCTGGGCATACCATGTGGAGGGATGAAGTGTCTTATCCCAAACGACTTGCTATCATAACTGTTTGTTGTCATCTTGAGCGTCTTCGCAGAGGCTCACGTTCACCCGGTGACCAGCTACAGTCCTTATCTGTGGTTTAGTGCAGTCAATCAGCGGAGGCCGTGTTATGAGACGTAGCAGAGTCGAGCAGAGATGCTTTAGTAACACAGATGTTCACACGACAGACAGATGGATACGCCAGATAGAGAAAATGGATGTTGATGGACTTCTTTACTGTAGGATTAAAAAAACTAGCTGTTGACAGAGATGAAAACAAATTGGAAAAGACGGCCACAATACAAAGCATGTCACCGCTCCCCCCAAGATCATTCTGCATAGTAGCTGCAGTAGAAGTGCGAAGGATGGAGAGAAAATGTGAGTTATGAAATCTATAATGAATAGTCTCAATGACACCACTAGCTGCCAGATTGCATAGTTTTGCTCTATCCATCACTAAGGGAACATTTTGGACTCGGTGAAATATGAAAATCACAGCTACTCTGTCCGGTTTTAATACTGAAGCCATCAATTCACTGGCCCCTATCTCACCACGGCCTTAATTACATGATATCTCGTGTGCTATCTTCCCCTCTATCCAAGCGCGGCCATCATTCAGTATAAGATGAGTGAGATGAGCCCATTCCAATTAAATAAGAAAGAGACACGGAGAGAGATTACAATACCAGTGTGTGCAATATGAGCTGGGTGGAATAATGTCTACATTTGGCTGTCACAGGGTTTATGAACTGCTTAGATGTGAAGTCACATTACAGTTATATAAGATGACTGGCAAAAGATATGAAACTAACCTCAAAAGAGACGTCTGCACCAAGCAAATGATGTTTGTTCAGATATTATATACTGACATATTGCAATATTCTATGCTTCAAAATGGTATAATAAAGGGAATCCAGAGAAATCATTAATCTCTCACCTCACTCAGTACACATACACACATAATTCATGGGCGCAGATGCTTGAACACAACACACACTCGACCACTTTTTCTGCACAGTCACACTGGGAGAAATGAGAGACCTTCCTTTACCGTCTATCTAACCAGGCAACTTATACAGTAATTGGCCGAATTGATCAAGTAAAACGAGGCAGCGCTATGCTGAGCAAGCGAGTGTCAAGTTAAAGCTGCACATGTGCACAACTGAATGAAGTGTTCAAAATCAGACATTTAAATTCACAGCATCTCTTGTGTCATCAGTGACAGCAGGCAGGAGACATTGCAGAGCAAGAAAAAAATGAGCATGGTGGTGTTGGACATTCCTGCAGACAGCACATTCATGTCCCTGAAACGGTGAATAAGCAGAATCCCTGGCTTTTCTTCACAGACACTGTGCAGTTACACCCCCTCAGAACCAAGCATCCTCCCTTTATTTGGCACCTACAGGTATGTGTGCTAAAATGTGTGTTTCTGTGTAGGTGGACCGTGTTACAAGGTCCCAATTCTTGTGAGCGTTATGTCTTTAACAGAGCATGGAGCATCCTGTAGAGCTGATCAGCTGGGCAGCCATCTCACACACAGCAGGACACACACACACACACACACACACACAGACAAACCACAATCTCTTATTGTTTTGCTTTTCTCCCAAACCAAACGGAAGAGCTGTGGCTGTCCCTTAGGGTAAGACAGGTGGAAAGGTGGGATTAGGGTAAAGAATAGTGCTGGAAGCTTTTTTATGAGTTCTAATTATTATCTCTGATCCACATTGCTCATTGTTTGTCTCACCCAGCATGTACTCCAAACCAAGGTCAAATACAGAATGAATGTTAGTGCCATTAAATTTGACCTGCAGCTGGTACCCGGTCACAACACAAGTCACATGACTGAGACGTGACTTTCAGGACGAGGTGGTCATGAGTCCTTGATCTCAGATCACATCCCAACAGCCCTTCATTGATTTAACGGAGTCCTTGGTGGATGGCCTTGAATGGGGATAACAGAGAAGATTTATGAGTTTTTATTCCTAGCGGGTAATATGGTTTTAAGTGCCGTGAGATACACACAGGTAATTCTCCCAGGAATGCAGCATTGTATAATTTCAAGTCAGATCTTTTTATTTCGGGTATAGGTAACATCACCTTGTGTCCACCTCTACCTATCCTACTGCCTCCTCTGCCCCTTTGGGGTTTTGCTCTATGAGCTGAAGACAGACGACTATCACAGCTTCCCCAGAAAGACAGTTTCACAGCAGATAGTGACTTGTGACTTCACAGCGCTGAAACGAACTCAGATAAGAGGATTACGGAGGCCGAGGACGACTGAACAGAACGTTTAGCGTCTGCATCCAGAAACAGTCCGATCAGCAGCTGAGTGTTATTAAGCAGCTCCCAGACTAAACAACTCTCCTTCTCTTTCTCTTTTATGCTTCTACTTGACCTTTTCGGTAATTTTATCTCTTTGCTGTGTATCTCCCACTAGATTACTTAACTTATTCTTATTACTGTATCTCTGTATTTTTGCAACACTTCTGTTTTGTGTCTCTTTTTTTCTGTTTCTTCCTTTTCTCATCCTCATTGTTGTTGGCAGCTCATCAATGCACCACCATGGGAGTATTATCGCAGCTTGCAATCAACCATAAACTAAATTACTGTCTGGTTAGTGCTAATATTGTATGTGTGTGTGTATTTGGGGGGGGGGGGTATTCTCCGCAGATTTTAGTGCCATCAATTTAAAGCCAAGAAAATATATGTTCAGCTCTCTTGCTTTAATGTGTGGGGAATAGAGTGCTGTATAAAAAAAAAAAAAGAGAGAGAGAACTGTAATTGCACCACAAATGAGCGCACCGGGCAAAGTGACAATACCCCAAGGAGCTCCAAATATAAGAGAAGATAATTACTCGGAGAAAGACAGGGAGACACAGTCACCACCTTGTTTTCTTTTTGGAGCATCAGTCAGACAGCCTGGGCGTAGCCTTGTTGTGAAACGACGAAATCCACAGACGCAGAGTTTGTGGCTGTTCAAACTTTCACTTTAGGTCTGTCTCTGTTTACAATAGGAGGTGTAACGTCTGATAAACCACAATCAACTCGACAGTTAATGGCTCGTGTTTCTCTCCATTCTCAGTTACAGAATGACTTTTAACGCTGGTTGCTCTTAATGTCACCGAAAAACCAGCAAGATATTTTGCCCTCGAGGATCCGGGAGGGTTAAGTGTTCAGCTAAGTGCTCACTGCCTCTTCTTTCCACTTTTTAAGTTGTTTAAGCATTTTAAAATGATCACTGCAAAATGTTTGTCTAATACAGATATTTGTTCTACCCACTGGAAATATTTGATTACAGATTTACTCAAATGACCTTTTGTTTAGTGAGAGAAGATCAGACATGAATGCTGACTCAGCAAAGCTCTGCCTCTGATACTGTACATGTTATAGTCCATACATACACAAAACTGCAACATGAAGCATTTGTGATATGCAAGTATTGAACTGCAAGGCTTTGACTTTTTTAATGAAAACTGTCTGTTATCAAAGTAAACAACAAAACAAAAGCCTTGTTAAGTCTTGTTTACATAGTGTTTGATCAGAAATTCTCAAATGTTAAGTCATCGATTTAACAGTTTAATACAAAAGATTTTGTTGAAGGAAACAAACAAGGATATAAACAAAAATTTAAAGGGCACCCACAAACACTCACACACAAACTGTCTGTTGCATGTGTACAGTCACAGCAGGCAGTAATGGAAATTGTTTTCAGATCCTTTCCAAAAGTATCAATCTACTAATGGAAAAAGAAAACTACTAAAGCTCCTGCATCAAAAATGTAAGTGAAAGCACAGACGAATTATCCCCAAAATCCTAAACCCCCGACAACCTTTAATCTACAAAGTAACATGGGGCCATAAGTGACAAGTAAATGTTTTGCCTTTTAAGATGTAGTGAAGTTAAGCAGGACTGGAGTGGGTTTTCAGTCCATGAATTTTCATGTCCAAGACTCTAGACCACATTTTGTCAGGGTGGAGGAAAAATCAAGTGAAACTTCAGTTCTTTAGGGTTCTTGCAGAATTAGTTTCTTATACAACTCATTATACTTATATTAATAAAATGCTGGTATTGTATTGTTTACGGATTCACTTCCTGTCACTACATAAGTTAAAATCAGCTCCACCTTTACCGACTGCCTCTACTTGTAGTGAAGCATTTTTCTGGGCAAATAGTTGCACTTTTACCAGGGTATAGAGTTTGTGTAGTTTATACACTCTGCCTATGAAAGTGAAATAAAAAGATCTCACATTTCCATATAAGAGAGTCTGTTCTTAACAAATGTCGTTGTTCAGATGCTGTCATCCAAAGTGTCAAAGTTGGATGTGAGCAGGATTGAATAGGAGTGAAACCGTGAGAAGATGAGATGAACACAAATGGCAGTTATTGTTCTGTCGCTCGTTCCATACACAGTGACACACTGTCCTCCTTAACTCTTAGTAGTATCTAACTGCCTGTTTTGATGGTGTAAATTTTGTCATTTGCTGCTCAGAGGCTACAAAAACATTTAGTGAACGAGGTATTTTACTCCACACACAACTCCTGATTTAACAGATGCAGGTTTCTTTATTCAGAAAGTTTACAAAATGCCTCGTGAACATTAATCATAATCGTCTCGCTCTACTTTTTGTTTCCATTTGCTGTGTGCTCATTTGACCTTTTAAAAAATATCTGTCAGTTTGGTGCATTTATCTACGTCATCTTCCAGAGACCTTCATTTTTTGAACCACACTTTTTTAGTCCCTCCTCACCTCTTTGTTCTATTCACCTTCTCCTCGTAGAGCTTGTGAACGCTACATCACAGGATAGGAAATGTATGTTTGTTTGTATGTTGTCCAACCAACTTTATCAATGTGGGAAAAGGAGACTGGTCTCAGGTGGTAACATCTATTTTATCTGTCGTCACCCAGGTGCTGCAGTGTAGCTGCAGAATGCGGAGCTTGTACTTTTAGAGCAGGTTAACAAATGCTGTGATCATCAAATTAAATTATTGTCAAATGAAATGACCTGGTCACTGGCCCAACAGCTAAACAGGAAATGCCCCACCCCTCCCAATTTTTAAATAAATGCACTTTTTGTAGTTTCTGTGTTTCCTACTGTTGATAGCTGGTGTAGTTATGTGCGGTGTTCAAGGGCACATGTAGGATATTTGTACAGAAGGAGAAACATTTATCATCTATACTCCCTGCCCTGCTTTTCCCAACTGGTTTGAGATTTATCACTTTCCAATCGTATGATCACCATCGTCTGGAGCATGCATAATGGGCAGACTCTAGTCCTAACACAGACAAAAAATCATTTGAATTTGGATCATCCACTGAATTTGAATAGAACATGGCCCGGCCCAACTGTGAGTGACATATTGCTATCATGCCACCTACCCTGCCATTTTACGGTCTTTATACATTAGTAGTTACATTGTTGGTGGTAGGAAAACTGAAATGGCATAAATAACAGAAATGTTAATTCAATTAAGAGTCATTACAGTGAGAAATATCTTTAAATCCAAGATGAGAACAAAGCAAGTGTGAAATTCACAGAGAAATGTACAGCTAAAAGCTTCACGTGAATAAACTGGAAAATCAGTAGAACAAGCAAAAACACGCAAAAATCAAAATTCACTTATGAATAAATTTAAAGGTTATATTGTAGAAAAGATGAAAACTGTGTGTCTTGAGTTGGCCATCACATATAATTTTCCCCTTGTCAGACCTTTAGAGTGCTTGAACTGCTTATGCAGTGCAGTATTTTGACTGTCTTTGGCATGAAGATGGTGTCTGTGCAAATGTCTAGATGGCTTTTTTACTTGATGAGGTATACAAATGAGTTAGCTTATTAGTAAATTAGGGAAATTAGGGAAAACACAACTCTGTCAACTTACTTGCCAGGCTAAGGCACGCCGCTCCTCAATCATGCTTGATGACAACACATTAACTTAAATACATTAACACGAAGACAAATGTAAAAAGCAGACAATGGAAATCAATCAGACGTTAAATGGAATGAGTTTGTTTATTTGTAAAAAAAAAAAAAAAAAGAGAGAGAGAGAGAAAGAAAGAAATGGATGACAGAGTATAGGCAATTATGACTGATAGAAAGAGAATTAAGGTGATCGATAGATGAATCAATGTCTTCTCCCATCTTTCATATAAGATCTTAACCATAGAGACAAATTGTTTTATTGTGCACATACATGTACAATAATATAT
>JAUYWH010000005.1:18949421-18967418 GCA_034779795.1 Ctenopoma multispine | reverse complement strand
TGTTCCAGCCAGTGCTCCATAACTGGTATAACAAAGACCATGGCTTGTGCTGTCTTGTCTGTGATGCTCTTTGCATATACAAAAGCTCCAGTCACTTCTAAGCTCTAGCGCACAGTCAGACCCCCACAAGCCATTTACTCGCTCAGCAGGGGGGCGGAGGTATTCCTTCCCTATTCCAGTGGCATTTGTGACTCCAATCATTTTTCAACAGACAAGAAATAAGAAATTTAGAGTAGGTCTGTTAAGTTCAAAAAAACAATATAACCTTCACCGTCACTTATGGCCTCCAGGTCCGCAGCGTTCTGTTAGGATGTCAAAGTCTAACAGCTGCCATGTAAAGTGCACTATTGTGGACCGTGCTGTTAAACTACATCAAAGCTGTTCTTAGCTTTCACTAAGCATTACTGGGTGTCTCATATTAACCAGCCTTGCTGTAAGGTCCTCTCCCCTCTGTATGTTAGCCTTGTTGACGGTCAAATGCACAGCCTCTCTTTAATCTCTCGACCATTTATGTAAAGTGATATTCCTAAGAAAATAAAAACTAAAAAGCTTTTCTAAACCAAACAATGCCCTCTAAGGGCGGAAAATTATTTTAACATTTGTCTATCTTCTCTGTCAGAGAAAACCAATTTCATTGTTATTGTCATATTTCCAGTAAATTAATAGTTTTCTTTTTTTCTGTAGCAGTGAAAAAGTTCTAATCCTTATTGCTACACACAGAAAAATAATTGAGTCAAGAAGAGGTCAATGCACACTCAAAGATAAAGGCACAAAGTACAGTAGCTAAGCACATATACTGTATAACATACACATACACAATATGTGTGGAACACGTTTGTCTAAATACACGCTGCCTGCACTTTCATAATTTTATACCTGAGTTGTACGAGAACGTCACTAAATGTAAGTGGCTTCTTATTAACAGCAGTGCAACAGAGTCAAGTGGTCGAATCTGCTTTCAAACGAGCAATGTTGTGGACGGCAGATTAAAGTGTTTTATGTATCAGGAGCTACAGTTTATAATTCCACAGATGCTGCAGATTGTTGAATATGACTTGCATTAAAATAGTAATTACTCCATGAACACTCATTGGTTTTACACATTATGAGTAGTTTTTATTCATGAATGAAATGCACACAGCACTTTTTCAACATTAGAAATGCTTAACCTGTTGCTTTTAGGCAAATTGACTTGATAAATGACACATGAGAAATAAACACATCAAAACGTGTTGATTTGATTTTCTGTGAATCCATTAACTATACCTACATTATAGCATATTAATGAATGTACCCAAACAATGCATTTCTTTTCCACCAATATCTTAGCTTGTCCAGTTTGCGTGACTATAGTGTTATTCAGCTCTGCTGTGGTTGTGTTCAGGCACCTGTGTTTAGGTTTAAGACAAAAAAAAGTACTGAGGTTAGGTTCAGAGAAAGATTGCGTTTTGGAAAAGAAAACAGGATGTTGAAGATCAGATAAGTTGCCTGTGTACAGTATATTATATTATGTATAAACTTATTTGTTCATTTGTTAAAATAATGTTGTATCAGGACATAATTACATTTCCCATAAAAAAACATAATCACATTTGCACTTTGTTGCCTAGGGATGTACTTTTTAGACGAACAGGTTGGTAAGATATTACATACAGTACATCTTATGAAAACCTTCATCAATATGAGCACACAGAATAAGAAAGTACGAGCATGTCCTCCAGAGCAGACATAGACATTGCTGTGGTCTTACTTAGTTATATGTGTGTGCAGACATGAATAATCATCCAATATCGGCCCATGGCTGACTGTGGTGACGGGGGAAATCAAGCTGAACAACACCCTGCAGGGACCCTTCCATTCCATTAGCTAAAGTACAGGTGGATCAGCCCTGACTGCCATGACTCCCACTGTCACGTCTACAGAGGCAAATGTGTGTTTGCTCATGTTTGCGGGCAAGTGTGTGTTTGTGTGTGTGTGTGTGTGTGTGTGTGAATACGTAGCTAGGTCATGCTATGCAGTCTGCATACACCTACCAGATTTACAGCCATTAATCACTAAGCTAACCCTATAAATACTGCCTAAAGGAATTTCTCTTGTGTTAGAGTGCAGGGCTTTAATCAAGCAAAAGAAGTGACTCTTTGTTCCTCGTTCACTGGATTTTCTTTTCTTTTTTTTTGCCCTGCTTTGTTGTATAGAAGAAACGAAAGGTGTTGTTGAAGCTTTCAGCCACATCTGTCCTTGCCTCATCTCCCTGATGAACACTCCCTCAGACCTGGAGAAAAATATTTTAATTGACAGTGACAGCTGCTAATGGTCATGGATTTTCCCCGTTTGTTTGTAACTTTGTGTTGGCACAGTATATGAGCGTGTGTGCATTTTTCAGATCATCATGCATTGTAAGAATGTGTGTGTTTACATGCATGTCTGCCTTTGCCTGTCCATATGCTTGAACGTGGTTGGTCCCTCTGTCAGCCAGGTTCCGGTCATTAGCACTGTATCCAAGTCGCACCGAGCTGAACCTCTCATCTCTCATTTAGCCTGATGGACACCCACTCAGGGACCCACAGAGGAAGACACGTCCCATTCTGTCTGTCCTTCTCACTCACTGTCTCTGTTTGTTTAAGCGTGCATGACTATACGTGCCTGTCCCTGAACAGTTGAAGGGCACTGACTGAAGAGCTCTTCTTTCTCTATTATAATGAATAAATTTTTCAATTTCCACTTGTAGTGTAACAACATAGACCATGGGTATCAAAATTGAACAGATAGTGAGTTATTCCCATTGATTCTGATTGGTACCATATGCATCCAGTGCCTCCACTGGCTAGTTTGCGAGTACCACTCGACTCATGTTCCATGACTGTGTGGCACAATATTTAATGAGCTGTGGGTGTAATTACACAAAGATGATTGCAGAATAGGTCGGCTGTACGTCATCTGGAATGGCAGCTGTGATAAAGAAGCTTAGGAATGTCCCTGCATTGAGCCACATTCAAACTGTAGTTGGTTTTAAACCTGACATTTAACAGCTGTAGCAATTTAATAGAAATTTAAATCCTAGTCTTGGTTTTCAAAATTAAACAGATTTTTAATCTAATTTCATCCAGTAAATGAATGAAATTTTTGTAAATGAAATCATTATCGCTCTCATCTGTCTGCTGTGCTGTATATACGAAGCTACCTATATCAGAGACGGAACAAAGCAAAACACCAGCCTAATTCACAACGCTCTGCAGGCATATCAGTGTCAGACATATGCCAATGCTGTTTAATTGCTAGACAGGCATAATCCACAGGTAATTACTCCTTTTTATTAATTTTCATTTTTATTGTCCCCATATCCATTCATTTACTTTGTCGCAACCGCAGAGGGGCTTTGGTGGAAGGCATTAGGTATTTAGGGAGGTTTCATTTCAGATTTAGTGTTTTCCCGTTGCATGGAGAGGAGCTATTAGACTGATGTAAATAATATGGTAATTTGGCAAAACTCCAATATATTTTTTATCCAGCTGCAATAATGTTGGCTCTGTGCCCTGAGCAATTATGTATCAACACTTTGTGCAGCCTGTGTTGCTTCCACATAATAAGCTCTGTTGTGTATTTTAATGCTTATTTTTCTTGCTTTAGCTTGTGATGCTTCAGTTTCTCTGTTCTGTAATGAAATGCATTTGACCAGCGGTGTTTGTCAGGTCAGCCAGTCTGAAGTGATTGTTTGGAATGGGGCCTTTCTCATCCTTTAGCATTCACTATTTTCTTTTTCCACCTGTCAGCATACCGAGAGAAAAGAAGACACATAAGACAACACAAAAGCAAAAAACCAGACTAGAAAACTGCAGAGACAAGACAATGGCAGAGCAGTTCAGAGTTGAGGAAAGTGAAACATGAAGACAACAGAGTAATGTAAGATAGTAAAGGTTGTGGGGAAGAAGGAGGTTTGCAGGATCATTATGTTTCACCACAGAGTACCTGCCTTGGACATCATTCTCCCTCTTCCAATTAAGCCCTCCAAAAACAGATCTCTGCAGACAGGAGGGAGGCACTCAACTAAGACCCCGAATGTCTCCCACCGGTCCAGTTTCCCTGGATAAGCAGTTGGATCAGTGCAACTGCAGAGCTGCTGTGTCTGAGATACTGGGGCCTGCCTTGTCAAGTTGAGGAAGCTCCAGCTGTTCTGTTGCTATAAGGAACTGAGGACGCATCCTTTACCAGAATAAAATGAGCTCGCCTGAAGAGAACAAGAGTTGTGGATTTATAGTAGACAATTTCAGCACAAGCCAAACGGTTCTCTGATATAATCAGGCCTCACATCATAAGAGACACAGCTCCTCTATGCCCTTTGTCTGTCACATACTCACACATACACAAACAGAACACGTAACAGTATCCATAGAGACTTGTTCGCCTCAGGTGCACATAAACACACTGTAGGTACAAGTACAGATCACTGAGTCTCCCACATCTCTCTTATACTCTTCCTCCAATTACACATAAACACTTCCTCTTTACATACACAAATAAATGTTGTACATGTGTGTATCAACAAAATGTTAAACTATACAGTACATTTGTACCCAACACACACTAGCTACTTTTTTTTTTTTTTTAATTCTGAGCATCCAACATTTCCTTGTCTTGCATCATAATAAAGTCTCGACCATGACTCTGCTCTTTGTTGGTGACTCATCCTAATCACCCCCACTGCCCAACCAATTTTTTTCTTTCATCTGCAGGCTGTTCCCATAAATCACAGGGACTGCATTTATATAATATCCTAATCATTAGCTCTTAGCAGGATATTTGAAACTTTCTTTCACTGTCCTGAAACCTCAAAATGAATTTCTAATGCAGATGGATTTGATCAGCAGAGACGCAGTAGATTTGAGTTTCCTCAATGTGCGGAGCTCTACTGGCTGAGAAAAGGTAGTGTACTGTGTCTGTGTGTGTGTCTTTGTGTGTGTGTGTGTGTGTGTGTGTGTGTGTGTGTGTGTCTGTCAGTGAGAGAGAAAGTCAGAGAAGGTGTTCTCACAAAGCAATGCTGCGATGTATGTGTGCACGATTGTTGCTAGGATGCACCTCTCTCTCAGAAGGAAATGAAATCTGGATGACGGCACAGCAACAATCAATTAATCCTCCATCATGTCAGTGCGGTCATACAGACTCATGTACTTACACACACACACACACACACACACACACAAAGACACACACCCAGATATAAAGCAGTGATACTGCACTTTTTCAGACTGTCCTTTGTGCAGTAAGGTAACACACAGTGGAAACAGGCATTATTACTGAAAAGTTTCTGAAGGTGTGTGGGGCAGTATGTGTGCATGTTCATTCATACAGAAGAGCTTTGTCACGCTAGGGAAAACTGCATATATCAAACATTAGATTACAGAAGAGAACACCCACACAGTAACACAATTAGCACCGAGTTTATGCAGTAAGTTATTGGCCTTATTGAACCTTAGAACAGAATGAATCCAAAACCCAGACAGCTCGAGTGGCTCGTGTATAATGATTTCTGGGCTAGGTAATTTGATTTATCGTTGCATACTTTTTGCTTAAATTTACTGTTTCTTCATTGGTGAATTGATTCCCCAGGTTCAGACACAGCAGGATGATAGCACTCTGGGGTTGTTCCCCCTTTTTAAGAGGAAAAGATTTAAAGCAGCAGGGAGAGAGAGAGACATGATCAGAGAGTCAGGAAGATTTTATTAATTTATCAATATCAATGCAGCATTCATTATTTTGATAGCAAATGATTTGTCTCCTTAATTCCTGTTCTCTCTTAGCTTGATCCCATTTAATACCGCAGCCATTCCTCTTCATCTGTAGCTCAACCATCGATGCCTCTCGGTATGGCCAGTGAGCCAGTGCACAGACAATAGAAGGTAGGAAGGACCCAGTAGGTTTAGTGGCACAATGTTGAACCAGTGGTTTCTGACAAGCCTTGTGAAAGAAATAGGATGCTGTAATTTGTCTGATAAGCACTGACAGACATATTAACAGCGAGTGTATCTTGGCAGTGACTCCCCAGGGGTTTGTGTATACATTGGGACAGACCATAAAATAAACAGCAAATATAAGAAGATCTTGTTCGCCAGCAAATCCTCCCGAGAGTGTGGTTCCTTTTATACATGACAGAAATATCAAAGCCCTGTTTGATCTCACCGCCGGCTTTTCACCCTCTGAAACAAATTGACATAGTTCAGGGCTTTTTTCTCAATAGCTGCTTGTTGAAGTTTTGATGATGAAATGTTGCAGTCTGTTCAACCCCTCACGCTCTGAATTTCTCAGCTCCTCCTTTTGGTGTTTTCTTTGGTGTCTTCTTTTGCCAGTTGCCGCTCTCTAAAGCATGGCTCACTTTTTCTTCGTCACGGTTCAAGATCTCACCTCAAGTGGATGCGCGGCTATTTGCATCTCGATGTGCTTCGGGCTGGCAGTTTGTGTGTGGAAGAGAAAGCAGAGGTATGAGAGAGTGGAGGAAACAGGAAGGAAGAGCCTAGTGGAAACAGATAATGATAGAGGGAAATAGACAGTGTAAATTCTAAATGCTTGCCATCGCACCTCCATCCCATCGTTTCGCCACACGCTCGCACTGGTTACAGGCTCAAGTGTTCTGTCTGGTCCAAGTTACTATCAGTGTGCTTAATGCTCACCAATTAGGCTCAGGCTCATTTTGGATTGAGTGTGTCTGATTATTTGTCATTTGTCCCATCAGAGCTGTGTTGCTGGACTCATAACTGCTACTTAATTGGCTAGGAGACAGAACACTGGGTCTGTATGGGTGCTTAGGCTGGTTACTGACTGATGATGATGGCCAGTGTGGGACTGAGAAAGCCTATCTGTGGGGTAATGGAGACTGAATGGATGGTGCCCTACAGATGTCTTATGTTTGCTATTTAGCCCACATAAGCTCTTACGTCTAGACTGGAGTTGCCCATTAGAGGTGTACCAAGTACACGGTGCTGCCTGTACTCCACGATTAAACCTAAACGTGGCATGAAAATGTCAGTATATTTTTGGACAGAGAGCAACTCAACAAACAGATAAATGTAACCTGAAACAAATAAACAAACATAAACCTTCTGCAAACAGGGCAATAAAAGAGTGAAGACTACATAGGTGTAGCTTTCTTAATTCCCCATGAACCATACAGGAATGACAAAACTCTCGTCTCTCTCACAGCAAAATGTCTCTTTATGCACATTTTACCATGGTGTTTTCCTTTAAACAAACACAGTTAGACAAACAGACATCACGTCTCTCTAGACATATTTACAAAAGTGATTATGAATACATAAATTGTTAAATCCATCCAAAATACATAGAGTGATTTTTCTCATTGTCAGATAATTTCCTCTAAAAGAATCAGATATGTTTGCAGATATGAAACTCATTGAGCAGTATTAGGTTCACACACAACAAAGATCGGGAGGAGTATCTGTTTTTAAAATGTATAATATTTGCCATACTTATCTGTGCAGTCAGCAACAATATGCATAGCATCACTTATCTACTTGTATGCTTGTATAGAGTACATGCACATGAATAAAGTATGATATACAAAAAAAACCCTCAAATCTTTGCTCCATAATGTAGCACCACTAGTGGTTAAAAATTCCACAGGATATTTTTAACTCCCAGTGGATCTGCTCACTATCCAACAGTGAATAGCTACGGTTGCCTTGGGTGTGAATACGTACGACTGCATCAATGTGATGTGCAATGCTGGCGAAGACGATAAGTGCTCAGCCAACTTTCTCTGGGTAAATAATGGTTTAAAATAAACAGAGAGCCAGTGTTTTGTAGATTCAGGCAGATGGACAACACCTCGGCAGATAAGACAGCAAAATGCAAACAGATAAACAGTCAGACTGATAAGAGCCGTTGGATCAAGCTGTGAATAACTGGATCTGACTCAGTGGACAAGTGGAGGGAGCAGAGGCAGTGGAAAGAAGAGCTGATTTAGTGTCGAAATAAAGGCCAACAGAGGAAGGCTTGGCTGCTTCCAGAAACAGAAAACTAGCCAATATGTCCCTGACTACACGTTGGAAGACGATAGGATTAGAGTGTGAGAAAAGAGGAAAGCAATGGAGGAGAACAAGGGGTCATAACTGCTAGAGCTTGTATGAAGTCAGACTGAATCTGTTAATTTCACACCTCGTTTCCATGTCCACACTCTCTTCTTTGCCTTCTTCATCTCTTCAAGTCATATTTTATTAAGGAACATGAACATATTCTCCGGTCCACTTACCCATGTGCTGTAACCATAACAACCAGGGGAGTAATCATTGCTCTGTTATCCTACCCTACACTTGTGCACAGTTTGTGCTGCATTTCACTACAGGCCATTGTTTCATTCTCTTCTATTTGCTTTTTTGACCCCGATTTGGAGATTCTAACTCCACTGTACATGCATACGCATGGTGTTACCAGATACCTCATTTAACTGCCATGATAAAGGTTCATCAGGAAGGTGCAAGGTGCCGAACAGGAATCATTAGTACAATAATGAGGAGCACGATCCCTCACTGATCCAACCAGCAGACCGTCAACTATGTTGTGCCATCCATGTGCCTTTGTTGTAGGTTTGTCATCAAGCAAACTGTAAGTATTTGGTTTATGTGAACAAAAGTTCACATACAGAGAGGTTCAAAAGTTATGATGTTATGAAGACATGTAACATGAAAAAATGTCTTAGTCAGCAAACAGATTCTGTGTCCTCACCAAAGGGTAAGATATCTTCAAGTTGTATTTCTCCCACTGGGAGCCCATTCTAATGGATTAGACCTATGACTCAGTTATTGTTAGAAATATACAGTATATGTGCATCAAGTTTCCAGCAGAACATTGCTTACAGAATAAAATGTAAGTAGTGCAAAACATGTCATCAGAACTGAGTCAAAGTGTCAGAAGTCAAATTATTCTTCAATATCAAATCATGGTAACACTAAATGTTTCTAAGAGGGCAGCAAATGCCACTCTAAAACATTTTGCATAAAGTGTTATATCCAAACCTCAACATCAGCAGATCAATACATTAAACCTTGTTAACTAGATAGGAAAGCAATTTCATCTGAGATAAAGAATCAGAGGTCTAAGTTACAAAGGCGTTAACATAGTCAGTGCCACAGATTTACCTACATTTGATTGATGTCCTAGAAGTGCAGAAACTTAAATATTTCCCCTCCATTGTTTTGTTGTTGCTTGGGGATGGAGGTGTCTCTAAGTAGACCACTGAGCTTAGATTCTCTTCACCACACACAGAAAAAATCCACAACATTAAAAGAATCTCATGTTTTTAATGTTGTGGTAAACGGGGGTCATCATGTCCACTCTGACTGGTCTGCAACTACTCAGCCCCATACACAGCAAGCTGTGATGCACAGCTTGGACTGACAGCTGTCAGTCGTGGCCTGCGTTAATTTTTTCCCAAGCTGACCTCTGTCTACCACAACATAACACAACTACCAGGTGGTGTTATGGCTGATTCGGGTGTGTGTGTGTGTGTGTGTGTGCATGGTGTGCATGGAAACTCTTGCCTTTGTGGTATTCATCCCCTTGCACTGGGACCAAAAGAAGCATTGAATGGGGCAGAGGGAGAGACTGGAACTCAGAAAGAAGAAAAGAGAAAAGAGATAAGAGTCATAGGTGACAGACGGAAAGACACACACACACACAGTGCACTAAACTAAAGGACAGGAAAGCAGTGCACAGGAAACTAAAAAGCAAAAAGGTCAGCTTGTCTTTCTGAGAGAAGCATTCCTCAGGGCTCCACAGCTCCACCTTCTACTCACCTTGTTTTCTGCTCCGGATTTTATCCACCTGTTTTTCCATCCTGCCCCACCCGGCAGCAAGGGGCAGTTGGTTTAGGATGGAGACACCTGTACTATCCCGAGGTCTGACTCAATGGCAGAGAGAGTGAAGCACAAGATTTCAGAGCAGAATTTCTCTATGGAGTGACGTGGGGGTTAAACCATGCTTTACACTTTACGCATACAGCAACATGCCCTTTTCCTCTTCAGTGTTTAACTTTCTCTCCTCACCTCTGAGACACTTACCTCTGTCAGACAGACATCAAAGTGGATGCTACACATCTTTTTTTTATTTCTTCTCTCTCCCTTTCTTCCCGCGCCTCTCTGTACACTGGTGATGTCATTGATGCAGAGATAAACATGTTGCTTTAAAGACCAGCTCACTGCTGAGGGACAGTCCGCAGTGCGGAGAGGTAGAGAAGGGAGACAAAGCGAGGCTTAGCAGAATGAAACAGTGTGAGATAGATAGATGGACAGAGCAACTTAGTTCTAACCATGCTCTGCTCAAATGGAAAGGCTTGCTATGATGCATGACAGAGGAGTAGAGAGTGGGAGAGCAGGAGAGAGAGAAAGAGGGGGAAATAGTGTCAGTTCATGTTTTAAATATGCCTCACTGCTCAGTCACAAATCAATGGGCTAAGCCATAGTGGGATCAACAAAAGGCATCCTGGGGTAGAGATTTAAATAATGATCTACAGCATTTACACACATACACGCCCAGCCACACCCTCTACATACACACAGATACTTCTAAACTTCAGCAAACACCCACAGAAAGAGCTGGCTTGTTTTGGTGCATACAGATGTCTTTGCTGCATTGGTGATTTATAGCCCACCAGCTCATCCCTAGATGAGTTCTCCCATGAATCATTGCACCTGTAGTGGTGATGGCAGAAAGGGCTGTGTCACTGGTTGCTTCTTTTGTTTGGCCCCATGTGACTTTTTTTTTTTTTTTTTTAGTAGGATGTGTTTTTCTGCTCTGTTCATGACTTGTCTCTAAAGTAAATTGGATCTAGCTGACATACAGCGGGACCGTCGCTGATGAAGATATGGAGTGGACAAAAAAAGACGCAGCTAGGCCTCTAGATTTCTTCAGTGCTGTCCTGTGCTGACCTGTCATACACATATCCAGTACACTTCTGTTGTGCTGTTGTTATTTGCTTTGCTTAGTCCACCCTTCCTCTTTAATATGTTTTTCAGTTTTTCAATATAGTTGTGAGACATTAGTATGTTACAATGAGCTTTTCCCTGATTTGCTGCTTGAATGTTTAAATTATTCAACTTGATAATTTTTACTAATGTACATTGTATAATCTGTTAAAAATAAAATTACACAACAGTGGAAACCAGAATAATTAATCTATGGAAGTTCAAAATCACACTGAAAATCAAAGTCAATAATTGAAATCACAGTCTCATCCAAGCTGAAGTGTGTATGTCCCCCACATATCTGTATGCACTCCTGACAGTACCTGGGCATGCTCCTGATGATCAGGGCATCATTGAGCTCCTCGGGGCATTTGCCTTTGTCATGTCGGTACTATGTACACATCAAGGCCCACTGCACCATCTGACAATAGGATTTCATCCCAGTAACTCACAGCAGTCAGGGTATTGTTGGCTATGACATGGAGGTCTGTGCAGCCCTCCAAGGATGAGGGTCAGGTGACCCACCTCCAAACCAGCCATGGTGTTACAGGAAGAATATTGTTCACCATGGTGTCTCCGTGGTGTTTCTGACAGTGTGGTCAGTTAAACGTGTACACCACTGGCCTGCTGGAGCTCATTTTGTATGGTTCTTGCAATGCGGATTCTGGCCTCTTCCAAGCTCTCGAGACAGTGCTGGACAGAACGTTTGTCTGTGGCCACCACATGTAAAACCATTCACTTTTTGGAGGTTGTCTTGCTTCGGCCTCTCTCTTACATCTGTCGTCACTTTCATTTGCACTAAAGCAAGTGAAGCTGCTTCACATTCACTTGTGCTTCCTAAATAAACAGACTGATAAGTTGAACTGACATTATGCTACCATGATGACTAAGTGTTCCCTTCATTTTTTAAACACTGTATTTATGAGAGTATAGGTGCACACATGACTTTCTGACTGTCCACACGGTGTCTTGAAGTTCACACAGCGAAGTGTGTGGTTCTTAGAGTCTATACCAAATTCATGATCTTGTTTTGCAGCACAGCCCTCTCTGCCCCCTATTTGCTGTGTCGTCAGCTGCTGTGTCCTCAAGTGCTGAGTTGTGTTAGTTTAAGCCCGGGTAGACCACAGGCCTACACACATATTTGTTTAGAAAAAAGCAGACGCAGCTCAACGTGGATACTCTTGTCAGAGTTGGTAGGGAGTGGGAGGCTGAGGAACTTGCTAAAGGATTTTCTGCCTCTCTGTCTTTAATCATGCTGCTAATTAAAGTTTACTGGCTAATTGTGGCTGAGATAGTGTTTCTGTATGGTGCCTGCTTCTCGTTGCTAGTGCCTGACTAATTACAGGGCTAATAGTCTGTTGGCCTGCTCTGCTGTGGACACAACTCCAATGCATGAACACTTAAGTGATAGATTACAGTGTGTCCATCAGTCCCAGTCCTCCCAGAGCGTTTCAGGAGGTTCAGGCTTTTGCACCTGGCCAGCAACGAAACACCAACATTCATCTTGTCAGCCTGCCGACAGTGTTCGATAGTTGTAATTTCATGCCAGCTCATAAGACACGCAGATCTTCAAACAAAGGTCGTTCTCTGTGTCTAGGTTTAACACTTTTCAGCATCACCTTGTCTATGAAGTGTGAGATATGAAACAAAGGCCCCCTTTTTCAAAGCTAGACGTTGAATTGTCAGTGGCCTCATAGGCAGCTGTGCCCATGAGCAAAGAGGTGGACTAGGCAAGAGGATAAAATTCAAATAACATATGAATGCTATATTCCCAGTACCCTACCCTGAATCCGTCTAGTTTGTCATCCTCATGAATGCTGGGGGCTCAGATAGGAGACTGGGTTTTCTATCAGCATTCCCAAGAAACGTAAGCACAAAACATCCTTTGAAATCTTTTCATACAACTCAGTCCTTTCTTAAAGAACTGATTCAGCCGGCGTCTTGGATGTGGAATTCATGCAATAGCGTGAGGTTATTCAGTTTGTTCTCCTCAAAAGCAGAGGGACATCACTCTCAGGAGGCAATCCTATTACAAACACAGCTTCCTTTGAATGCTCCTCTGTGTATATGTGTGTGTCAACACGCTTGTGTCCTTTGCCTTTGTAATCGAGTATATGTGATGCCTTCACTGTTTGTCAGATGAACCAAAGCCCTCTGTAGGCAACAAATGATAAACACAAGGGCAAAGACAAATGAAAGGGGAGAGAGAACTATTTGAATCAGGGATTCCTCTTTCTTCTCTGCTTTGAACCTTGGGAGCAGCCTGGTGATCGGATCAAGGATGCTGTAAGAAATGGGATAAAGAAGGGAGGGAAGGGGAGTGGTGGGAATGAGATTTCCCCCTCTTTGGGAATGTAGGGAGGTTCTGAGGTTTCTCCACTTGTGCACACTGACAGCGGCACTAAGCTTGTCATGGTGATACTGTTGCATACGCTCGTGCATGTATGTATGTGTTCAGAAGGGAAACTTGCATCACACGCTGTCAGGCGAACATTAGACAGACCCACACACCCGCACGGAGACGAGCACATACTGTATTTCTAATGGCAAATCATGTTTGCGTCCTTATCCACCGTATCAGATCCTTGATTGAATTAGATCAGCATGTTTTGGCCTTAAGAGGATTTCTCCGTATGCATTTTGTATGAGACTGTAATCGGCACTGTTGATATCACTGCTGCTATTCGGGGAAGAGGATTATTAGTGTGGATTACCGGCAACTATGTAAAAGATTCTTTTAAAAAAAAACATCACATACCACCCACAGGGGTGAGCTTACATTGTTGCCAGAGGCAAATAAATGATAAAACAGTAAGAAAAAAGAAAAGATAATGTTTAGTGTTTTGCCTTTTTTTTGCCCACTCTGATATTCAGAGTAATGACTTTGATACAAACTGTGGGAGTTTTTCTTATAATTTTTAGCCCAGTTTCCCTTTTTTTTACCCTGACCCCAATCCTCTTCTATATATGTCCCCACTTTAACATCCACCGCGTGGCTTTGCCCTTACTGCAGTGCCCTGCCTCGCCCCGCTGTGTGACGTATTGATCAGAACAGCCTCGAGCTCTCTGCATTGTAGTTCCCTGGAGCCCAGACGTTCCATAAAGCTCAGTGCACGGGCTGAATTGAATAATTTGTTAGAGCCTGAACATTAGCAAAAAAAAAAAAAAAAAAGGTGTGTGCTTACATGCTGCTAATGAGATGTGAACATACACATACCTGAGCAAATAGACTCACACAAAACATGTCTTACTCACGCTTTTGTTAGTTTTTTTCTTCTTTTTTGCCTTTTGGTTTGGCTTTTATCTTTTATCTGGGTGTCTGTTGTCTTTAATTCTCTGGTTAGACTACAAGGAGAGAAGCGAGTTTATCTCCCGCTCCCTCTCTCTGTCTGATCCCCGTGGTGAGTGTGTACCTGCCTCCTGTCTCTTTGTGTGCCTTGAACTGTGCTTGGGAGTAATTACCTGGAGATGCAGAGAAATGAGAGGGAACACCTGACCTTTAAGTCTTTATCAGCCCGCTGGCCTAGAGGGGATGACACAAAAACACACACACAAAAATACGCGTATATGTCCTCACATCATACACAAATGCAATTCAGATCTGTCTGGCACGCAGCTGAGATAAAGACTGACGCGCACAAATCGTGCCAGAAAACAAGAATGAGAGACCCGAGTAGAAGTCTGTCTCCAGCGCGCTCTCGCTCACATCATTTTCTCTTGGAAACAAATGGCAGCGTGAGCACTGGTGACAAGCCATCTCGGTGAGGGATTCGGTCACATCAGCCAGGCACATATGGCAGGCCTTAATTACACTTGCCCGGAGACGCACATAATTGATCATGTAATCAATTAATTAATGTAGACCCCTCCTTTGTTAGTGGCCCATGAAGCCCATTTGCTTTTACAGGTCATTAAAATGATGAAGGGCTGGAAGCATGGTTATAAAAGAATATACTCATGGATAAGTAATGGCAACAATAAGGTGAAGAAATGAAAGAGAAGTGAGGAGGGTGTGTGTACAGATTGTGAGTGTGTGCGTTTAAAAGTGCCTGGAGATCACTATCTATTTCTTTTATTTCTCTCACAGAGACCCCCAAATACAGAAAGATCACACATGCTAAAAAAAAAACTGCAGATACACACATTTACTACACACACAAGGACGATGGCATCTACTCCCGCTGCTCAGCTGTCTACAACTTTAAGGAGTAATTGTCTGCATCTACTGCACATGGCCTATTTCTTCCTCCGTCCCACTTGCTTCTTCTCTTCCCTCCCTCTCACTCTGCTTTCGGCAGCGAGCTCTGCTCTATTTGTCAGTTTGCCACCAGTTCTCCTTCATATAGCACCCGTCTGGGCACCCACACCAGTCAGATAGAGGCAGGTGTGTGAATGTGTTGACAAATGGAAATGAATGAGGAAGAAAGCACTCCTTTTTGCAATAAGAAAAATCTGCCTTATTATTCAAATCAGACTTGGCTTTGTAGTGGTGAAATTTGCCTGGCAGTCATTCAGAGGAAGAAGCAGTGGAGAATTTGAGGAAGAAGTATAAGGAACCGACTTTTTTTATTCTCTATACAAGGATTTCACCAAACCATCTCCCGTGTCAGATAGTTTCCCTGAGGAGGGACTGAGAAAGGAAGGTTGAATCCTTTTAGCTGAAGAGTAGAAGGGAATTGTCTACCCGTACCTGTCTTTTTTGTTTTTAGGTTACTCAACACTGGCTGCACAGAGCAGAGGAGACTGAAGCAGTGATTTGACACATGACTGCTGTCTCACTTCATCAATGTCCTGTCATCTCTCACACCACACCACCCCACCTCATATACCCACAGTCCCATTCTCCTATTGTTTTATCATCCACTCAAGAAATCAGACATGTGAGTTTTACTGTATGCGTGAGTTGAGCTCTCTAACCCTTACAGGAGGAAACACCTAAACATGATGACAAGTAACACATTCCTACATATATATATATTTTTATATGATCACTTGGAACATGAAGAAGGAGGTTTTCAGTCCCTCACTTTTATGTCATTTATCATAATAACTTACTCCATGAAACCTAACCTGCTGTGAACAAACTCAGAGTTGAGTGAACTGAGTCTGATCAGTGTTTCTAGAGCCAGAAACTCAGGCAGCCTCCATCTGCCGAGGAAGATCGTAGGATTTTGATTGAAAGCTAGAGGACAGCAGTGGACTTTCTATGAATGTGAAATTGTTTTGTCAAGTCCATACTGAGTGACTTTGACAAGTAAAAACAGCACCGTGTGAACCTGTCTCCACCGTCTACATCAATTGGAAAGTCAACCAAAGTGATGTGATGGTATCAGGGTTTGTTGTAGGCTGGAACCCCTTGTTAGCTTGCTAATAATAGGGAGCAGCTGCCATTCAAAAGACCTGTTTTAAAGTCTTATCAAACATCTTTAGCCAGATGGATTCTCAAACCTAAAGAAGCCTTCTAGATCAAGTTTGAACTTCCACAACCATGATTTTGAGTTTTTATCTGAAGTGTTTGCAGCATTCATAGAACTCTCTTTATAATCAAGACAATCATACATCAAAAACTGAGCTGTGCACTATTACACAAATCATTTGAAAAATATATTATTTAGTGTTATTATTATGTATGTGTATTTGCATACATTTAAATGGGCAAAATTTCACTTAATGCTTCTAAACTGTCTTAAGCTGAGCAATTTGTCTTTAACTAAGTAGGAATTATTCCAAGTTGGTCACTGCATTAGTGTGACAAAACACGATCATTATTCAATTTGTTCTATTGTCATTAATTGTGTATATTTCATAGCCTTTGCTGCTGCAATGACCCAGTTTCTCCAGAGGGATCATTAAACTTTCATCCTATCTTAACTTCTCTTGGAGCAAAACCTCCAGGCTCTCCTGAGCTCACTCCAAAACACACCAGCACACTGCAGCAGCATTCAGCTGCAATGGCTGGAGAAAGCACCTCCACAGTGTGCTACGTTAATATCCCTGTCAGCGGAGACAGTGGACAACCAAGAGTTGGAAAGAAAAAACAGAGCGCGAGACTAGAGTCATTATAGCTGCAGTGCTGAATGACTAATGACTTATCAAGTCACTGTGACTAAATCAAACAGGCAGGAACTTGGGGTTAATGGGTGTGTGGAGGGTTATGTGCACATTTAAGTGTCTAAGCCAATAATAAACATGGAGTGCTTTACTTGCTATCTACGTGGCTGTTGTCATATTGATTCATAGCAGTCCGTCCTGCTTTTGTAGTCACTTTGTAATAACATCATCTGCAGGGTAAAGAAATAAGACAAAAAAACATTTGTATGCATGTGTAGAGAGTTAAATGCAAATATGCGTGCATGTTTGTTTTTTTTACATACCTGACATACAAAGTAAATTTTGCTGAGCGATTGTGAGAAATCTGTAATATGTGAGACACTGTGAGCAGAAGAAAGAGCAAGAAAGAATCACTTTCACAGTACAAGACGTGGATCCTGGCAGGTGGGTAATGGGCGAGAGCATGTGCCAAGCAAAGCGCCTTAATTATGAAGAAAGAGGAGAAAAGCAAAACAGAGGATCTGTGTGATTAAATGTCCTGCATACTAAAATAAAATGCCTGGAGAAAAGAGAGGCAACAAGAGACCGACTTTGAGAACATTAGAGCTGAAACAAAAGAGACAGTAGAACTGGAACGAAAAACAATAACGATATTAAAGCCTGAACAAACTAGATATTACCCCACTGAGATCAATGGTGCTATTGAAGCCTCCAGCAGATGCTCCTTGTTAAGCAGAGGCTGGCCAGCACTGCTGCACATGACAAGTATTGACCAGCTATACAACCCCTATTTACCATTTTGGACATTATGTCAAATACGAAATGATTATAAAATATAATGTCCGTACAAGTAAAAGCCTAAATATATCAAACACGTGCATAAGTAAATGAGGTGAGAGATTGTATGTGTGTGTGTGTGTGTGTGTGTGTGTGTGTGTGTGTGTGTGTGTGTGTGTGTGTGTGTGTGTGTGTGTGT
>JAUYWH010000005.1:18936181-18947029 GCA_034779795.1 Ctenopoma multispine | reverse complement strand
TGTGTGTGTGTGTGTGTGTGTGTGTGTGTGTGTGTGTGTGTGTGTGTGTGTGTGTGTGTGTGTGTGTGTGAGCCTCACTATGTGCCCACACACATGTTTGTGTGTCTGTGTATTGGTTGTCATCAACAGAGCGCAGCATTTAACGAGGAAGATGGGAGGAAAATAAATATAGTGCTTTTGAAAATGATTTCATCTCATCCTTTTATTGCCTCTCATTTCCTTCCATTTATTGTGTGGGTGAGAGTGTATAGAAGCACAGAGAGAGAGAAAATTTGAATCATTACACCCCAGTGTCAAGATTAGTTTGTCTTCCTTTATGTCTCTGTTCGGATTTATTCATTCCTCTCACCTCATGTGTAGTGTGAGCTCCGTTTTTAACATTAGGACAACTGCATGAAATAATAACACGCTTCGTGGAAAATATATGTCCTTTTTTGAATGAGTAAATTAGAAAGCACTCAGGGACATTCATATACATTCCTATAGAGAAGTGGATATATGCAGCAACTCTCCTTCCTCTTTGTCTACCTTTGTCTCTACTCTTCCTCTCCTCCTGTCGTATTGTTAATTGGTTTGACATTTCCTGCCTTTGACCTAAAGAGAAACTGTCATTAGATGAGGGGAGTAGGATGCGCTGTGTGTTTGTGTGTTTGATTGTCAGTGTGAGAGGTCCCAGGTTTTGCACACGTCATATTGTACTAATTTCCTCTCCCTTTTTCAGTTCCATCCAATCCAATCACAGTGAGGTTCTGTGCACTTCCTCTACTGGCGTCTCACCATATAATTGCCTCTTTGATAATAATGTAGTGTGAGATGCACTTGGCAAGGTCAGAGGTTAGCTGTTGGTAGTAAAAGATGAAACCATGACTGGAAGAGTCAAAAAAAAAACTTGTCTTTGTGCCCAGAGACAATTGTTTTCTGCCAGCTGCCAGTTTAGTTTCGGTGCATCATATACATGAGTATCATATACAGTCATCATATAGGCTGAAGGACCTGTTGGCCTAAAAGTTAGTAATATATTCTATCAATGTGTACACTTTCAGTAAATGTATATACACTCTATTTTCATTCATATAGTCACTGAAATCCATGGTTTTGAATGTCTGGCTGTTGTGGATTAGCTTTTAGTAACCAGACAGTGTAAACAGACAATTATCTCTCTACTAACACTGATGCTTAGCTAAAGAGCGTTGAGTTGGATAATTTGTGTAAGCAAAGATGTAAAACAGAGATTGAGCTGAAGTTAAAAAACAACTGCACAAACCGAATGTGTTTAATATTTGCATGAAGCACATTCATTCATACTAGAGGAATGATTTAATTTGGTGTAAGAAAACAAATGTAGCTGGTTCCACGTTGAGACATTGTTGCACATTCCTCTGCGTACTTTTCACTGCAGAGAAATTACGATTAGATGGTTGTTTTTGTATATCGCTGTAGAGCGGCTAGTGGGCTGCAGGACTCTTTCTCTTAATTAAAGCTGTTCTGTGTGTGAGGTCAGAGCCCACACATTAGGATCATTACCCTGAGGAGCTGAGAAGAAATGCAGAGGGAGAGAAGCATTCTTCTTTTTTCCTTTAACTCTATTGATTCTCATTTACCGCCACCCTTCCACCCACCATGCACTGCTGCTGCCCAGGCCGATGAAGACGCGCATGCACAGAGCGACCGGAGGTAAAGTCATGGACATATGTCGTAGTGTGGGTGGGTGGGTGTTTGACCTCTGTTTCTTTGTGAGCTTTCTTTCACTTGATTTCTCCTCACACACACACACATCACCTGCTCCTGTTCACTGCCTGCTTCCTCACATTGAACCCACTCTCTGGCTGCCACTGGGCAGGACGTGAGGAAGCAGTATGTGAGAGCATGTAGCGTGTTTTGCCTCGAGCCTCTCTCTTGATCCACTTCGTACCCCACGTTTGCCTTTCCCTCAACTCTTATACAAAGCTGTGTTATATACTGTAGTATGTCTGCAGCATTTTTGTATTCCTCTTTGCTGTAAAAGTGGGAATAAAAGGATAGATAAAAGGACACATTTCTACCTTCTTTTCCTCCTTTCATCCATCAAACACATATCACACAGTCTCAGAAATGACACATTTTTCATTACCTCCATCCCCCTCTCTCTTTCACTCTCTCCGACCATTTTGGAGGTGTTGGTATAATATACTGTGAGGTGCAGCGATTACGAATGTGGGCAGGAGCCAGGGCCTTTAACCTGTCTCTTGGTATGTGACATGTTTTACAGCCACGTGCTTTGTGCAACGACACCTCAGTCTTCCTCAGAGCAAAGATGCTGTTAAACTGAGCAGGTCCTCGCCACAAGAAGATACAGCAGATTTAAATCTACTTGCTTCTTTCCATCTAATTTAGCTGCAGTGGCTTTGCACATATGCAGAATTGCAAATACATACATTATATCTCAGTATATCAACAAATATTAACAACAGAGTGGTCCTTAAATGGTGGCACATATGTTCAAATAAAAGCTGTAACAACTACCAGAAACTTTGAGTACACAGAGGCACAGTGATAATGATTCATTCTCTGTGTATTTTTCCCTCTTGATCATAGATCATGATTGACGGTCACAAAACATCAGTATGATATTATGAGTGTCATCACTCATGCAGGACAGCTGACAGTAAAAAGAGGCTTCTGGGACCCGTATCTACCATAGTAATGTAGCAATAATGTGTATAAAGTACACAAACTCAATACTCAAGTAAAAGTGAAAGTATCTGCCCAAATAAATACTCCACTACAACACTTTAATTTTTCTACCCAATTAATAAGACTGAAGTATTATTTTAATAACAAATGATGTTAACATGTGGAGTAAAAGAAGAAGCAGCGTAAAATTAAAATACTCCTGTTAAGTACAAAATTGTACAGTACTTGAGTAAATATACTTAGTTACTTACCACCTCTGAACTGTGACATGCACTCTTTATGTTTATGCTCATGTGAACCTACAAGGTTACATGGGAGACTATAGTGAATACATATTATTAGCCGTGGAGCTGATCATGTATTCTGTAACACCACTTCAATCTGGCGTCCTGGGACTTTTTACAGCAGATATTTCTTTGAACTGGGAAATAATGGTCATTATTCAGGCCAAGGTTTCAAATCTGACTTTTAAATTATATACAAACCCACATCACACATTCAGTGGCATCTACTTTCCTCCGCATGCCCTCAAATGCTTTCCATTCTATTTTCTTGGTTTGTTGTCTCTCCAGGGAGAACTCGTATGAAATGTCCACAGCCCAGGGACATTCTCTTTTAATAGTGCCCCTAAATGAAGTCATCCATAATGTTACAACTCTTTCTCACACACATTTGTGCAAATGCACTCACACATGCACGCAGAAGCACACATTCTCCTCTGTTTGCCCCAGGACATATTGGAAGCAGAGGCCGTTGGGACAGGGGCATAGAAAGGTAAATTTGACTGGATAAGAGAGGAAATGATTGAATGACTGACCTTGGAATGGGAACAGGGACAAGAGACCGACAGTATAGTTTGATTAAAGGTTGGAAGGAGGTGAAAGACAGGCTTGGGTTTAGCAGGGAGAGAAGAGTGGCAGAGGTAATGAAAAAAGTCCTTCAAGAAGAGGACAAGAATGAGGAGGAGATGTTGACGTGAAAAAACGCTGATAGCAGAGGATGAAGATGCCTCTTAGGACGTTTCTGCCTCTGGAGGAACAAACCTGCTTTAAGGTTGTCATGCATATGCATATTCATTTTGATTCTTTGTTTGAAACAGTCATTAAATCAGGATGCAGAATTTGCATCACAGATGCATCAAACAGTCTAATGAGATGCACCAAATCAGATATTTTTGGAATTAGTCTCTCAAGAAACTTCTCTGTGAGTCTATATTTGTCTCATTGTTTCATAACTTTGGAAATGAATATCAAAGCTGGACGCGAAAACAAGGTTCTGTGGGTGGTGTTCATTGCGGCTGCGTTACGTCACCGGGAGCCCGTGTTTCTGTTCCCGGTCCCTCTCTGAATATTTCACACTACCATTCAGTCCTGGGCTCTCTCTGAGAGAAAGTGAACCATAATAAATTTCGCTCTGCCACATCGCCCTACTTCCCTCTAGCCTCTTGTCTCTCTTCCTCCTTCACTAACTGCTATACATCTTTCTCCATCCCCGGCTCTCTACACTCACCCATACTGTTTCTTCAACCTCTGGCTCTCAGTCTTCGTCCTTCAATTCCCTACCTCTGCTACCACCTCCTCTCTTCTTCCCGGTCAGGGCAGTGATGGGTCTAAAAGATGTATGTGATATAAGCCACACAGACTGCAGTTCTGTGTCAGGGATGCCGGCACCCCCCCCCCCCCCATCCACCTCCACCCACCTTCATCCTGCAGTCTCTGTTCATATCCAAGGAGTCATCTCGTCTCCGCCGCTGTGTGTCTGTGGTTCTACTGCACTTGTGTTTCACCTCTTAATAGAAAATGTCTGTTCAATCTGGAAGCTGCTCCAAGACCAGGGCCTTTGAAACCTCTGCAAATTAGAGCAAAATACTTCTCCGTATACATGTTCTTGCGGGGTACGAGGTCACCTACCAGAAAATATAGATATGGTGATTATCAAGATCATATTGTCCTTATTTTACAAAGACATTCAACAGTTTCTACCAGTTTCTCTGCTGCAGAACATACAGCCCTGTGGTTTTTAATGTACCACAACTGACTGGCAGATGATGGCACGGCTGACCCCGTGAACTGCGGTGGCCCTTGGGGCTGCAGACAGGTGCTCGGCTGATCAAAGGCTGCATAAACGCGGTGAACTTTTGTACCTGCATATATCAGCCTTATCCTCCCTCTGTCACTCAGTTACCAACTTTCTTTCCCCCTCTGAGGAGGAAGCAATTGAGTGTGGCTTGTCAAAGAGCAGCAACACTTTTATCTGTCAAAAAAAAAAAAAGTAAGAGGGAGAGAGAGGGAGATGATGTGGAAACAAAGATGTGTTTATGCAGGAACCAGGACGATAATTTAAGAGAAAAAGAGAAAATGATAGAGCGAGGTCAGCATTGAATGAAGAGATGTAAGAGAGGGAGGAAGGGTGATATTTTTTTAAAACCACATGTGAGTAAAAGATGCAGTTAAATATTGGATTACTTTTCTGCACACTACCTCTTCACATCCCCTCCGTTATAATGGTGTCAAAGCACTCACTCTGTAAAAGCATCTTTGCATCTCAGATGACTGAATGACTGAAGTGTGACCTCCATCAACACAACTTTTCCCTTTTTCCTTTTTAAACCCTTGTCACCATCTCTTTTTCTTGTCTCTCACTCTTTCTTTCTCAACCAGTTTCTCTCCCTCCTGAAAATACTTACACCTGTGACATTTTTAATGAGTGCGAAATGTACTAAACTTTGTGATTTCCAAAAGTGTAAGTTTTCTTCCATTCTGCGTTTTTGTGTCTGTTGTTTATAACAGCACTATGATGAATCCAGTAAACCATTTATTATTTTTTCTGTCAACAACAAGCATCCATACTTTTCTATATTTCATACATCAGCAGTTTTGGTCAAAATAACTTAAAAACTCTTATATTCTTGCATCCACCTATTGTTGCTATTTAGTCTGAACTAAATGGCTTACAAGCAATATGTTGTTATCTCTATGTACAGTATTAAAACCGTAATATTTAGGATATGCTCTGTGAATGTGGGGCATTGATGTCCATTGGAGGCCATTAAACCATAATTATGCCCCGGTATTCTACTGACTCATTAACATGGTGCTCTCCTGTTGCAAAGGTCTCAGCTAAGCACTGGCTTAAGTGGATGTATACAGAGACACAATGCACGGACTTTAACATAGGGCATCCACTGACAGGCTCAGCAATGAATAACAGGACATGCATAAGCTTATTCATTAGCACCTTGGCACTTACAGACTAAAATAACCCCTCGCAGAGTTCTTACACGCACATCATTTCCTGTGATAAGGCAAACACAGATAAAATGGTAACAAAAGCAGTCATTTGTTCCTGAAAAACAAAAGGCCTCCACCAGTGCTGTGCTGCAGAACAATTTGGGTCAAGTGCTGGATGGTGGCCGTATGTCTCTGGAGCTCAGTTGCGGCTTTGTAATAGATTGGATTTGCCTCAAATCCAATCTGCTCATGGACAGTTCACATGATGTTTTGATTGAACTGATTGAACGGAGGAAAGCGTGACAGGAAGAAGGAGAGATGCAGCCGAGCTGTGCTTTTTGGTTTATGAATAGTTGCCGAGTAGGTTTAAGACTTGACTTGTCAAAAATGATATGCTGGTTTGTCATTATTATGTGTCAACATGTTTTAATTAACAATAAAAAAAATATGCTAGCAAATAACTTTGTGCCTTTCTGTGACGATGCATCATGTAACCATCATTTATGTGAAATTAGAGCTGTTGTTAATCTGGAAATGCAGCAAACAAGGTTCATCTGTGAATTCTGTAAACAGTGCTGAAAGGTTTTGCCAGAAAAACCCATTTGCTGTCCTCATATCCTCAAGTGTCTATTGAGCTGCTGCTTCAGTGCACTCTGCCTCAGATTTTGCAGGTGCTTTCTCCTGTTTACCACGTTTTATTTTTACCTCCAACCTATGATGAAGTATCTGCTCCTATTTTATCCACATTCAGCTGAATCAGTACTGGTTTTGTCCAGTGGCTTATTCTGTGATGGTGATGCTGAAAGGTAATTGTTTAACTTTATTTCTTCCGCATTTAATTTCGCAGTTGATAATTGGCAGCAGTACTTATATTTATCTTGGCACAAGATTCCATGTTAAGGACCAGTAATGCAGTTTTTTTAAAATAGGACAAATGGTTGCTAACAGTGGAAACTGGACCACATGAAAACTGTTCCCCAGCAACTGTTATTATAAGCCTTTTCCATTTCCCTTTTTTTCTTTATTTTTATTTTTCTAAAATAGAGCTGTACTGTGCACACAATGGCTGTGCAGGTTCAGAGTAAGGAAATATAACTTTTCATTTCACGACGGGTACAATGCACAGGAACCTCACCACCTTGACACCTAGAACACAACGTAGGAACGTTTGGCCTTTGACATGTCAGTTCTTGTAGAACGTTCTTGTGCGTAACAAAAGGTAACAAAATGATCATCCACACCAGAAGAAGTCTATGATTAAGTTGCTTAGCATTATATTATTATTGAATGGATATTTTGGATTTGGGAGACGGGTTGTAGATCATTACCTTTCAAATCATTAACGTCGTTTACTTCTAAAACAAATCCTAGAGGCCCCATCAGCACAGAAACACCATAACACATTAATTCTAGTTTGACCTTTAATCTTGCCACAGGCAGGAAATCCCATTTCCATTTTAACCTGTCAGATGCCTTTTAATTAAAAGCAGCGTTCATGTCCAGAGCGCACACATGCACAAACACAATCCTAAATTCCCATCTAGAAATAAGCACATACAAACATTTACTGTACATGCTGTCACATCCACATGAATCGTCTCCCTAACTTCTTTCTGGCAGGACATCAGCTCTGTGTGATAAACACTAATGATATCTTCTCTCAGTAATAGAGAAATCAATGCCACACTCTCTGCCAATCAGAATGCTGCTTCAGCTCCAAACAGATACAGAAAGTATTCATGTCTGCGGTAACGATCGGGCCGCCTTTAAACTGACACAACTGATGTAGTGCTGTTATAATGTTGATGCTGGGTTTATCGATTTCTCACGGCTTGCAGAAAGGAAAGGAAAGGAAAGGAAAGGAAAGGAAAGGAAAGGAAAGGAAAGGAAAGGAAAGGAAAGGAAAGGAAAGGGAAGGGAAGGAAAGGAAAGAGGAGTACATTTCATGTTAGAAAGCATCTCTCTTTGCTAAACCCTTGACTTCACAGGATTAAGAAAGTCAAAGATAGTGAGAAATAAAAGAATGTAGAGGGTGTCATTTTAATTCACAGACTAATACCATCAGCTGCTACATTTCGCCTCAAGGTTTCTCTATGTAAATTGAATTCTCTATCATCTGATACTTTCCCCACCTCTGTGACATTACAATAATGAGCCGCACTCATGCCAGAGTTCATATCAAGTCTTCGGGCTGTTTGGCTGTTTGGTGCACGACACACAATCGTTTGAGGTGTAAGTGTTTCAACGTGGTTCACCTAAAGCAGGAGACTGAACCTGGATCTTTGAACAAAACCGCATTCACCGACTCTGTCTGTGCAATGAGAAGAAAATGAAAGTGATGCTGCTTTGTCAGTGAATGTGTGTAATGTGCCAGCAACAGTTAAGCAGGTTAAATTGTGTCTGGTGAATTATTAGAGAGGTGCTTGCGAACAGTATCCTTGGAAACAGCTAAAGCTAAAACTCCCTATTTACTTTTGACTACTATTGATTCTTAATATAAAATCCTCGTCTTTAATTATCCTCTGTGTTCCATCTGTGTTCTGTACCACCCAATTCAGACCACTCCCCCCGCCCCCTTACCTACTGCTATTCAGCCTCTAATTCAGTGAACACACATGATGCAGGTAATCAGCAGTGGGTAGGGCAGGGATAGTCAAACCAACAGGTAGCAATGTAACCGTTAGGCAATGTTTACCAGTTATTTACAGTTCTGTTTGGCTAACGACAATAAAAGAAGAAACACTTTTATTCACAGTATGTCAGTGTGAGTCAGTGTGTTTTTTTGTTTGTGTTTGATGTTTTTCAGTATATTTTACTGCAGTTGTGTAAAGTTATGTCTAACTTGCCCACCGATCATATGAAAGGCAGCTGACTCCCTTTAATTCTCTGCCAGATTGCACACGGTTTGCCAGAAATGTGCAACAATAAGACTTAGCCACCCTTTGCATACCCCAGTAATGTGCTCATATGTGCTGGGAAAACATTTTTTTTTATATCTGAGGGAGCTGACCTACAATATTTATTTAATTTCTCATGAGGATCCATGTTGTCATTGTGCATCTGCAGATGTGTGTGTATAAAAAAAAAACAACCTGTATTTAAAACACATACAGTACAGTACAGTGCTGTAGTTTATTTATATGTCACTTTGCAAAGTTTGAATTAAAAGAGTAAATTTCTTTCATGTTGCTTAGACATTTGTCATTATTCTGCAGAGGAGTTCTTTGCATACTTTCGCTCTGCCTGTTCTTCTTCTATTCCAAGCCAAACTCTGCATTGACAGAGATGAACTTTGCTATTGATCTGCTTCATGCCTCCCCTCCTCTTTGTATCCCACAGGAAAATTAAAGCAGGATAGAAAAGCTTATTTCTCCCTTCCTTCCCGCTTCTCTTCTTTGTCCTCTCTGCACTGCTGCCCCAGACAGCCCCGCAGTAATTCAGAACTTTGACACATGCACCATCTTTATGCCACTGTCGTCCGAGCCTCTGTGTGTCTGTGTTTGTCACGCCCCGCTCTAATGTGCAGGGCGTGAGTCTTTTACAACATGTTCAATATCACACCACAGGGCCTCACAACCCAGACAACAACTCTAAAGATAAGGAGACGAGAAAGAGATGTGAGGAGGGATAGCACTGATCTATCAGCGCAGAGTAAACCCATTTGTCTTCCTCTTCTCGTATATTTGCAACACCCTCTGCAGCCTATAAAGCACACCACCCACAAACAGAAACATTATATCGTCCAAAATTCCACATTGCAGAATCACTCAGATTTCTAGACACACACGCACCTTTTCTCCCCAAGCTATGCTTCAATTATCAAAGCAACAGGACTGGAAAGCGAAGACAGATATACAATATTTGGACCATCTGTGTTCACATGTATTTGTAGTAACTCCCCTGTATGAATCACAGCTTCAGCAAAATCTACTGTTATTAACCCTGTCAGAGCCTGTCAGGGTTAACTGGCATGGTGCTCGGTGGACACGGACATAGTTTGTGAGCAGATTAAATTTCTCATTACAGACAGACTCAGTGATAGTCTGTCAGGTGGGCAAACTGAAGGGAGATGTGTGCTAATATTTGCCTGGTTATCCATTGATCCATGTGGATGAGTGTTGAGGCTTTGTAGATTAGGTGGCCTGCCTGAGGGCTCTGTGGAAATCAGTAGGATACACTCTCGCATCAGACTGTTTCAAATGGTTTCTGCTTATAGGGGGATTTTAATCTCATCATCACGATTCGAGTAATAAAGGTTTTAAAACAGTGGAAAGTTGTTATAGCGAGTGACTGATTAACGGTGGCTTGCAGACGGAGCTGGGTAACCAATCAACCCCATATTAAATTAGCAGTTACTGAAACTCTGGCATCGCTGCATTTTGAGGATCAGTTGTGTTTATTGTAGTGATGTGTTTTAGTTAACTCACAGATGTCTCCAGTGGTTTTTCTGTAAATGCTCATAAACACTGATCATTTGACAACTCGGACTGATTACTCTTCATTTAATGGGGCTAAAGCTGTCCACGGGGTAAATTATCGGCGGAGGGAATATGATTATTGTGTTTCCCACTTAGTGATATGGCTATCCGCAAAAAGGGGTTTCTAGTGTTGATGGTGTGTCTTGTTTTTTTTTAAATGGGATTGCTTGCCTCGCAATAAACATGTACACGGTCATCATTTCCATTTCACGTTCAATTAGGATCGCATTGACTAGGTGGTGGTCAAGTGAGCACTGGAAGAGATGGCCTGTTGGGAGGGGCTCACACTGATGATACATAGAATGGTATTCTGGTGAGGGAGTGTAGTGAAAAATCAGTCAGGGCTCAGTCTCTTTTTCTCTGTAATGACTGGTGTTCTTTGAGTAGCGAATATACGTGTGTGTGTGTGTGTGTGTGTGTGTGTGTGTGTGTGTGTGTGTGTGTGTGTGTGTGTGTGTGTGTGTGTG
>JAUYWH010000005.1:18902839-18936081 GCA_034779795.1 Ctenopoma multispine | reverse complement strand
GTTTTTGTGTGTGTGTGTGTGTGTGTGTGTGTGTGTGTGTGTGTGTGTGTGTGTGTGTGTGTGTGTGTGTGTGTGTGACGATGTAAAAGCAGGACAGACACCAGGTACCCCTCAGCCCTCCTCATTCCCATGTGTTCCCCTGAGATGCAGACAGGGCTTGTTTTAGAGTGCAGAAAAAGAAGCGAGAGCTAGAGAGGAACCTAAAGAAAGCAAGGAATACTTTTTAACCCTTTAGTCTAAGGTGACTTATGTAAGCAGAAAAATGGAGCCTTGTAGATTTTCAGTTTCTTAGCTAACTAAATCAGATCAGTCCAACTGTACCTATTTTGTCCTTTTCCTCTGTTTCTTCCTTCTTTTTCTCTGTGCTACCCACGATCCTGCTTTCACATCTTCTGCTCTACCTGCTTGCCAAGTTTTCTTTTTCTCTCGCCCACCTGAGCCCAACACCTGTGTGAGCAGTGAGCTCCAGGAAAAGGGGGCCAGGATGCCGTCGCAAGCAGCCTGTCACGACTTGTCTCCCGCTGCGTAGCTACCTCACACAGCCTGCATGCTCGCCTCCCGTCTGGAGAGCCAGAGCTATCCCAGACACTGTGTTTCTGTGGGAGGGGCAGCGTTTGCCGCACATTCTGTATTTAGGAAGCTGGGGACTTTTTTTTATCACTTCTCTACTGTACTTTCACACATGTTCAAACACAGCTGGGCACACACAGAGACACAGAAACACGCTGTACTCGTAGCAAACCTGTTCTCAAAGATGGGCTGCTTAGCGAAAGTGAGTCGTGATAACCCTCTCACCGCCACCAGATGGCCTGCTCTCTCTCATCAGTGTAATGATCTGGCAGCCAATCACAGGCTATGTAATATTCATGAATGAAAACAAGGCTGGATGGTTGAGTAAAGTGTTTGGTGAGGGGGAACAGACACTGTGTTTGTTTCTCTCATTTATTCAGATTCAGGGCATCCTTCCCACGTTTTATGGTGTCTGGTGTGTTGCTGTCATCCCACCATCAACTCAGCTCAGGATAAAGAAGTGCGTAGCGGTTTGTAGGGGGTAAACAAAAGTTGGATGCATTTGTCAAATTGGACTACATCCTCAGGTGAGTAAACAACATTATGCAAGATGCTTGCTAAATAATGAAGTTTGCTGAAAGGTAGAGGACAAATCAGATTTAATGTTTCGCAGTTCCTGTCTCTGTCAGCACAGGCCCGTAACAAGTGTAAACATAGAAATAAAAAGTTATATCCTTTATGCAGTACACGCAGCAGAAACTGTGACATCCATAATTGCAATAAGGGCATAATTTTCTATCATCTGATTAATCGAAGGATCCAGTTATCGGTTTAGTAAAATGCATTCATTCAAATGATGTATTTACAGTCATCGTGGTGATTTATTTATAACATGTTCAGATCCAGCAGAGAGCATCACAGTGGAACATGTCACTGCTTAGTTCTCGATGACAGCCAATTAAGTCCATATCCACCACCACCCCACCCCCCACCCCTCACAATTACACAAATATGGAGACGCACACAAGCAACATAAAGCTGTAGTGTTATCTGTGATATGCAATAAGGGGAATGTTTACCATTGTGCTGACGGTGGCAGTAATGAGTATTAATCTATTAGTATGCACAGGCTGTATGTGATTTGCTCTGGAGCACTACCTTACACTGTTAAATCAAGTAAGAATAAAGTCTACCACAGTTGTTTTCTCTCATTATACATTTTTTTTCTTTCATTTTTTTGTCCAAATAACATCTTTCTTTTTTCTGCTTTTCTTTTTCTCCATAAATTTTTATCCTACATCCTCTTTGTATATCTTGTCTTGCTGAATGCGTTTCGGTCCCAGCTACTTCATAATTATGCTACATAATTACTCAGTATTACCAAAAATACTAATTGTTTTATAGTCTTAAAATCTTTTCATATAAATAAAAATCCATGCAAACGGTAAGTGATGGGTCTTTCACGTCAGCAATCACATCAACCTTTTTTTACCTCTCTTTTTTTTCTGCTGTCTAATATGTTGAAGCTTTCAGCCATGCCACAAGGCAAGCGTGAGCAGCCAAAAACAAACATGGCGTGATGCCACAGACGGAGAAAGTGAGAGAAAAACAGGAGCTAAGCAGAGACAGGGAGAACCTATAAAGAAAAGAAATTTGTTGTGAGAGAGTTTAGGTTCTGTAGAAAGAGAACACGCGAACATACTAATCTGTCCTAAGACTACTTGTCTTTCCACATGGTCACTGATTCGAAAACGCTGTTAACGTCAATTTGCAACATGAAGTAAAAAAAATAACTTGAGAAATCATCCCTGCTGACTACTCTTTAAGGGGCATTGTAGGATTGCAGGGATCACCATGTAGACCCACATCTTTTTCTATCCCTCTCTCTCTCTCACACACACACACACAGGGATGCACATATTCCCCCCTCCCTCAGTGAGTCATCGGTGATGGGTCAGAGCCAGATCGATCCTGGTTGTCTCTTCCACAGATAGAATGGCAGGCCAAGAAAACCTTTGGAAAGGAGGAGAAAGTTAGGCTATGGAAACATGTTCTATCTTGACTGCTAAAATTACCACTGACTCATTCCTCAGGGGACCATCTTTAAGTCACAAGCAAGACTCAGCGAAAATCTGAATATTCCTGCTTGCCTGTCAGACAATGTATTCTTTACACAATCCAGTTGTTTTTGAAAAGCTTTTATGAACCAAAGACTCGTGTCAGATCATGTTCAGTCAAGTGCTGATGTTTTTCACTGAATCTATGGGAGCATTTTCTGAGAGGATGATATAATTATTGTTCTGCTTTTCAAAATGTATTTGATGCATTTTAGTGTAGAGGCAGACAGGAAACATGGAAAGAGAGATGGTATGAGATGTCTTGAGCTGGACTTGAAGAACAATGTACAATGTAGTTGAAGTATGCATGACTAGTCATAGTTAGGCAAAGTTTTTAGACATGGTTAATAGAAACCAGAAATGCTGGAGTCAGGTGTTTCATATGTCCGTACAGCCACCCTGAACTTCTCAAAGAGGGTTGTTGCAGCATTGCATCGTGCTACTCCGGCATTTATTATTACTTTAGTAAATCATAAAAACAAATCCGTGTAATAACCTCAGTACATTTAATTGTACGATAACTTACTGTAGTTGCTGCATTATGGCACAGGTAAAAAAAACATAATTACATTTGAAGATTAGGGTTGAAAACATCATTTTAAGCATGTGCGTCACTCATATACCACTATTTACTTTAGCAAGAGACTAAAGGTGATTAAACAACCAGGAAAATTGGCCTGAAAATGAAAATATGTGAGGGATTAAAGTGCAATTGACAGATTTTTATAATGGCATAATGTAAGTATGGTTTATGTGTTAGCAGTCCATTGTTTGTTTAAATTACATGGTCAGCACACATGGGAGGATTACAATATCAGCATTCATTTAAAGACCCCCAGTGTAAAATTCAATAGTCTATTTTCTGTAAAAGGAAAATACACACATTAACATTTAGGTAATTATTGATTGACTAAGTTCACCAGCTAGTTACTTTCTCCTTTTCAGGTTGATGCTTGGCAGGTAGAACACTATAGGTTTATCAGAGCTTAAGATAATACATTTCAAGATGCTACAATCCTCTGCAGAGCACATGGGATCTGCAGAGTCAGGTGATGGTTCCTTGACATATTAACATAAAAATCACTAACAATCTTTAACAACATTTACAAAGCATGAACATTTTAATTCTGTAGAATTATATCACCCCCCCCCCCCCCCAACACAGCCTTTTTTTTCTTTTATCCTTTATTAGCTTCACAAAGTATCTATAATTCAACAGATATTTTTCTGACCGTATTTGTTATAAGAGCAGGATCAGGTCAGACCAACAGTCTGCATTTCTTCTGCATCCATTAATTCTATTCTATTGCATTTGTTTTCTTCCTCTGTCGTAGCCTGTTAACACATTTGTCTCATATATTCTCACACAGTATTGTACAATTCACACCTAACTGACTGCACTGGAAAAAAAACATCCAGCAAAGGATCAATACAGCATTCATTTATTCAGTCCACCCCTCTGCCATCTAATGCACCTTAGTGACTTAGTGTCTTGCCACCCCGGTGGTGGATCTCTTCCTAACACTGGTCAGTGGCTCGTCCCTCGGTTATGGCTTCCTCAGACTCTTCAGCTGTGCACGCTCTTTCACTTCTCCATCGTGATTGTCTGCATGTGATGACTTTGTGTTCTCTGTAGTTTATTTTCTAATATTGAACAGTGGACTGTCATTTTCTACAGAGGATCATTTCAGTCAGTTGCAGTAGGCCTGGAGTCGTTCTTGCACTCACACTTATAATCCACGTACTTCACAGGGATTTCACCCTAACAAGACCCCTACCCTGTGCTTCCTCTGACATGTATCTCCTGACATTAATGAGGTTTATTATTTTAATCATATCTGTGGGATATAGTTACTTCAAACCATCCCTATAATTCTTGTCCAAGGATGTCTTTTTGTTGTAATTGAATATCGCCAGCAGGGTGGAAAAGTAACACGTCTTTCACCGTGATCTTATTCTTTGTGGTATTTTGGTGATTTTCAGGGTCATTTAGCATAGTTGAGCAGAGAGGTAAGAGTCTGGCATATTGATAAGGCTTTTTTTTTTTTTTTGCAGCAAACAGAATACATCACAGTGGGCATTAAAAGAATTCATATGACAACACTGTATTGAAGAAGAGCAGAGATAATATCTTTTATGTCAGTGTAAAGAAAACCGTTCCCACTTTCTCTATTGCACTGGTGTGTAGAGGTTCTGTCTCCACTAGTGCAGCACCACCACAGTCCTCTGAACTGCATTACAGGGTAGTATTTCATGGAAAGGCTAAGAGACACAGAGCTTTATTCACAGAGCGTGAGAAAGAGTTGAAAAGTGTTGTTGGGGCTTTAGTCTGGAGAAAGACAGTATGAGCATAAGTAAGTATAAGTTTTCCTCACATGCTTCAGATGTGACTACTTATCAGTAGACCTTTTTCAGTTAGATGAGACTCTGCATCGTGATCATCGTGGCCATCTTTTCATAAGACAATCATCCACGTGTCACATGGTGCAGCCACACGGGGCTGGAGAGGCTGATCGCGTCATCCGACATGGACGTCGCGTCGTACTGTAATCCAATTCATTTAACCTTCTCTTTCCACTCTCGTTCTCATTCAGCTGTTTTCTATCCTCTTCTTATACCAGGATATGAAGGATATGCATATATCTCTCTCTCTCACACACATCCCTTCACCTACCACACCTCTCATGTCTGATCATCACTGATCTCTTGTAGTGACTGATGGCAGTGTTCACTTCAGTCACTTTTTTTTCATCACCTTCACATAAGAACGTATTTGCAACGTACTTCTGTGAACAAACCCACACATACCATATTTCTGTCCATGCAAACTGGCTGTTTGGTGGCAAAACAGCCAGTTTTTTGTTCAGGTCCCCTTGCATACGCTTCAGTTTGGACTGTTTCGAACTGGTATATTAAGACGTGTATAATAAGAATAACAAATGCTGCAGTGTTTTCTTACCGAATGTTGTCATCCTGTCCTCTCAGGCTTTACGCCACAGGCCAGAGGACAGGGCTCTAGCAGGACACGTTCCTGTGACAGCCTTATCACAACCAGAGAAAGATAAACGCCATGTGTTCCTGTTTATGGGAAAACAGAGGACAGAAGAAGATAGATATAGCATCAGAATGAATGCTGATGTGACGGTTCGCCACAAGCATGCAAACATGTCGAAGATTACTGATAACATACAACTGCCTACCTCAGAGCACTGATAATACTGCAACTGTCAGTGTGTGCGCAAAAAGACACACACACAAACACATCAGAAAACTCTTGTATGTAAAGTAAATATAGGATATAATTATTAAGGATTTTAATAAATTAATTTATTTGATTTGATTAAAAGAAAGTTGTTATGTAAGGTTAGAAAACAAATCGATTTAAAGCTTTTTTAAAGCTTTGAGGTGAAGAGTTCTGCCCAGTGGACACACAAAACTGGGATCATTCATCTATAAAGCCGAGGTGTCAATCAATATTGACCTTTCAGCCTTTTTTCCAACAGTAACTCCCTGACTCCAGGTCACCCAGGACCTGACTTGCATGAACTCATCAAACTACTCCCTGTCGCCTCGTCGTTCTCTCCCTTTGTCTTCCTCCTTTCTCATACCTCTTCTATCCTCTCATCTCAGTGATTGATGCTGGACTCAGCTCAGCTCCCAACTCTCGTACCACCTCACTACTCTTCTCTTTCTGCCCAGTTGCCACAGAGGCCAGGTTTTGTTTATTAGAGCTTCCTCTGATATCAGATGCTCGAGCAGATGAAAAATTAATGTAAATGTATTTGTGAATTCCAGGGTCAAATGCAGGATAATTCTCTTGTTCCGATCCCATCTGTGTTTACGTTTAGATTCCCCGTTAAGTGCATATTATCCTCTTTCTGTTCTGATCTAATATTGTTCTTTCTCATTTGTCCGTTGCTGTAAATCTTTACTACTGTGGTTAAAGTCTATAATAATTGTTGTTAATTTACTACAGATATACAACTGTAACTTTTCCACTATGCTCTGCTACAATCTGCCCCACCCTTCTGGTATTAGTCATTATGAAATTACCATAAATAAGAGTGCTATCAAAATCTGTCAAGAAGAAATTATTAAAATGATCTGTCTAGTAAGAAGGTCAAAAACCTTTATGAGTAAATATCTGCACTCCTTCCAGGGTTGTTTAATGAGTCTGTGCTACAGGAGGCTTCAACAGCACCTCTCAGAGTTTATTCTTTTATGAATATGATAAAAGCTCTTTTAAAGCGCTTTACTGTCTTTAGTTATTTGTACTTTTTCCAATCAAACAGCTGTTTCCAGTGGCTCTCAGTGTTTGAAACCCAGCTGAGGACATCTCTCATTTCTCATCAACTCCCTGCTGCTCCTATCTAATAAATAATATTAATAAAGAAGAAAGATATAGTGCGGTATACTGTTCCTTAGGCCTTCATCTCACGGCTGCTGATGCTCTGCAGTTATCTGCCTTCTCTGTTATGAACTGTCGTGTCCTGAGATCTGAGATTTTGTCGTTTGCCCTCTTTAGTTCATCGTTCCCACTTTCATCAGGGCTAATAATAATGACATCCAATTAGCACTTTGTAATTACCTCATCACCCAGAGATGATGCTGATTGGCTAATCATAAAAATGTGCGTGATGATAATGTGAAGTTCATCACTGATTTGGATTCTCTTTGCACATTTTTCATTGCTAGTGTCGTCCCTTCTACTCCCTCTTACAGTAGGTCTACATGAGAGATTAGTGGATGTGTATTTTGGGTTGCTAGGGAAAAGTGGGCACACTTCCTCCTCAAATGGTACCACCCAAAACCTCCATGGAGTCCAAAGGAGCCAGACAAAGCTGTTCTGCCTTCACAGACGCTGCCGTTTGCTTATATGCACACGCACACACACTTGCATACACACACTCACATATGTTTTTGCCAATTGATCATTACCAACTGGTCTTCCCATCAGGCCCTGGCAAAGTAGCCAGATCTCTCAGATGTAGTGAGGCAGGCATTTCCACTGAAGTATCACAAACACACGCACACACGGACATATACACAGCAAATCTGGTCAAGGTGGGTTTGCATATGTACATACTCTCACCTCCTTCCTGCATCAATCATTGTCCACCCTCTAATGAGGGCGAAAGAACAGACTCATTAAAGCACCTCATTCCCCCACCAAAAGAGCCCAGTGAAGGATTGCGTGCCAGAGGGAGAGAGAAAAACTGAGATAGTGGTAATGGAATAGAGAGAAAAAGAGGAACAGATTAACACATGGAGAGGAGAAAAGGTGTGACAGAGGGAACTGTGGGTGAGACAGGCTCCAGAGATAGAGGTGGAGTATATAGCTGAAAACTGGGATGACAAGCTGGAATGAAAGACAGACAGCGGGACAGATGGAGGATTCCTGGAAAGCCATAGAAAGAGGGGTTGGTGGTTGAGTACATGGATGATAGTTTCATTTGTACAGACTTCCTCTGTGGCAAATAGAGAAATCTCCCAGATTTCCTCTTTTCATGTGCTGTGTTTCTGATGCAGAGCCAATCTGTCTGCCTGGCCAGAACTCAAAAGACCCATATTTACTCCCTCTCACTCCTCTCTCTCTTTCCACTTTTTCATACTCCTCTTCTCTTGTTGAGAGCTTCTTTAGGCCCCTCATTCTCAGTGTAGGCGTGAGGTTTGCATCTGTTTTCTTATAAGCCCATCAACTTCATAATAAGTTCATTATATCATCACATCTGCTCCTAAAGAAACAACACTGTTCACACTGTCTTCCTTATTCAGATGCTAAAACACATGCTAAAATTTACTCCCTTGTATTGTTGCCCTTCTCTGACCTAACGGGGCTGTAGTGTGTGTTTGTCTGTGTGGAATGGGAGGTGGATAGATGGCACCAAGCCCAATATTGCCCCGTGGAAGACAGAAACACTGTGCTAGAGGATTAACCGCAGTTTAAGCCTTTATGTCTGGGGCTGCTGAACTCTGTGCTCTCTGTGCGTGTGTGTGTGTGTGTGTGTGTGTGTGTGTGTGTGTGTGTGTGTGTGTGCACGTGCATGCGTGTGACTTTGTGCACATTTGAATTCTTTCGTGTGGATGTACAAATGTGTATGCCCATGTACTGGTGCAGCAATGCCTGCTGCTAGCAGATTAGCACAGAGAATGGAAATAATGGCCAAGCTTTGAGACAAGAGAAGCCAAAAAAAAAAAAGCATGAGAGAAGAAGGAGGGAGGAGGGGAATGGAGAAATGATGAAGGAGGAAGAGGAAATATTGACTTATATTAGGAAATGACTAGATAAATAGGAGATGGGTGGTATTAAATAGGAATGAAAAGAAGGCACCTCTCAGCACAGAGTAAATGAGGTTAGGAAAGGTTTGATGAGATTTGAAAATGGGATGAGGACACTCAAGAAGATATTTATGAGGAATGCACATTGACCTTTTCATAGAAGTTTAGCGAGTGTGTGTGTGTGTGTGTGTGTGTGTGTACAGGAGATGGATGGACAGACAAAAACATAAAAGGCTGCACACTTAGGTTCACTTATCTGTGTGGCAGCAGTTGAAGTGCCTGGGGCTTCCCTCTCCCTTCACTCTCTGTGTTTTAGTCTAGAAAGAAGGTTTCAGTTAATTGTTTGGGATCTTCCATCTCATCCTTCTTATGCATGCATGCAAACACAGATGTCGGCTTAAACAATCAGAAATACACAATGGAGTTGTACATGTGAGATACATTTGTCTTTACACAATTATCACACACACACACACACACACACCTAGTTGCCACCATCTATCACAGCCGTTCCCACAGCGTCCTGTTCTTGCCCGTGGCCAGCAGGTGTCACATCGAGAGGCAGCGTGGCTCACACTGAGCTGTTGGCAACAAACCAGGCTGTCCCCATGTCAAACACCGCACACACACCAGCACTCGCACGCCGTGCTTGCACACAAATGTACACTCACTAATACGTACGCACACACACACAGAAGGTGACACAAATACAGCGGCTGGCATGCCTCAGTTTTCTGACAGGCTGACAGAGGGCTGCTGGCTTTACACCCACACAACTGTGCTACCGACTGGCCTTCAGCTCCATCAATCTCTGTAGAATGAAACATAAGCACGCACATAAGCCCACTGGCATTCAGTATGAGAGAAGAGCAAAGAAGAGGAGGGAATCGATTGTTATTCTAGCGCATAAATTCATACACTTTATTACAAATGTTTTATTTATTACATGATGTGACACTAACTTATCCACACATCCCACACTTCCACATCTGCTGAGTTACAACTCTCATACACTGTTGCACCGTTAGGCCAGTGAGCTTGATTCAATCAATTACACGTCTGACAGACTGTGCAGACTTTTATGTAATGATCTGGGATGCTTCCAGATGTCGAAAATCACCACCCACACATCCAATTTTTATTTAACTCGTATTTTTGGAGAAAGACAATCTGCACCTATGTGCAGTAGGTTGGACTAGATTTGAGAACATATTCTAACTGTTTCCAGAGTGTTAGAGCTCGTCCAGGAAAACTGTAGCAAAGCACGAAAGACAACAGTTACCAGTGCTGGTGTAGACTGAACAACCAAAAAGTCCGAACAACTTTATTTATATATATATATATATATATATATATATATATATATGAGTGTGTGTGTGTGTGTGTGTGGGTGTGTGTGTGTGTGTGTGTGTGGGTGTGGGTGTGTGTGGGTGTGGGTCTGTGTGTGTGTAGTGCCAAGACATTTCATGATCGAGCTCTTAAATCCTTCTGCAGACTCACTTTCAGTCTCATAGCAACATGCCCACATAGATACAGTAGACACATACATGACAGGTGTTCCACCTTGGTGGCTCCCCATGTAAGGTTCGCAGCTGATTAGTTGCTCTCTCATTATGTGCCATTACTGTTTGGCTGTTTGAGGGGTGTCTGGCAGAGGAAAAGCCAGAAAGCAGCAGCCAGGAGACCATCAAAGGAAACCCTGCTCCATTTATTGAAGAGTATGTGGTGCTGCCCAATGCTGTGGTCAGTGTTCTTTATTTATTCTGGGGCTTTGTTGTTGATGTCGGTGCTTTCTGTCAGACTCCTGGCTGAAGAAGAGTCAGCTAAGCTCATCATGCAATGTATTTGACAGACCGACTGCGAGCAGCTGGGCAAAATGATAGAGCTGAGGGAAAGGGCTGCCACAAATTGCTTAGGGTAAATGAAAGACAATTAAATTCTGCACTGGAAAACATTAAAAGCATTATGTGAATTTAAACACCTGCATTCTCAGTGCATTTTTTTTTCAGTTAAGTAAATCAACATGATTTATTTGGCAATATTAAAAAATGACTGACAACCAAAAGCATCAAGTTCTTGTGTAACGAACAGACAATAAAGGAGACAGGACAACAAGCGTAATAAAACAGGTATAAGACATTTCACAAAGTAAGGCAGAGGACCAAGAGGAGAAAGTGGACGTAGAATGTGGATACTGAAGAAGTGTAAGCGACCAGAGTTGAAGGTGTGTTTATGTGAGCCAGAGCTCAGAAGAAAAGTGTGACGTAAAAGGGAAATGGAGGATGAAAGACAACTGTGGCAAAAACCATGACACCTTAAATTATTTGTGTAATTGCTAGATAGCATCCAGGTATTTTGGAGCAAGAGACACACAGACAGGAAATGAGAGAGAGAAATACGGGCGACAAACAGCTGATTATTCAGAGGATTCAGTCACTCGAATGATTCCTCGAAAGACAAACACTCACATAAACACATCATGTTATATTTATCATGATAAGTATGATTCCACACACTTCTTTTTATTTGATTATTGAATACATTTTAATATAAAAAATTTAAAAAGATGTCATTTCAACAAAAACAACAATAACAGAGATTTAGAAACAGAAAAGTTAGCAGTGTATTTTAAAGGAAAGAGACTTTTCCATCTCATCATGTCATTACTCGGCCTGTTTCTTCTCTTCTCTGTAGACAAAGCTTTCACTTCGTGCTGTACTTCACCGTTACATGTCTTAACTCCACCGCCACACTCAGGAACATGAGCACAGAAGCGGGTGTGGGATGTGGTGATAGAAAACTGAAAAGGTAAAATGAAGTGATCAGGACAGGAGGGAGAGATTCTCTCTCTCTGCAGTGTTGAAGGTTGAATACAAATGCTCTGTGGTCCAGATCAAAGTGCCGGCCTCCTCTTATCCTTCTGTTCATCTCCCCTTCCTCATTCCCTCCCTTCCCTCACTCTGTCCTCCCCTTCTACATGTACTTTCCCTCTGACTTTTTCTCTTATCCAACCGTCTGTCTCAGCTGTTTCCCTGTTCTGATGCTTTTCTTCCTGCATCACTCTCTCTCCTCCTCCTCCTCAATTCTGCCTTTCTTCTGGTCACTTCTTCTTCTGCACGCCTTCTTTCCCAGCAGTTCCCTCTTTTTTTTTTTCTCTTTTTACTCTCATGGGTTGTGTGAGGAATGGTCCACGCCCCAGCTATCTCCTCCATATACCTCTCTCCCTCTCTCTCCCTCTCCCTCTCAGCTGCATGTGAGGGATTGTGTACATTCAGTAGCCCAGCTATCTCCAAATAGCCCATAAATCACTGAGGCTTGGCATGGCGGGTGAGACGGCGAGCCAGGGCGGAGCTATTAACACAGCCAAACCACACTCATCATTGTCCCTCTCTCTCTCCCTCTCTCTCTCTCTCTCCCACTCTGACTCTCCCCTGTTTTGTCATCACACTTTTCTCCTTTGTCTCATCTCATCAGCAGTTCTGCTTCTGGAAATCTAAAGCAGTAACTTAACTTTCTCTGTTAAGCATAAACATAATACTCAATAGAATATGGTTATATCACAGTGTTTACAGTATTTGTTAGGTAACAGATATTTTTTTATGCCACTTACTGTTTAATTTCTGTTTAGTTTCAATGTACTGTAATAGGTCCTCTCTAACACATATTCCCTTGGCTCTGCCTTTGTTTTCTCTCTGTTGCTTATAGTTTACGTTGATACATAATTAATAATTTAAGTCAAATAATCAGTCAAAGAAGATTTTCTTTTTAAGTTACCTTTTCTGATTTAAGTACATTAGAAGAGAATCTGACCTGTATTATTTACCGAACAAGGTCCCAGGCCTGGTTATGAAACTCACAAGCTTACATGACACATTGTCAGACAATATTTAGGGAAGGTGAAAGGTCAGAATAAGTGCAACAGGTGGAAAGCCCAGAAGGAGCATGATGGGGATAATGGGTAAAAAAGTCTCTTTTAGAAGGTATTCATCCTTTGTCTATACACATAAAAATTGAGAGATGAAGTGGGTAATTTCAGAGATTTAACACACACATATCTCACGATGGACGATTCACTGACAAAATACACTTCACTGTCAGTTAATTGTTCAAAATAAAAGGTGTTGTCCATGGAGGTGGTGAAAGATTGTTGATGTCTGAACTGACCAGGCAAGTACTTGAGCAAGACCTGATCCAAAAGCTGCGTCCAATATATTCACAGATGAATCAAAAGAACATTAAACATAATGTAAAACACAGTAATATAAGTTAGTAGTGGCCAAATGAGAGCTTACAGATTTAGCTAAATACTACAAAGTCACATTACCCACCTGTTCAATAGAGGCTGAGCACATTCCTGTATCTGTCCATCCAATGTGTGCACTCAGAAAACCTCCAGCGTTTGTATGCAGTTCTGACTCTGCATCCACCTCCATGTCTTTCAACTCTCAAGGTCTCTCCACCACTGGAAAGCTGCACTGATGTTCACACAGGTCTTCATCCTTGTCTCAAAGACCGTCTTTTTCAACCTTTTTTGTTATTCTTCTGAACTTCTCCTCTTGTTTGTTTCCCATTTACAGAGCCGGGACTGTATATATACAAACACCAGACTTTTTTGGGGGGGAGTTTTCAGAATTTAGTGCTGTTTGCATTTGCTGTGCAAGACCATTCACCTTCCACATCCCTCTTTTACACTTCAAACCAAGAAATGGTCCTCTCCTCCGAGCCGCTCGGTGAGACACGTCTCAGTGCAAGGAAGCCAACATGTTGAGCTCCAGCTGAGCTCCAGTCAACCAACAGATGGATTATACTCTGTCACTGTGATGCATTGCTTTCATTTACCAGTTTGCTGAATGTGTTCTGTAGTCACTCATTGGTATTCATTGCCCCTAAATGCCTCTCTATATGATGGCTATTTTATTAGGCTACCACACTAACATGGGGTTCTCCCCACGAAGCTAATCCCACTGTGGGTGGAGGACAGGGCACATACTGTATAATGCCAGCCTCTTATTGAGTCGTAATCCCTCACACTAACCTTCCCTCCATTTTCCACATTACAAAGAGAAAAAGGCAAATAAATTAATGAGGCTGTATGCTTGTATAAACAAGAACATTTCAACAGGTGCTTGAAAATCAGATACTGTGTCTCTCTCTTTCAGTCAGTATTATTCATCAGTTTTATTTCTTGGTAAGTACCTCTTCAGAAACCTTCGAGCAAGAAACCTGCTACTGTGGCGCATAACTCTGCAACAGCCAACTGTCGAATAGTTCAAGTTTGTGACCCATGAAAGGAAACAAAGAGAAACTGGGGGATGAGAACTTGAAAGCAATTCTTTTTCTCTCTTCAGCTTTTCGAACAGATGCTCTGCTTGTGAGCCTGAGACAGACACACTAATGCATTGGTCTGATGTGCCAGTGGTGTGCAAGTTCAAATTCACTTAGGTATATGCATCTCATTGTCAAATCATAGTGTGCACCCAGTGACACTGCAGGCAGCCCATCTGTTAGTACAATACATATTTATATACACTCACACAGTAAATATGCACCCTCAGACTGTTTCCATCTCTCTCTGGCCGTCTCTCTCTCTCTCTCTCTCTCTCTCTCTCTCTCTCTCTCTCTCCCTCTCCCTCTCTCTCTCTCTCTCCCTCTCCCTCTCTCTCCCCTTCCCTTTTTTTTCACACTTAGAAATGCACAACCGTATCAAAACTCATGGGAGTTTGATGTGAACAAGAAGAGAGTTTACTGATATTTAATTTCCCTCGAGTCCTTTGTCTTAGAAGAGCGCAGAAGTATATGACCACGTGCCTGTTGCATTTTTATGTGCGCCTATGTAGACCAGTTTAGAATGAGTTTGCATATGTGTTTGAGTGTATTTCTTGAATTTTACATTGATGGGTCTGTCTGTCTGTCAGGTTGTGTGGAAATCCTAAGCAGTCAGCTTAGTCAGCTTAACATTTCCTGTTTGACACATGGGTCAAGCAGTTTTTGGTGACCTGTCTCTGTGTACTGGACCTGCCAGCTTATATGCTTTTCAGCCACCTGTGTCTCGCTGCATAACAGTCCCATGGGACTCAGATGACTGATTTGTCAGGCAGTTTGCTGGCCACCTCTTGGGTTCTTATACCCCTGAGGTCCCATCTCTGTAGTCCAAGAATGACTGATTTGTCAGACAGTATCTGCAGCTGGCTTTTTCTCACCCTGCTGGGCCTCGTGTGTACAGTTGAACAGAATTTCTGCAGGGCTGTACGTCAGCTTTCACAATAAGGTTGATGAATGTATATTGCTGTATATTCTCTGTTTTCTTTCTGTTGATTTCTCTCTCCTCTATTTCACTCTGTCCCTACCCATCTCAGTCTCTGAATCTGGCATGCAGAATATGATTTGTCTCAGACATAGTTGATAGCCCTGCAGCCTGTCAAAGAACTGTATCCAGGCACATTAACACACACTGGGACTTTTCCTACTGTATCTGCTTGTGTTTGTGTCAGAGAGAGATACATCATATTCCTGCCTGTACATGGGGCTGTATGTCAGACTGTGCACGTACATGCTCAAGTTTTCACGTGCATGTGTAATTGCATGTAAATGAGGAAGGGATGGGCAGAATGTGTTTTGCCTGACAGCCTCGGTATCCCTGGCATACTGAGCTGACGGTATAGTACCCAGAGACTGGCAGATCTGTCTATCATTTTCTAGTTACAGACCTCCAGGGAGGAGGGAAGGGAGGAGGACTTTGCGGGAAGTTGTATGAAAGGCAAAGTCAAGTAGATAAATTGTTCAAGAAGAGCAGCAAATGAAGTGAAACAGGAGGAAAGTGGAGGACGCCTGGAATTGGTCAGTGGGATGAGCAGGGTGATGGAGAGTCCATTGATTGCCTTCCCTGTTGAGAACCTATGCAGACATGCTCAATATTTGTTAAGATGCTCTGCAGGTGGAGTACCCTTTCTGACTCATAGATAAGTAGCGGACTAGAAGTGGGTTAGCAAGACTAACACTGCCTCTCATCTTCAGAGTTAAAGACAGCCTTCAGGAAAGAAGTAAAAGTGAAGACGGACCTGCTCGTTAAACATGACACGCACACGCTCTGTTGTCCTTCTCCCTTCTCCCCTCCACCTTTCATTCCATCATCTTATCTACTGCCACGGACGGACAACATCAACTTTCACACAGCTCACACGCTTCCTCCTGCTCGTACTGTAACACAGAGGGGATATTTTCTCTTGAATTGTCAAACAGCTGCTGATCAGATAGTTGTGTTGCAGAAGAGAGTCAATCTGGAATAACACTACACTGATAGTGGAGCCTTGTTGGCAGAGAGCAGAGATTGAGAGCACATACACACACACGCCTTATCTGAATCGAAACTATTTACCTCCTGTGCAACTGTGCAAGCAGTCGTCAAGAAATGCCAAATCGTTTCAGCAGCTTATCTAACATATACATATAGACACAAACACACTTATAAATGTAGAGAAGGACTGACTGACATTTAAACTCACATAACGAGTAACACAGCTTTACCAATAATACACACACACACACACACACACCACCAGCCCCACATACACACCACCTTTTCTAAAAATCCTCCAGACAATGGGTGTGTGCGTGTGCGGTTTAAGAGAAATTAATGAGCTCCTGTAATGAATGCATCACTAACCTGTGTGTTGTTGCCTATGGAAAGACTACAGAAACACACACACACACACACACATATACTGTAGACACACATATTGCAGCCCACAGGGAAGACCAGATTAACACACAGAGATGGAGACTGCTCAATCACTATGGTTACACAGATGGGCCCCGGAGAGAGGCCGGCCAGCACTGAAGCTGGAGGCTAATCACGCGCGCGCACACACACACACGCACACACACACACGCACACACACAGCACAGATAAAGTGACACACATCGTGTATTGTCACATGTTTGCTGGAAGATATTCCACTTCCTCGCTCTTCAACCAGTAGGATTTCTGAATGAGAGTTTATGTGCTCATGCTGTATTGCACTTTGCTAAATTGTTTCATTTTACTACGCAATTTGTGAATAATTCTGACATTTGATATGGTAGTTTCATTTATATTCTGATGGCAGCTTTTTCTCTGAAGTGTCCTACTGTGCTTCCCTGTCCTGTCTGTCTGTGCGTATTTAACTGAGCCTTTAGGCCCAATAGAATATGGCCTGTGACGGCACGGCAGAGAGAAACTGTTTTTTCTTCACACTATGAAGTTTCATTGTTCCTTTTTTCATCTGGGAATAGTAGTAGAGATAACATTGAAGCATTGTGCTCCATATCCACAGGGACATGCAGAGAATATGTCACTTTAAAGAAAGGGGAATCAGGGCAGGGGTGAAATGGTTTAGGACTTTTTGTCTTCACTCACATTCTGTATCACTTTGTAGGGTTAAATCACATCATACACTTTACTTCTTCTCACTTCTGCGCTCTCTTGTCTCTTTCCATTCTTCCCCATCCCCTCATTCTGCTCCCCTATCTCTCCTTCTGTCCCTTGACAATTCCCAAGGGGACATACGTTGTCATCCCTCCCATCTCTGAGGGCTCTGCAGCCTGACAACCCAGCAGCCTGTTGTCCCCCGGGGGCTGTGGGTGCTGCTGTAGGGGGGTAAGAGGAGGAGAAGAGATGCATGTAGGCCTGAGGAGTGAAATGGGGAGATGGGAAGAGATCTGGCTGTAGAAAGATCAAAACAAAGCTCGAGATGGGGCTTGTGCCATGCATGCACACGTGTGCACTGCGGGTAAAGTGCATATAAACTGAAATGATGTTTTGCACGTGGATCATGTGAAGTGATACTCTGCTGTGTGAGCTGAGGTCATCCAGTGCTGTATGCGAGTCGCTGCTTCAGACACATGGCTGACTATTCTTAGCTTGGAGGCAAGACACCGAAATTCTAGCTACTCTGTTTATAGCGCTGCAGCTACACCTGTCTGCATCGGGGCCAAGGCAGCCACACACAGGGAGAGAGAGAGAGAGAGAGAGAGGCATATATACTTATGAGCTGCATAGTTTTTAGGCCATGTAGCTGGGCCATTGTTATTCTTTTCACTTGCTGCTGTAGTCATATATTCTCATCACCTTTTTCTCTGTAGCCATCAACCTTTTTATTCTTCCCTAATCCACTGCCTTCCTAGTTTATTTATCCTTCCATACATCCACACAGTTTTCCTCCCATTCATTTATCATCATTGCACCTTCTGCTAGAGCTCAGAAATAAATCAATATACTATTGATACTATAATATAAGGTTAACTATAGTCTGAGATTGGCTGTCGTAATGGAAAGATGGGCGGCAAAGAAAAGTGCTACAGAACAGTTTCAGTGCTTCCTGGCACATATTCTGTTACCATCTTTACTCAAACAAAAAATATTCCTTCATTTGGTGTTTGGTGATGGTTGTTGAAGGAATGCTTCAGTGGGTCCTCAGTCTCTGCGTGAAAGTTGACTGCATTTATTTCACATTTTCTTTAATTAACCACCCACATTCTAATTGCATCTTTTAATTGGATGTTAATATTTCAATATATATTTTTCTTGTTACCTTTTCACGGTCTTTGAAGTATTCTGGCATTTATAGATTGTCAAAACACCCAACATGGAAACATTTGCGTAGAGAAGAGTTAGGAACGCCAATTGTTCAAATCAGTGGGCAGGATGATCACACAGACATTTCATAGTGTTAGTTCTGGCAACAAACACTATGAAAGAGAGCATGCAGACTGTAGCGCTGTCATAGCATATTTCTTTTGTCTCTGATAAAGTCATTTGTTACATTCAGAAATGTAAAAAAACAACAACTCTCTACTCATTCGCTGTACGTGCGTTGTTGTTATCTATGTTTCCCGCATAGATCCATCTATGAGTTTTCCAGTTTGCAGTGAGCAGAAGGCAGGATGACAGTTAGAGACCCTGCAGTAGACCAAATGAGTATGTCTAGCTGTGACCAGACCTGGAGAGGTGGTGGCCTTGTCATTGGCATGTGACACGAGGACGGGCTGGAGCTGCCAGACGAAACCAGTCAAGTGCAAAAACTAATCTGCCTATCCATTTGTCTGAAAGCGGGACGGGCAGACGGAGGTGGTGTAATCGTGCTCAGTGTTACAGGGATTGCCACAGTTATTTTTTTTTTTGTTTCTCACGGTTATGGAGGCCACATTTCACAGCACATTTTTACAGCGCTCTGTCTATCTCTAAGCTGTTTTAGATTGCCAAGACAAGCTGATAATTGAATGAAAATCAGGTCCTGCATAGGTAGGTGTGCGTCTGTGTGAGTGTGCATGTGGGATTTAAAGCCTGGCCGCATTTTATGAGCAATAAGCCGCTGTTTGTGGTCCTCTGTGGATTCCTAGATAATGCATGTCTTAGTCAGCAGACAGGTGCCCTGTATATTATAAAACCATGCTCGGAGTAATTGACTGGAGAGAGGCGAGACAGAGGAATAAAGGTGAAAGATAAAGCCGTTTTGGGAATAGCACAAACATCGATGATGCAATCAAAATCTAGCACATCCCGTATCTATCCAGCGTGAATATGAGTTTACATTTTAACACATTTTTTATACAATGTAAATGTGCAAACTCAAGAAAACCAAAACTTACAACTTAAGTTTTGCTTACATTAATGTTAGGTTACATTACATTTGCACTTCCGTCCAAAGCATCCAGGTAGTTAACACATCGTAATGAGTCGGATCAGTTTAATATTGGTACCACAGCACTGCTCATCAATCATGGCTTCATATGGAATACCATAATGCTGACGTGATACAGACTGTGCAAATTAAGAGTCATTACGGCCCCTAGCTTTAAAAACAGTGTGGCTTTTTTCTCATTTTAATACATGTGTGTTTGTACAGTACAATGTTCTTCCATCCTTCCTACTTACTTCCCTTTATACTTCCCTATCCACAAACTGCTATTCTTCCCTTTTCTTTGGAGTTCTAGTGCTGCTTTCCTGCCTGTCTCCTTTGAATGTGTTGCTTCTCTCCAGGCGTTTCCTCCTCAGTTTTGCACTGCAACTTGCTGTCATTTCTTCCTTCAATTCTTGTCTATCTGACAAGGCCTCCTGTGCAGAATGTTTCACATGTTTCTTTCACACACATTACAGTATACAAAAGCATGCACACACACACACACACACACACACACGTATAGTAGCGATGGTGCTTCAGTCTCAGTCTTTGTTACTATGACAGTGCTGTCGCTCCAATCTAGCTGTTAGTTAAGATTGGTTGAACCAAGACGGCAGAGCGTACTGCATTTCTCTGGTGCTCTTTACTGTTCGTTTGTGTGGCTACTGTAATACTATCATTGTACTATCAGTGATCTTCTACATCAGTTCAAACAATTTTTTATCGAGACATACAAGAATTATGTGAGAACATAATAGTTACTTACATACTTAGAGAACAGTAAAAACTGAAAAATCATATATAGTTTATAATTTTTAAACTAACCTGGGAAAGCCTGCTCTGGCTCTAAATGACACCTCTCCATAGAAATGCCAAACTGATTCCAAACTACACATTGATTATGTATCAATTAACATGCGTTAAAAAACATACTGTATATACCTCTCATTCCCTGGAAAAGCCACATAGAAACTAAATAAAAACATACATGAACATTTAATTCACTGTATTAACAGCTTCCATTATGCGCGACGAGCTGAGGTCAGCAGTTCACGCTCTGGACGTGTTCTCAGTCTAATCAAAGTCTGATGAAAATCCATAATTGCAGTTTCTCACTGCTGTTAGTTAGTCACACACTAATCTTTCCCAAGAGCAACACTGATTCAAATAAAATGCTTTGATGTTCCTTTTTACTGTCTGCTGTGTTTGTGCATGTGGACAGGGGGACCCTTCTAATAGAGCTGTGATGGGTAGTTCATTTGTCTTGCGATGGCGTTTCCGTTTCCTCCTAGGTCACGCTCAATTCAGGCTGAGATTACTCACCTGCCTCCCTCTCCCAGAAGACTGTATGTACGACACACAAGCATGTGCGCGTTTCAAGTTTTGTCCATATTTATGTGTTTCTTGTGTCTTATACACCGTGCAGCAGGCTTCATCCATTCCTAATTAGTGTGTGATCGATAGCTGGTTCTTGCGATGCTGTGCGTGGGGAGCCGTGTCGGAGCAGGGGACCAGTGACATTTCAGCGGACAGGGATTACTCTGTTGACCTTTTTGTTGTGATTAGAATTCAGGCCCAGTTTCCCCAGAGATGCCCTCACCTTGTTCACACTGCACTGGGATGCTGGAGGTTGTTCAAAACTCATTTCTCTCCTCCACCCACCCCCCACCCCCTTTCTCCCTCTTCCCCACCTCTGCTCTACACATCTGAAACACCCTTCGCTTGCATTTTTCTCTTCTGATGTTTTATTTTTTATTTTTTTTACTCGCTTTCTGCCTGCATCTTGCTTTTAAATTATTGCTACATCCATCTTTACATGTTACAGAACCTTCTATTTTTCTCTCTCTTGCTGCACTGTTAAGATTACGTGTCACAAAATTTGTTATTTCAGACTTCTCCTGCTTTGTGTGTGTGTGTACGAGGTTACAAAGTACTAGAAAGAACAAGAGCGTAAAGTATTATCTGTGACAACGCTTTTATTGCAGAAATTTCTGTTTTAGTCAACACTGACATTTTCTTGAGTCATCTCCAAAACACACGCACAGTGGCGCATCGAGGTTCAGTGTTACGCATCTGTTTTGTTTCCCCCTCTAACCACTTTTATTACTACTTCTGTTTCTTTCATTTTATTTTACTCCAGCTTAAATTACCGAGTGTGGTTCACTTTCAATTACAAATTCAACTTTAAAAGTCAAATCATCGGCTTGTGGCACCATAATTGTTTTGCCATCTGTCTGCACCTCATCTCTCTGAACCTGAAGGAAACAAAATCACTTTGCTCGTCTGCACTCTGCTCTCACCGTGGGCACTGTGCTGACTTCAGTGTATATTTACAGCAAATTAGTGCAAAACAAATTTCCAGAAAAAAGAGAATGCAAAGCAAAGCAAAGCAACGTCTACTGATATGTAATATATTAGGAGTTGGTTCACTAAGATAAACAGTTGCACTATAGGTGACATTAGACCACTGTGGGATAAAAAGGCACCATGAGGAATGAATAAAAGAGAGCCAGTCAGTTTGTATTTGATCATTTATTTGTATGTATTCATTTGAGAAACTTTACCAGTCCACACTAATCTGAGTTTTTTCATTTGCTGAATGTCGTTGCCGCTCCACCAGAGCAAATGTTTCATGATTTATTCACTAAGCCCATTTACATTGCACTTGTCCCATTTTGCTTTTATCAATATACCAACTTTTCCACCCTAGTTAAGCTTAAGAACCTTTCTCCAATGTTTCATCTTTTCTTCCCCACGGAAGCTTTTTTCATGCACAAATTGAGAATGTGCATAAAACCAGGTGAATGGAAATGCACTCAGGGTGATTATCACAGCTGCTTTAGTGATGTGACTGGCTGAGAGGATAATTATTGATTACCACATGCTCAGATTTACATTTCACTCTCCCAAAACCTTTTGCACTTATTGTGTTGAATTTGCATGAATGAACATAGCAAGCACTTGGATACAACTATCAGCACAGGGTATTGCAAGCTCATTTGTTTATGTTCACTCAACCATGTTTCTTCTGAAGGCATGTCCATTTATATCGAGTTTGGAAATTTATCTCAGGGGCATAGCCGTTGAAAGGCAGCGCAGATTTGTCATCATCATCACTGTAGAATCACCGGATGACTGACACACATATCTGGGATTAGGCCCGGAGCAGCACAGTAACTGCAGGGGCGTATAATGGGATACCAGCAGCAGGTGAGGGGGCAGGTCTGTGGATTTAGCTGCGGCATTTTTGGTTCCACTGGAGGGTAAGGAGTCAGTTGGTGGTGGGAGGAATGCAAACCTGCCACACCTGTTGGAACACTTTGCTGAGAGGAGAGGAGAGGAGAGGAGAGGAGAGGAGAGGAGAGGAGAGGAGAGGAGAGGAGAGGAGATCATGCAGGATGCAGGAAAGATATAATGGCATAATGGTTTCAGTAGTGAGGAGGACAGCTGTGGAGCAATGGCAGTAAAAATGGAGATGGAGCGGTGGAGGGTTGGATGGCACTGGGGGAGCATTTGGGGCATAACAATTCTTCTGCAGCCTCCCACTGCTGCCAGCTTAGTGATAACATGCATGAGTAGACCTTAGGTGAAAAAAGATGGGAAGATGAGGAGAGAGGTATAGGACAGGAAAAGTGGGGCAAAATTGATAGATTCAAAGGTTTAAAGTGGACTGAAAGTCTTCCACATCTTCCCTCCACTCCGTGTCCTTGGTTTCCACACAGAGGGACCTACAGAAGACATCAGTGTCCAGTAGAATTGAAACGTGTTTATATAAAATAAACACAGTTTTGTGTTGTCTTTGCCTCCTACCTCATCTCACCCTCCTACATACATACTTACACACACATGCAAATACATGCAAAGTATAATTAAATTTATGTAGTGATGAGTGACCAATGCTTTCAAATGTAAATCTACATACAGTGTAATCCTCTATTCAAGTGATGTCGTGCAAACATTTCAGTAATGAGACCAATCAGAATCAATTTAAGTGCTGCAAATACGTTAGGAAACTCTTTTATATAGTTGCAGTTCATTTCCTGAGCATTGTGTAGCATGCACACACATACACCTGTGAATTCACTATATTTACCTGTCGGCTTCTGTATTGATGCTACTCTGTTGTTCAGCTTTTGAATGATTCAACACACTCCATTGCAAGGTCCCTTTTCTGTCTGATTCCTTTTGTCAGGGTGGTTTTCTTGATATTCTGCTGATGATACCCCCCCCCCGCGCAACCTCCCCTCCTCCCTCCCTCTCTCTAGGCTTGATGCCCTGTCTATTTAACCTCCCAGGCTCTTCACCAGTCATTTCTGATGCTGCAGGGAGCGTCAGAGATGGTGCATTGAGCCTGGAGGAGAGAGATGAAGAGAGATGGTGAATGTAGAATACAGAAGAGTAGAGAGAGAGAGAGACTAGAATCAGGCCAGTGACAATGAAAAAAAGACACGCAAGTGCTTTATTGAGAAGTTCTGATGGATGTGACAAAAGGTGAATGTGATTATTTGAGAGGTGGGGTGCTCATCTTGATGGAGGTGATAAGGCCCTCTCCGGGTGTGAATGGATGAGGTAACATCCTCCCTCTTTAGTTCCAGAGGCTTTTGGCTCTGCCTCTGACAGGGCTTGCTTCTCTGCTAGAGTGGCTGGTTACCATTATGGCTCTCTCAGTGGTTCAGGCTGGATTGCCTTTTGTACATAATGGCTTTTCAGTGGAGAAACTGTTCGAGCCTCCAGAGGAAGTTTTTCTGCAGGTGCATTGGATCAATTTGTCTTATTTCAGAAGAACAAAACCTGCTCACTGCTCTAACAGGCATGCAGCATTATAATCCCAAATATTTCACTTCTGCTTATTTAAAGGGGCTCTCTGATAATTTGTCTGCCAACTCAAATGACATTACTTAACAAGGCAGAGCTGCAATGACCAAGACAGTGCCGGAGCCTGATATTTACCCTCAGAATAGTTTTCTTTTAACGACTGATAAAATTACACCAACTGAAGCATCTTTTCATACAAACTCACTGCGATATTCGCTGATTCTTTCATTATCCGTGTTCTGTAGTTGTGGATTAGCTCTAATCATCACTGCTGTATTATATAATCCACTTGAATAAGTACAGCATTATGATTTAAACAGCTATAATCCGATCTCATTTCCTCCACTGTCTCCTCAGTTACTTCATTGTTTAGCTAATCTCAGTGTATATCTTCTATCTAAACCAACATAGGGAGTGAGAATATGCTGCAGTGGAGTTAGGTTTCTACCACTTTCACAGTCCTGCAAGCAAATAAACTTAACTGATCGTATATAGAGACAAACAAATGGAGCAACAACATTTACTGAATGTGCAGAAATGACATATGCTGTATAGTAGGTATGTAATAGCGATAGGGACCATTGACTGTGTGATGGTGTCTTTATTCTTTATGGTCCCCTGCAGAAAAAAAGGTTGTTAAATGCTCAAATCGGAATGACTGCAACCGTCATAATTTACTGAGTAATAGTCTACATGATGACATGAGGGACAGCAAATAAAGACGGACTTTTTTATTTGAACTCAAAATAAGCTTTATCAGAAAAAAAAACTCTTCACCATAAGGAAGGCAGCACTTATGTGAGACCCAATAACTTCATGTTAAACATGGAGGATTTTCTGAATAAAATATTACAGGAAGTATTGCTCCTTTTATACTATACGGCAGCATAACTAACAGTTAGTGAGGAAACTGCTGTATCGTTAGTTTTGCATTTGAGGAGGAAGAACAGGGAGGGTGGTAAATGGGTTTGTGCACATTATTAGGTTGGGGGTAATTATTTTGATTTGCATGCTTTTAGGCACTGAGGAAACAATTAGATAGGCTATTCACTGAAAGCATATAAACCCTACAGATACTCGCCAAACAAAAATACTATAATAACAGAGAAAAAGCAAAACAATTTATGTAAATTGAAAAGATAAGAGAAAAATTAAACCTCACCTCAGTCAAAGACAGAGATATTATTACAGTAAAAGTACAAGGCAAATGCTAATGAAGTCCAGCCAGGAATGTTATTGAAGAGTAATTTCAGAAGTTACGCTGTCTGAATGATAATTTATTCCTTTGAGGACTCGAGTTACTAATATGCAGCAAAAACCCAAAAAAGGCCAAATACCCACATATTAATGGGTTCACATCTGACAATCAAAACAAAACACTACTTCGTTTTTAGTTAGTACAGTGGAGTACATACGTAAATGCACGTATTCATGTTTTATACTTCACACAATAGTTTGTACGATATGACCGACAGTATGCACGGCGATGCTCACAAGTGATTACAAATTTTGTACCAGTAACACCAGAAATGATGTTTAAGTCCAGTGGCAGCATTCAGTGCCAGTGCAGGGTGTGGAGGACGGGTGGTGGATGGACTATTTGTTCACCCATCACACACTGTATTTACAATTATAATCAATAGCAATATTTCCATGAGTTTGTTTTTATTCCCTATACCTAGCCATGGAGTAGTAGCCCTTCCAGGAAGTTAAAATAAATAATAAGGTGTTGAGCATAATCCAAATTTCTGCAGAATAACCAATAGACCTTGGCCTTGACACCTGTGCTCACGACACACCAAGTTTGCCACTGGAGCGAAGGCACAGTCAGACTGTTGCTGCTCTCTTGCCTTTTCTGCAATGATGAATTATGAGACCATGTCTGTGGTATCTCACACCTAGCAGTCCAGGAGGGATCAATAATTGATCCAGAGAGTGTTCTTCACTGGCAAGGGTCTCTCAGGGTCCTCATGTGTGCATGTACTGTACAATCAGAAACCCAGACGCACGCATCACTTCCCCTTCAGTGTAATGAGCTATACACCATCGACTCAGCTATAAAAATGGAGTTGTCACTCAGCCACCTCACAGCAGATCAAATGTCAGTTTGTGCTTAACCTCAGCAACACTGGTAACCCGGCAGACTGCGTGACTGCCTCTGAGGTCAAGCTGAGCGAGCTGTAGATCATCAGTGGCCGTGTTGATGCGGGAATGGTTCTGAAACCTGACGATTACAGAATGATTTCACTGCCCTATTTTTCAACCTTGTGCTTCAAGGCAGACTCTTTTCACAGATGTGTCCACTTAGGAAAAGGATTTGGTGCAAAATACGAGGGAAGTCAACTTTTTCATTTCAACCATCAACCTTCTATCTTTCATCTCATTGAGTTCTTCCTGGTTTAATTTGCTCCTAAATCAACTCCCACTCCCTCCCTTCTCTCTTCTTCCCCAATCTCTGGATGTTTATCCGTTTATGAGAGACAGCAGGTGCGAGGCCTGCACAAAACACCAGAGAAGTGATCCAATTTGGTGTGGGCAGTAAATTGTGTGGACATCTGCACACTGCGCGGCGCGGAGCTAAGCACAGGGCAGGGTGGATGCATATCTCTGCCTAGTTGTGCTGCTAACAGGGCATAGAAACTAATGTGTGTGTGTGGGGGGGGGGCAAGGCATGCGGCTGAAAAGAGCTAGAGATGAGGATTGGGGCCTGACACTTTCTCTGTGTCTCCACCTCTATCTCCGACTCTTTAACAGCCACTGAGGGTTTTCCACCGCGTTACAGAAAGAGCAAAAGAAAAGGTAACACACAGGGAGCAAAAGACAAGTGAGAGGAGGAGACAACAAAAACATTTGACCTAAAATACATCCTGTTTGTAAGAGATGTGCTCAATTAAAAACAAAAGTAGAAAATCATTACACATTTCACCACGGCCATCATATAAAGGTGTATCTCTTGTGATTCATGAAAACCATCGCTAACAGCACATGGTCCTGGGCCTGAATCTCTCCTCAGCCCCACAGGACGTCTCTCCAGACTGGCCTAATTGAACAGATTACAAACCTTCCCTTTCTTTCCCATTATAGCATTAGTGTGCCGTGGACTAAATGGGTCTGGAGTTGGGCTCGGCCCTCCACTCTTGCAGACGATTAAGATCTCCTGCCAGTCGCCCTGGTTATAACTTCATTAACGACTTGGCTGACTTTTAACAACTCTGCAGGTTCCCGTCCCCCCCCTACAGCATAAAGCCCTTTGATTGGATTTAACATTTGTCTCTCACATTTCTCGGCTCCTGTTAGAGAAAATGTTTCTTCTTTCTTGCTTTGGTCCAATTTCAGATGAATGCAGACTATATTGGTTTTGATTAATTGTGCTTGTCAACATGATCATCCCCTCACTCAGAACTATCATTTTCATCAGCACCAGCGTGGTCGTAATCACTCTGACTTGTGCCGTCATTTGTCAACATCATCGTTAGCGACACTTTCATCTTTCCTCAACTTCTTAAACGCTGTAATTCTCTTCCTCCTCCCTCTGAGTAATACTATCGCCCCCTCCTTTATCACAGTTATTGTTGTTTTCCACCCTCACTTTCTTTATGGTTATGGCCATATGTACATATTCTGGTCTTCTATATAATTGCTAGTTTGGAGTTAAGACTTCTTGATGAATGCTAAACTGAAAAACTGCCTAGCACTGAACGCTCCATTTAGCCTCCATAAACCAAGCTAGATTAAACAAATTCGGCAAGTCTGATGCTGTCCTCGTTGGGCGACAAGCTGTACACTGCATACTCTATATTGCAGACTGGAACCTGACGTGCTCCCCATTCAAATGAATCTAATAGCTGTGAGCGCTTGTATACATACATCGGACAAGATGTTGCTCTCACAATTCATTTCACACTTCGTTAGCAAGTGAAATTGTTGGCTGGCTATACAGTATGAAATGGAAGATCAATATATTACAGACAGGTATTAGTGGTGCAGTCTAATAGAGGTGCTGGGGATCGACAGGCTGTGTAAACACTATTACATTAAAAAAAGAATACGCCGTGGTTATGCATCACAGCACATGAAAATACATGTGAAATACAAATGTACATACATGTGAACATCACACACACACACACGCTCCTGCTCTTTACTCCACCAGCGATTTGAATGGAGTAAATCATCGTTGTGTTTGGGAGGGAGATTGATGGACGGTCTCAATAGTTTGGCCACCCATTCTATTTAGAGCGGCGGGTCAGTCGGCCAGTTAAAGATTCGACTTCTATTGTGGCCGTCTGACATCTCTATTTATCATCACACAGTCTGCATCCTGCTGCTGCTGCTCTCAAGGCACAGGCTGCTTTGTGTGGGAAAAAGGTGTATGTCCACATAGGGTTTGTAATATGATGATGTATAGTGTATGATGACATAAATTTGTCAAACGTCAGAGGTTTACACTGCGGCATCTCTCCTTTTATTAAATGTGAGTGTATTAGCTCCATGCGGTCAACGCTGCAAATCAATGAGCAGAAGTGCTTTATAGAAATATTTGATATTTATTTTAATTTTACACTTGTGTAGCTTGATTCATTCAGATTGTTTCATTCTTTCATTTGCTATAAGGTAAAGAGTCATTGTGGACGACGTACCTGTAAGAGGAGTTTCTTTAGGATAAATTCAACATTGCTTTGTTACTAAATAAGCTTCTAGCATTCAATCACACTCTTCAAATGTCCTTTGCTACATGTTTGTCACTGAAAACTACTTCGTCCTTCACCTAACTTGCTTCATGTATTTTTTTCATTAGCAGCTTTTTGAGTCCTACAAAAGCAAAACAAGCAGCATTAAGTTGTATCTGTGTACCCACCACTACAGCGCTGTGTTCATCACCTGCAGCACAGCGTATCTACAGTACATAACCCCTTCATGCCCAAACATACAGCAGGGTTAGAGTAGAGTGAGTTTGGTGGGGTGCACTGTAACCAGGTTAGCCCTCTTCCAATTGACTTGTAGAACACGTAAAGCTCCATCATGCTAAGAAGATTAATTTATGTAAGAATGTGCCAGATTTTCTGTTCTGTTGTCAAAATCCTCTATGTGCAAGATTGAACAGAGGACACAGAGAAATGTTAGGTATTTTGCAGACAGTAATAGTTTTGTGAAGGTTTACAGTTTTCTAATTGCTCTTACATGTGGGGATCACTAAGTTAGTGCATTGGACTATTATTTGCACTAGTTTTATAGTGTTTAAGAGGATTCATCTAAAAGTTATGTGATGAAGTATAAGATTCCTTCCATGACAGCCAGGATTGGATCTTCTTTATCTGAAAAAGATATGACGTGGAGAGAGACTTGGGTGTCAAGTCTATTGTCTGGCCTCCTGTGGCCCCGTGTCTCTCATAACCAGGCAGGACATTTCCCATCTGTAGCTCTGGCCTTGTATCACAGTCATGTTTCTGACGCTTCAATTTCTGTCATCTAGTTCGAACCAAGTCTTATTTCAAGGTGAGCTCTTCCCCACGGTCCCTGAAAAGAGAGAGGGTGAGAAAAAAAAGGGAGAGAGGGAGAGAGTGAGAATTGTTCAAGGTCACTTTCGGTGTCTCTCCGTTAGAGTTGGTGAGTTCCTGACAAGGCAGAGACAGTTTCAATTTCCCACCAGCTGTCAGGAACTCCCTGTTTTTTTAAGGCCTGTGAGACGGATAGATGTTCCCCGACTTTTTGTTATTATGTGAGGGGCATTCTTTTTTATGGCCTTATCTCTCTGTCAGTAATGGGCCTTCAGTGATTCCTGCAAGATAGTTGCTGTGGATTGACTGTTAGATGGGCAGATAGAGCAAAGCTTTCCCCGATACTGTAGATCTACACGCGCTGGTTTTTTCACATGTTTGTGCCCCTCGGAGATTGGTAAATCCGGATTGAATGGCAGTTTGACACACAGCTCACCTGTGCTTTGTAACAAAAGAGCGAGGAAAAACTTGCACAGTGAACTTTCTTTGACCACTTCCTCCATCAGAAGTAAAGTACGAATCCTCTTCTTCATCCAGGTGTGATGAAGACGTGAACCACAGAGCTTTGATGTGACAGATCATGGACATCTTCATCTGACCCTCTTGGCTCTGAGCTTGTTGCTGCTTTTATTGTTATGTGATACAATCCAGTGAGGGGAAGTATGCCATGTCAGAACTGTTTTTAAAGGCTTTGACGCTAAAGGGGAATGGAAACTTCAAAGAAAGCAAACTCAGCGCACGCCTGTATGTGCACAATGGTGACCCAAATGATAATGGCGTCCTGTCGACAAGTTAATTATATGTTAATAGCCTGGTGAGCGTATGAACTTATAGTCGGCCCATTCTCTCCAAGATAAAACCCCCAAAAGTAGCTTATCCTCCTCAAAGGCATTCTGTTAGCTCTACAACTCCTCACTTTGCTTCACTATGACCGATGAATGTTTGGGGAATTAGGGAAAAAAAGCAGAGAGGAGGAGTGGAAGCACTGATAAGAGAGTTGAAAGCGGTGGTGGGAGTGGTAGAAATATGCTGGACTCCTGCTGTCTCCTCCTCGGGGAGATGCCCACTAGTGCTGTCCCCGCTGTAGTGTGAGGCGAGGCTTAGCCAGGGGTCTTTGAAGTGCTGCTCTGTTATCGCATGGATGAACTCCTTTGTGCTGCCATTATACATTCAAACGCACTATATCAGAAGACAGCTCCCATCTACGTTCAGCAACTACAAATGTAGGTTGCGTTGCCCAGCTGGTCGTACAGAGCGGAGAAAGTTGTGACTTAGTGAGACATTCCAAACATCCCTGAAGTACAATGGAGCACTTTTGTATTTCCAAATGTTCAGTTTACCTTTCACGGGACACTCGTCCGAATCCTAATCATAAATCATTTCTCTTGATGCAAATGCTTTGGAGACATTGTACTTCTGCTGTGGGCGAGACTGGTTTGTTACTGACATTTAACTTTCTCCGTTGCCATGTTGGTGTGGACCCCTCGTCTGCCATCTGCGTGTGTGTGTTTTAACTCATATATCTACTAGACAGTTTGCATGTATTAAATTCAATTAAATTAAAACACAATGCCCCACTGAAAGAAGAGTGACATATTGTATATCAAAGGTAAACTAGTGAACTCAGTGTCTAACCTTTCAGCCTATTACATCTCGAAATTCTTTCTCAGAACCAGAGGTAAAATCTTTAAATTGCTTTTTTTTCTGCAACACCCAACGATATTGAGTTTAAATTGTGACAAAGCAAAGCAAAATCCTGTCATATTTTATTTTATTTTTTATTTTGATGGGGGTATTATTTCCTGCCAGTTGATTAGCTAATCGATTATTCAATTAAAATATATATGTATAAAATCATCATTTAAACAGTGAAGGATATAATGTTCCCTTTTTATCTGCACTGTGTCAGGATATGTGTTTACGGTCATTTGTACAGCAGTTAGATATTGTATCCCTTCCTTTAAAGTGTTAACAGGCAGTATGTCAGCAGTGTTGATGGCCTTTAATGGTGTTTAGAGTGTTGGGAGAGACTGTGAGCTCATCTTACACACTACTGCTGGGGACTGACACTGCTCTGTGGATCTAATATAGATGTTTACAAGTAATATGTGAGATTTTATGTGTAGGTGCTGGAGTTGAGTTATAGAAAAACAATATACTGTACTTTGTGCTATTATGAACCTTTATTATTAGTTTCACCTTTGAGGGTATGTGGGATATGTTTGTTTTGCGGCTACATAGCCAGGTTTTAATATTAAACAGTTGTATCTTCTATGTAGCACAATCTCAACACAAACCTAACATTGTAATGATCTATAGGGAGGGATGTATTACAGGCATGTTGCACTGGATTGCATTAGACCGTACAGGTGTACCAATAAACCGGTAATCTGCCGTGAGATGGTGAGGTGAGGCCAACTATGAGTTGTGAGACACAGACCCTCCTGGTGTTCTAAATCTGTGATAGAAAACCGGACGGGAAATGTTCTAAACTGAGAGCACCAGAAGTATGTTTAATAATTCACTTGGACAATTTCCTCTCTGCCTCTCCACCATTTGCAAGGTCAGTGGGTGCAGAAGGTTGGGCTTTAGTTGTGCTCCGTCGTCGTCACTTTCTCCGATCGGAGCTGCAGGCTGCGACAGAGAGAGTCACCACAAACACAAGAACCGTGCCAGCAGTCCTGGAGCAGCGGCGTGCTCGGTTTGCGCTCAGTCTTAAGTCTTGTTCCCTGATATTACTTGAGCGATAAAGGCCGCCCGGTTGAGTGAGATCTCCGAGTCGTGCGTAAGCCCACAATATAAGAGGACGCACTTTCTTCAGAGCCTCATTTTCCAGCTGACGTTGCTAACTGTTGGTTGGGCATCTCCCTGTGTGCCGGGGAGAAGGAGAGAAGCGGCGCTGACCTGCTGGGGTTTGAAGACATCCATGTTATTTTCTCTAGCAGGACTCCAGACTGTGGTTGGCTCCTCTGTGGACAGACTACTCAGAGCGATGACTGTACTGAATCATCCACCGGCTCTCTGTCATTTCTCCGGCGAAGCCAGCCCCGCCGCCGCCCGCCCTTAGAATAAACCTGCTGTGAAACAAGTCGGCACCATCACCGTTGTCTAGCAGCTGGGATTTACACTTTACCATGTCTTGAGAGAGGAGGGAAAGCTCCAAACATGATGACAGTGAGTATCGGCTCGTTTAAAAGGCACCGATGTTGCACCCAGGCTTTTTTTTTTTTCTTACTTTTAGCTCGTCTCCTGGGTCAGGTTTTATTCACGCGGGCGGTAACTTTCATTTTTCACCGATAATAGTGTATCGAGTGTGTGTGTGTGTGTTTGTGTGTGTGTGTGTGTGGGGGGGGGGGGGGGGGGGT
>JAUYWH010000005.1:18892685-18902829 GCA_034779795.1 Ctenopoma multispine | reverse complement strand
CCCCCCCCCCCCCCCCCCCCCCCCCCCCCCCCCCCCCCCCCCCCCCCCCCCCCCCCAGGCTGGTCTCAGCACCCGCCGTGTGATAGTGTCATTTTGGGCGTTTCTGTCACCGCTGTTGCCGAGGGGATATCAGTTTCCTCCCGGGACTTTTTTGGGAACATTACATCATTTGAGTAGCCTATCAGTGACTCTGCAAATTGTAGAAAACACAAATGTTTACAAACCCTATAATGTCATAATGTGTCTTCTTCTTCTTCTTCTTCTTTTTTCCACCTTCTATTTAATGTTCACCTTAAAATAAACTACAGCTTGTTCGCTGCCAGATGCAATTATGCAACTGACATGCGTGCACATATACCACTTGCAGTGCGCTCGACGCACGCAAAGACTGGGCGTATGCGATGATGCCCCCTCGTAAAGCATCTAGAGAACGACGGGCAGAGTTGTGAGGGCAGTCTGACATAAATTAAACACACACACACACACACACAGCCGACCGGCTGCGGAGTGGGGTTCAGTGCAGCTGTCAATTTGCATGTATTTTGTTGGCCAAATCCAGCCTGCGCTTCGGCTAATCCCACAGAGGATCAGCTTTACAGCTCCAGCCTGCCGTCTTGCAGCACCTTCCTTTCTCTGTCCCTTTCTTTCTTTCTCTCTTTCTCTCTCGCTCATACACACACATGCAGTTTTAACAGTTGTATTATTTTAATCGGGCTCATGTGACCATCATGTTTTGACGCGATCATATCTGGAAACCGGGCGCTGTGCGTGAAGGATACACACATCGGAATATCACTCCATGACAGGGATCTGTGCCCGAGATCTGAAGCTCGGATACTCTGCTTCTACTTAGCGGTCTTCTTACTTTGGAGAAGGGGGGGAAACCCAGCCGGCTCCTGAATCCGGTCTTTTTATAGCACTAGAAGGGCGACAAAGCCAAGATGACAGGCTGGTTCACACACGATAGTGACTGGTGACCGTGCAGTGATCCAAGCGCGTTTGATGAGCACGTCGGTAGGTTTGTTCTCTCTCGCAGCACTGATACTCTGTGTGATATAATACGAGAAAAAAGGAGAATGTGATCTTTTTGCAAATCCTCCTCGTCGTGACCGCACAGATTTAGGGGTATTAGGCCACAAGTAGGCTGGAAATGCTGGTGCGCTCTCGGGTCACCTCCCCTCCGTTGGAGAACTTAAAGGGTTTCACGAGGAACTGATGTGGTGTGGGATTTTACGTATCATTGGGCGTTTGCACTGAGAGATAACAAGCAAAACAGTGCTACAGGAAGACAGTAGCAGGGAACTGTGCTGCAGTTTATCACTGGGCAAAATGCTGGAATTTAACTCTTCTGTGTGGAAACCATTAAGATCCCACCCCAGTGGAAGTAATGAGTCACCAAGTCCCCGTTTTTAAAGCGTTGTAATGACTATCTTGCCATGATGTCAGGGCGTTTTTATGGTTTTCGTTCCCTTCATTTGTGCAGCCATCCCCTCAGCAGCTTCACTTCTATTTACTTGAACCAGTTTCCTGGGAGAAATGCAAGTTGCTCCTCAGCACACAGTGGCTTACAGTATGTCTCCACACTGCAATTCAGCAGTTTGTGTATCTCGTCTCTAAGATGCTGAGTCATACTGCTTTTCCCACCATGGATGTTTTCTGCATTGTCCTTTGACGTCTACAGCACAGGTGTGGTCATAACTCAAGAAGGCTTTGTATCAATCAGATCCTATGTGTATATATTATTACACTTTCTTTCTGTTCAGACTCCTGTCAGAGGCAAAGCCACTGTAACGTACTGAGGTCTTAACCAGCACTCAGCAGTCTGCATAATTAATTCGTTTTCCAGAGCAGCTCGTAATGCAGATCACGTAGGAATGTTTTGTTAATTTCTCTTTTCCCTGAGAGAAATTTTTGCTGCTCCTTGCTTTTCATTAACTTTTAAAAGTGGCGTGAGGCACTATGATAATGCGCTCCTGCGGAGAAAAGACTGATAACTCGGCAAGAGAAGGCTCAGGTCAGGTTGAGCTGTAAACAACACAGACGTTTTCATTAGCTGTGAACTAACCAGTCAGTTCAGGCACCACAGGAGCAACACAGTCAAGGTTAGACAACCACTCTGGACTCATCTGTGGTTTGGTATGTTGTGTATTTGTGACATGTCAGTGTCACTCACTCTCTCAGCCCTCCTGTTCTGTCCCTGTGGTGCGAGGCAGATGTAGCAATGGGTGGTGGGATATTATTATGACACGTACAGCCCCACAGACCCCTTCTTGGCTCTGTGTGTGTGTGTGTGTGTGTGTGTGTGTGTGTGTGTGTGTGTGTGTGTGTGTGTTTGTCAAAATGTTGCACAAGCCCACACATATGCACATTTAGCAATACAGAGGAATGTTGAGGATCGCACCAATTGCATTTTCTTGTGCGACTAGGAGACTTTGTGCAGTTGTAGGGGGCTGAAGACTGAAGATTGAGTCCTTGAGAGACAGTGACTGTACAATTCTGTGCAGAAAGTTCCTGTGGGACAGGAAGTGCTTTGTGGTTGCCGGTCTCAAACCACATCACTGGTGTGACTAATCTAAGTCTACACACTTCCCTAAATTCTCTTCAAATTTTCCTCTTTTCCTTGCTCCTCCCCTTTCTCTCCACTCGCTCTTTCAAGTTTACAGTATGTTTCTTTCAAACTCTTGTTCTGTTATATGTTCCTTTGTCCCACCCTCATTCTCATTCCCTTTTTTTGTGTGTTCCTTTGCAATTGCAGGATTACCGGGAGGATGGCATGGACCTGGGGAGTGACGCATCCAGTCGCTCCAGCTCAGAGTCAAACTCCAACAAGGTTACACCCTGCTCCCCTTCTCTTGACCTGGCCACTTTAGAGGACTACAAATCCTCCCCGTCTCTGGACCTGGTCACCTTAGAGGACTATGAGGAGGACGAGGACTACCAAGAGTATAAGAAGAAGGTGATAGAGGAGTGGGAGAGTGAATATGGAGAGGACTACACCTCTCCACAACCTCCTGGTCAGGAACAAGGAGGAAGAGGTGTTGTGGGGGTTGATGGCCTTGGCGAAGGCTACAGGAAGACAGTGAACAGTCGCAGCCTCGCTGAAGAATTCCAGGATGTAAAGACCGTTCCCCTCCCCGCCCCCAGCAGTCACACTGCCACGTCAGTCGCAGCCGTCCCAGAGGAACTGAAACAGAATGGCAATCTGATTTTGCCCAGAAACAACCAGCTCCAGTCCCCTGGCACACCACAGGGGGGCACAGGGACTTCCAAGCCCAACCAACGCAACTCCAGTCAAGGCAGGGGGAGCCGCAGTAGTGGTGGGGGTGAAGGTGGCGGAGGAGGAGGCAGTGGAGGGACTGGGGGACGGATGGGGGGATACAGAGAGGAGAAGAGTGTAGAGGAAGAGCCTCTGCCCACCATGGACTGGGCAGCGCTGGAGAGGCACTTGGCTGGGCTGCAGTGCAGAGAGCAGGAGAACCAGAACCTCAACCACAACCAGAATCACAACATGGGCAAAACCAACTACACCTCAGTGAGTGTGCAGGGATTTTCTCTTTTATGTTGTGTCGTGTTTTGTTCTTTATTCAGCGTTAAGCTTATCAAAGGTTATCAAACACCAGTGGGCTGCTGTAATCCAGCACCTGGACCCTGGCAGCGTGAGGTTAGGGTATCTGCTGTAAGAAGAGGGGTTAGTGGGCTAATGTAGCACTGACCATCATGGAAGTCTGCACTGCTGGAGGGAAGTGGAGGCTGCAGGGGGCAGGAACTATGATCTCAATACTTTTTTTTTTTTACTGCAGATTCAAGTGTTAATTCACACAGTTAAAGCTAATTTTAAAAACAGACTATATCAACCTTGTTATACACATTATCTCAGCACATAATTCTTGTTTGACGTGTGTCGACAGAATGTTTACAGTAAAGATTGGCTGCTGACATAAGAGGTGTGTGTGTGTGTGTGTGTGTGTGTGTGTGTGTGTGTGTGTGTGTGTAACCTAACACACACACACACCTAAAATCTGTTGTTGTGGCCATGTGGTGTTTCTACCAGAAGAGGTCAGTGTTGCATTGGCATTCTGCACAGAGCCGCTGCAGGCTTTTAGTACCACACCAGTAGCCCCAGAACTGCAGACCGTTATGATTCACTTGTAGTCTTATGGCATCGCTCAGTTTAAATCACAGTCCAAGCCAGACTTTATGGTTTGCTGGGTCCAAAAGGGTGTAGCTCTAAAAAAAAGATTTGGGAGGGGCAGGAGAAAATAGTTTAGTGCAGATACAAATTCAGTGTATTTATTATACATAAAACTAAGTGAGAGCGAGTGTGTGTTTGAGAAAGGGTGACTGAACTCTCCTGGTAACACAAGCACCAAGACCTTTTGATTTCTCCAGCGCACACAGACAATGGCTGCAGCCAGTGTCATTGTAAGTGTGTTGTGTGTCTTTGTTTGTCTGTCCTGGAGCCCCCCACCCCCCCCCACCTCCTCTCCCTGAGGCATGTCAGGAATGCAGTGGGAGAAGTGGGGGATGAGAGCAAGGCAAGAGAGAGAAGAGGACAGGAAGATGGTATCTTTAGGAGCAGGCAGTGCAGGGCCACATGGCTCGTGTGTTTGTGTCAGTGTTCGTTACCTGTTGTCCATCTTAAACAGGAAGGTCACCTCCTGGTTCGCTTTAGTCTGGGGAAAGTCTGCTCTGTCTCTCTCCCTCGCTCTCTCTCTCTCTCTCCCTCTCTCTCTCTCTCTCTGCCTATAGGCAGTGGGCTGTGATATAATTGACCCCGGTGGAAGTAAATCTCTCAAGAGAGAGCCTCTATCTCTACATGCAGCTATTACCTTCTGCATGTGCACACAGAAACACATGAACTCGCACACATGCTCCTCACTTTAGGCACAATCTTGGTTCCTGTGGCGTCTTACATGTGTGTGTGCATGAAAGTACACTAGGCCTGGCCCAGTAGATACAGATAGTCTGGTCCTGATGGAGATAAAGTTCCACAGTTTCCTGCTGCCTTTTCCTATTAAAAGGATATAACAGTCCTCAGAAAAAACAAGCTTCGTTTTTCAATGGTGCGGTGTAGATAACAAATTGGAAGAAGCTGTTCAACCCCACCTGTGCAGAGAGCAAAAGACTTATGCCAGAAAATATGAGAAATACAAGCTCCTATCCTGGAAAACCCAACTCTTAAAATCATTTAGGCGCTGTTACTATTTCTGTGCAGGAATTCTCCTGACAAGGATGATGTCAGTACCATCCGTTACTGAAGTTAGTTCTGTTTCTGAGCTTCTACATTTGGTAAAACGAGCGACGTCAGTATTGGCCCTCTGCTAACAGGAACACAGAAGCAGTCAAGTGGCAATTTCCGAGCTGAGACATCCCCACAAGACCTCTGCAGTCTCTTGTTTGTGATGAGGCTATCTGAATTTCTTAATTCGCAAATTTACAGGACTTAGCAGACACCCAGGAGGGAAGGGGGGGGGGCAGTGCTTTTAAAATGTTGTTAAATATTTAGACATCCACTCAGACAGGGCCCACCAGTGAGACTGTGCATGTTGTAGTGTGTGGACTGGTCTATCTGTCTGGGTTGTTACCAGGGTCCAGTGGGACAGAGACATTCATGCTTCAGTGGAGCTTCAAAAGCAACTGTGCTTTCAGAAAGATGGGACGCAGTGTAGCTCACAGCTATGTAGCTGTAGCTGTAGGTCCCAGAGACTAGTTTAGCTAGTCTGACGTGGCTACAGGGTTGTATATTTGGATCCTGAAAACCTTGGTTGCCCAGTTTTATGTATGACTCTCCACATACTGGTTGTCCTACTCTAATCTCCATGGCAACAGTCTCCTTTGCACTGCCTGGTACAGCACATGGATCAATTATAGTTCAGGAGAATTTGCAGGTCTTTTTAAAAAGTTATACTAGCTCCATTTGTGGCCTTAAATTGTTTTAAACACAGTTAATAGAGACATTGATTTTTGCACTAGGCTCTTGTAGGCCCTCCAGGAAAGCTGGAGATTGCATTGTGTCCTGTGCTGTGAAAAGCTTCAGTTAAGCTACATGCGGTTTTATCCCTAGCTCAGTGTTAAAGAAGCAGTTATGTTGCTATGCAGGTGTGTTTAGTTAGGGTGTGGTTTCAGGCTGCTGTAATCTCAGCGTTTGCCTGCTGGCTGTGGGTGTGGGGTCAGGAGGATTCATGAGACTGAAGGACATGCTGACCTGTTTGTAATTTGCTTCTAATGAACTCTGGAGGCACGTGGCGGAAAGGGGCCCACAGGGACCTCAAGTATACCACGGGTAACAGTACCCCAAATCCTCCATTTAGCTCTGCACCCCTGAAAGGTAAACATTAATATTATTCTTCCGAGCACGTGTGGAGGTGAAGGAGGCAGAGATAGGGTCGGTCTACATGTGTGACTAACCCTACTCGGAAATGTACCTGTGTATTTTCTAAAGTGCATTTTACTGCTGCTCTATGGCTACATGCTCAGAGTGAACACATTCAGACTTACTCACACAATTTAAAAACACCCCATGGGCAAGCTGTGGTCATAAAGATAGGGTCTTTGCTGAAACCTGCAGGACCTACTTTAAAAGTGCAGAGATGAGCTCACACTCAAGTTGTGTTACTGCTTTAAAATTGAATGGCGCCAATTCTGCACATCTGGATCTGCTCATCAGCTTTGTCAAGTCCAGAAAAATAAAATCTGAAGAAGATCTGGTGTATAGTTTATGTTATAAGTGGGATTACAAATTGGCAGAAATCCATCTACTTTTTAAAAAACTTACTGTACATGAATTATCTCTACACTTTTAGGACATATGTGCCAATTTACCAACTTTTCCAGCTGTGATGATGAATATCTGCTTAATAGGAAAGTGTTGCTCATGCATGTCATATAAACAGAAGAAATTCAAGAGCCAAACAAATTTGTGCAAGTGTTGGAACGCTCTGGCCTAGAAAAGCACTCAAGGGCTGTGGAAAATAAAAGGATGAGAGAGAAGCAGAAAGAGCAAAGACGGAGGGAGACTTTTCTGTTTCTCTACTCTCTCCACTCTGTGCTCTGTGATTATGTACAAGTTCAGGAGTTGAACTGAGCTCGCCGCCCTCCACTAACAACCTAACTACTACCTTCACCCAGACTGTGCTATGTAGAGGGATAGAGGGCAAGGGTAGGAAAAGGAAGAAATTGCAGGATTTGTGAAGTACAGTGTGTGGTTTGAGTGGATATAAATAGCTCCAAACAATGAATGTCAAGTAGCCACACTGGAGTTCAGTCCTGAATGGGGGGGAAATGGAGGTAGCTGGGATTGGAAAAGAACCTGTAGAAGAGAAGGGAGGAGACAGGAAGAATGTGGGGTCAGAGTTATGTCTTGAATGAAGAGGTCAGTGAGCCAAAAAGGGCGGGGAACTGGAGGAGTACACAGTCAATGTATAGTACCACACTAGTAGGAGGAGGTGGGAGGAGGCCTCAGTGACGGGGCAGGACTTTAACCAGGTGTGGAGAGTGCCTGCTGAGGCTCTGGTGTCTGGTTCAGCCCCCTAGGCTTAACCACAGCTCCTTATGTGTGTGTACATGTATGTGCCAGTACCAGCTGAAACACGCCCGGCCCTCTGCACACCAAAGCTCACACACACACACACACACACACACACACACTCTGCCTGCCTCCACTGCCTCTGAGTGAAGTAGTTTTCTGTCTCCTGTTAGTCCATCCACACACATGGACACACATGCACACACTCGCCTCACTAAGTCAAAGGATTTTTTTTTTCTTCTCATGATGTCTTGACGCTCTGCTTGTGTTGTTAGCGTGTTTTTTTTTTTTTTTGTGGAGTATTTTTTACCTCGGCTTAACCTTGGATCCCTCGCAGCAAGTTGGGCACCTAACTCAGGTAAAACTGGCTCCAAAAATCTAAACTCTAAACTTAACGCTTGTAAAACGTTCTGTGTGTTTATCGGACCCTTTTCAAAATGATATGCTCCGTAAATGTGATATGGTTGTAGTCAGATCATACAAACCTACAGCAAGTTCAGGTTCAAAGTAAAAGATAAATTGTTTGTAATTATAGCTCCGGGCAGCACATTCCTCTGGTGTGACATGTGTCTTTTGAGTTTTAATGTTCATTCTGACAAGACTCTGACCATATGTGAGTTACTGCTTGGTAGCCCTTTGCTTGCTTTTTTTAATTCTGGCAAACAACGAATATCCTCAAATATGCAGTGCACATGTATTTGAATCCTGTTTTAAATAAGCAATATGTTTTGCTTGCTGCACACCTGTTTTGAATGTTCCTTTTACCTTGAGGTGCAGAGAAAGTTTGCTTGACGCACCAAGCTGAGCTCAGATGAACTACGACAAAGACGAAGTGATGAGCTATGTGTTGCTCCTGGGTACCTCGTGTCCCCTCAGGTCTCGTGTTAACATTTGCACAAACCGTGAGTGCTGCAACTGACTGGCAACTGATTGCACATGTACCTGCACGAAGGAAAAAAAAAAAAGAGCCCACCTCCCACCTCGCTAAGGAAAACACAAAGCAAACAAACCACTAAACCTGTTCAGATGGTCTTATATATTATACACTTGGAATACAAACTGAGAACATGTTAGCTGGCATGTGTAAAGTGGTTTGCTCTGGCATCACCAGCAAGTTGTCTTTTGCTAGTGGAATTGGGAAAGACAATGTAGAGGTAAAACATTCGAACAAACTAGCTTAAACAGTCAGTCGTTTGGGTCTGTCAGACCCCAAAGATATATGTATAGTCGTTTTTGTGTTTGGAGCCTAGCATTGATCTTGTGACATTTAAATGAGTAGAAAAGTTGAAATTGAAAGGTCTGGCAGCTTTTTCTCTCTCTCTCTCCCTCTATCTCAAATACTGCGTGTTACAGTCTTACAGAAAGCTGCAGCAGGAGTGGTATTGTTGCTCTTATCAGGTGTCAAAGTACAGCATAATCAGCTGCCTGACAACATCTTTACATCTGAGGTGGCAGTAATGACGCTGTAGTGTGGATGAGCCTGAAAAGACAGACGTGTTTTCTATCTAGCAGCTTAACGTTTGTGAGGGTTTCACCTCCACCAGTGTGTTGATGATCACCCAGGTTATCCAGTGCAAAGCAGACATGTTGTGGGTAGAAAGGCGTCGCCTGCAGCTACACATTTCACATCACAAATACACCCTCCCTCTGACTGATTCATTCATGATTCATCCACGCATGCGTCTCATATCCGACAGTGAAATCAGCTAAAGCCAAATCTCAAACCTGTTACACTACAGTGCTGCAAATTTCCACCTTCGTCTTCTCTTTTCTTCTCTTCCAGACATCCCGTGTCTTTACTGCTATTTCCACTTGTGTTTCCTGCTAATTGTCCTCTTCCTTAAGCTGTCAGCCTAATGTCAGACATTATAGCCTAATGTTCTCGCACAGCCAAAATACAGCAGGAGACCACCCCCCCCCCATCCGGCTGGCTCCCCCTCTTCACCCTATGAAAACCATCAAAGAGGGCAGGCTGTGAGTGGCAGGGCGTGCTGTGGAGGAAATGGGAATTTATGTAGTAGCAGCGAAGAGATGGCCTCTTATGTTATATCTTTGTGTCAGTCCTCATGCTGCACAGTCACTAAAGAGCAGAGCCCCATACACACGTAAAACACACACAGGCCGGCTTTGTAAGAAGGAGAAAGGCCGAAGGCAAAAAAAAAAAAAAAAAACAAGGTTTCCTACAAATAGAGAGTAGTGAAGGATTTTAAACCTCTGCTGTCTCATATCAAAGATATTAAAGGTTGAGTCAGGCACACACACGGTGGCCTGTACGTTGTGCTAAGTGTGTGTGTGCATCTGTGGATAAATATTTATGTTTGTAATGTTTATTTAGGTGGAGCCGAAACGTGCTACACAGCTCTTTTCTGCACTTAATTATAGAGCATGTGTTTGGAAGTGTGGGTGTGTGTACGTGTGAGGTAGAGACTTGGTCTGTTTATAGCAGGCTAAAAATACAAGGTACATTTAAATCATGTCTACACACGGACTCCAGCACACAGTCTCCAAGGTTCAGACGCTGTGTTATCTAAGTTGTTATTTCGTGTGAATGTGTGTGTGTGTGTGTGTGTGTGTGTGTGTGTGTGTGTGTGTGTGTGTGTGTGTGTGTGTGTGTGTGTG
>JAUYWH010000005.1:18832008-18892511 GCA_034779795.1 Ctenopoma multispine | reverse complement strand
GTGTGTGTGTGTGTGTGTGTGTGTGTGTGTGTGTGTGTGTGTGTGTGTGTGTGTGTGTGTGTGTGAGAGAGAGAGATGGAGAGACAGAACATGACATGGTGCCAGGTCTTGCAGGGAGCTTCGTCTGTTGCTGCAGAGCACAGATCCGCTTTGATCTGCTCACATAGTCATAACATAATAATAACCATTCCATCAGTTCAAGTAGAACTGCGCATAATGATTCTTTTCTCTATCAGATAATCACTTAGTTTCAGTTTCCTCAAGCCTAACACGATATGTTCATATTGCTTGTTTACTCGGACCAGCATTCAAGAGCCAAACAAACAAAGACAGAGAATTATTACATTTGAGAACCTGGAATTAAGAAATCTGTGGTAAATGTGCTTGTAAAATGGTTTAAACAGTCTGTATAGTCTAAGAGTTCATATGGATGCAGGGCTGCAGCTAACAGAGTTTATCAAAGTGATTAAGTGGTGACTTCACATTCACTTTTGGTGTGGATGGTATCAAACGTTCCTTCTGCGCCTCTATCTGAGAATTACTTTTTCAGTTCAGATGATGTCATGTGGTTGCTCACAGTACCAGTGTCGTAGCTAAAAACTCCTCACGATGATGTCAGGCATATATATTTGAAAGATGAAGTCAGCTTTGCCATTGCTTGAAAAAATATAAATTTTGATGTTATCAAGTCATTGATTTACATACATACACTGTAGCTAGTCAGACAACAAGAAGCAAAAACATCTCCCTGTCTTACCTACATTTTATTCACTGTGACTCACAGCTCCTTTCATAAAAGACTGTGTCATTGCACAAGAATAATTAGTGGTCAGTTAGTCATTGACTCAGTTGGTACACATATTTGTTGTAAGACATTTAATATATGTGAAACAAATACTAATACAGCCTGGTGGCCACAGCCTGTTTTCCACCATCAACTATAGTCCTCATTAGAACAAGCTCTCACGACTGATCACAAGAACAAGCACACACACAAACACACACACACACACACACACAAACTCACTGGCCTTCTGCATCAGTTCCTCCCTGTCAGAGCGAGCTCATTACCGCCAGAATCTGGCCCTCACACTGAGCCAACCTGCTTTGCTATGCAGTGTTTTTACACTGGCACAAAATGTCAGCGCGCTAAAAGCATCTGTGCTCCCTTCTCCCTGCTGAGACAGGGAGGGAGGCAGTAAAAGAGAAAGAGAGGGAAGGAGGAGGAAGATGGAGGAAAGTGGTGAAAAGAAAGTAAATGTGGTTACATTGAAAGGCCAGAGAGAGAGAGAGGGAGGGAGAGGGAGAGAGGAAGGAGGGGTAGATGCCACGGAGGCCCGTAGGAGAGAGGGCAAGCTGCATGACTGAGAATCATGTATTTTCCATGAGGTGTTCAGAGAGTTATGGGCTTTATTTATACCCACAGCATCATTTCCTGCCTTCTCTGTATCCCACTAGTTCCAGCAGAATGAACCACCGTGTTTGTCACTCTGTGATCAGTGACTTATGATTAGGTATTCATTATTCCTGTTTGCATCTATAAATATCCTCACATAGCAGAGTGAAATACACACAGCTCCACATGAGTGCTGTTTTGATGTGTGGGATGAGAGGAGGAAAACGAAGATGAGAGGAGCTGCTCCGGCGCTCAGCGTACACTACGAAAACACCCTCACAGAGATTGTGACACATATAACGGCACTCCCTCCTACTCTGTGCAGGGTTGTATTTTAGTATACAGCTATATAGGGGGAAAAAAAGCTATTTGCAGCAAACTGCTTTTTCTTAGATTTACACCATCCAGCTCACAGGAATATGTCATAATGTGAGCAGTGTGTGAGAGGCTAAACTGACTGTTTGTGTGCCTCCGTTTAATATCGTTTGTCCTGAATCTTTATTTTACTTTGGTCCACTCACAGTTTGCTGGGAGCTTATTTTTTATTATTTTAGGTGGTTAATATAGGTCATCTGAAGAGAAGGTAGAGACAGATATTATTTTTGTTTCCAGTGAATAAAGAAGTGCTTGGCCCGGTCTTCACCTGTGCCGTGACTCAGATTGTAACCTTGACAACCGCATGAAGGTCAGCGGGAGCTGTTTTCAGACTGACTGCTGCCATAGTGATAGAGGAGAGAAAAGAGAGAAAAGGGGGGGTCGCTGTATCTTGTATGAAGGCATGGCTCACAGATGTTAGACATCAAAGTTTTTTGCCCCTGTGTGTGTGTGTGTGTGTGTGTGTGTGTGTGTGTGTGTGTGTGTGTGTGTGTGTGTGTGTGTGTGTGTGTGTGTGTGCGTGTTCACACATACACTAGCTAATATTTCAGCAAATATAAATCTATAGCACAGACATTAATATGAAAAACAGCGGAGGAATTGACGTCTTCTATTCGAGCTACTTTGGTGTTACTGTTTCTCCCTACTTACAAAGCAAACTCGTGATAAGCATAAGAGTCCACTTACAAGGCCTCTTGGTATCTTTCACTGTAAGAAAAAAATTGCCATCGTCATGGACAGATTTATGTCCAAGGTTAGTATGACAGGATGGGCACTGTTCCAGTCTCTGCCAGCTTGAGACCGCGCAGAAAGCCAACCAGCAGCTGGTGATGCGCAGGCTTGAGCAGAGAGATCAGAGCAGGGAGCCCATCGATCCACTTCCAGGTCATTAAACCCAAGAGTGGTCTTATCAGGAAAAGCAGCATCACCCAGCAGAGATCAATATCGGATAGAGAGATCTGGCGTAAGAGGAAGGGAGAGATAACAGGAGATGTATGTAGCTACTTTGCCAAAAAGAAAAAGACAAAATAAAAGCTGAAGGATCTGAGCAGATGTATGAGATAATTTCATCACGTCACTTTCTCCACTTTGTATAAAGCTGCTCTAAATGGAGCAAAATACAGATTCAAACTCAACTGACAGACATTTTCACATTTTTTAAACCAAACTGTGGCCTGAATATTCTCAAGATAACCTACATATTAGACACCTATAAACATCTATAAATATGCTGTAGCACACGTTTACATCTCAGTGAGATCAAAAAGAATGGACAACTCAGAAAACAAAGGGATTTCTAACAGTGGATGTCAGGGCGGAAGAATGGATAGAGAGTTGGAGAAGGCAGAGATTATGTGATTAGGTTGACCTGCATGTGGATTATAGACCAGCCATCTGCCACTATGAGATTATAATCCCACAAAGAGACACACAGCGAACGAGGGGAAGCTGCGTGCGCTACGCAGCGGCACAAACATGATGCGAAGTGACACATCTTTGAAAGAGACCATGTTGTGACCTAAAACAAACCTGAAACATTTTGATCAAATGTTATGTTTGAAGCTCACAATGATGACCAGCACCACCTTTTTGATGCTTCACCGTTTCAGAAGTGTGCTGCTAAAAACAGGTTTAAGGTTTTAATACCCCCCGTTTTAGTTTGAGATTCACAGCATCACTTCATTCTGCCCTTGATGACTGTTCATGCAGATCAGATAGGGATTAAGATTAAAGTTTAGGAGTGATAGTCCTTCTTTTGCCCTTCTCCTCTCGCTCTGTCTGGCACGACTCCATATGAAACAGCAGAATGACATCCCGGCCCTGACCCGCACCACCCTCCTTCCCTTTTCCACCATCCCCGCTCCCCACTGGCCAACTCTGCATACACTCAACCCAACAGCTCCTCCCCCATTCAGTGTGAACCAGACAGAGGAAGGCGACCGGGAATGTACTCTGCTTTTCTCTGCTCCACTCCCTCCCTCTCTGCTTCTCTCTCTCTCTCTCTCTCTCGTTCTCACACCCCTCCTCCAGTCTCTCGCGCTCCTCCCGTTGTCGGCTTTGGGAAAGCAGCGATCAGACCCTGCCCTTCTCTCCTGACAAACAGGCAAACCAGAAAACAAGCCGAAAAGAAAGAGAGAGAGAAAGCAGGAGGAGAACTGACTGACGCGGAGAGGCAAGCAGGAATAGATTTTTACTTTGAGCTGGCTCCCTCCTCTTCCACGTCTCCTCGCCCCTGGAATACCGCTGCAGGGCTGGGAATTGTATCCCAGTCTCACTTCTGTTCCCCCAGCTCAGCCAACTCCGCTCTAGGATGCTGTGAAGGATGGTCCACCAGGAAAACTGTTCCTACCAGGTAGTTCCCGCAGCGACATGACATAGAACACATTGCTGTAATTTAATTGAATAGTTCTGCGTGGTGTTTTTTGGTATTTTAACAGGCACAAGCTGATGTGTTGATTTTGTTGTTGTTAGGATTGTGGTTGCCTGGATCTCAGGTTTTATCTCTACAGTTGGGTCTGTGATAAATCCTGCATGTCAGGTTGGAACTAGGACACTGTTGCACATGTGTGGGACTTGTGTGTCACTGCAGAGACTCTTGTCAAGAGAACTCTTGATCCTAGGAAATAATGTCATACTTCCCCTCCACCTCCTCCTCCTCATACAGCCTAATCAGTCCATGTCCAGAAGGCGTGAGGTGTGTATGTAACTGCAAGTTCACAGCGTCACGACTGAGCTCTGTGTACACACAAGTGTAAGCTGTGAGTTTCATGTTGAACATGCATATGAGATAAAAGATAGAGATGAAAAGAATTTAAATGTATATGGCTGCTTGGAGGGTTGTGTGTATGTGTGCTTGCATGTTTTGAGTGGATACGATTCTTGTATATGTGACAGCAGTGCCCCACTCTATCTAATCTGACAGGAATGAAGCAGCTGTGATTAAAGGAAAGCAGTTCATCACAGCTGTACATCTGATTTTCTATAACCAGTTCTGCTACGGAGGAAAGTCTGCAATGCAGTGGAGATGGAGAGTGGGAACAAGCAGAGAGGTAGATGAAAGGCAAAAGAGATGAGCTGAATATGCCGAAGGGAAGCACAGAGGAAGAAAGATCTTTGATCGGGTGAAGCAAGTGTAAAAGCAATGGGAGTAATGTGCAAAAAGCTGCAGAGGAAGTGATGGAGACAGAGATGGATGGGCGGTTGTGGGTGTACTTTAAATGATTTTTTTTTCAGTGTGCAACATGAAACTTGAGAAACTCGAATTCTGCATCCAATCAGAATATTTTCCTTTAGGTCTGTATGGAGCTGCATTCTGAACTGTGCGACTAATCGAGTATTTACTGCTATTTTTCATGTAGTCGTCAATCAAGTTGATCACTGGAAGATTACAGCCAGGTTTTAGGACGGGTGCTAAGCATTGCTAGTGCTCCCCGTCCTTTTTTATATTATTAGCATTTATAAAAGCTGATCTCTTCTCTTTTCCATGCACATTGTCTTAATGCATCATATCTTCTTGCTAATCAGAAGAAAAGGCTCTTGTCTGAAATTGCACCTGTTGAAAAACTCAAAGACACAAAGCATCTAACAAAATATTTGTATAATCTTAGTTCTATTTGCATGTCAGGAGGCTTGATTTGTGCTTGTGTGGGTGAGCGAGCGGTTGTGTAACAGGATAAGGATTTCCTGCCATGTCGTGTGGTAGATAAAAACTAGATGGAGTGGCAGAGATGGCGGGATGGAAGGAAAGCGTGGCAGATAACCAGAGAAAAGTGACGCTAAAGAGATAGTGGAGACGGCGGATGAAAGGCGGAGATTAAACAGTAGTGGGAGATGTATTGACAACACAGACTGAAGAGAGAGAAGGGAGTGATGGGTAGACAGAGAGAGGGATGAGAACGCGTATGTCTTTCTGAAGCAGCCGAGATGATACGTGATATAGAGAATTAAACATATGATTAACATCGGATCGATCTATATTAAAATTCAGGCAAATTGAGGATAAAAACTTTATGAACTAAAGACTTAATCTAATTGCTGTGTTATAATATCTTTATAGCAGAAAAGAGAGATGGAGTGAATAAAAGAAGAAGGAGAGCGCTAAGCAGAACAGAGGGTTCAGACTCTGATAACGGCAACTCTCTAGAGGCCCCTCAATTAGACTGGTAACCTGGCAACCAGCAGGCAGACAGCGCCCCTCACACGCACCGTGGGATGGAAAGAAGCAAAGGGCAATGGGGGGAAGAACAGAGAAGAGGGAATGAGTGAGGCCGTTTATTGAGGGAATAAAATGGACAAGGATTAAACCGATAAAGTGGAAAAAGGGTGTTGGTCCTGGTTTATCTCCTGGGACAGTCTATGTCCTGGAGCTTGGATCTCTGTGTTGGTTATCAGCGTCATTTTTTTCCCCTCTTTAATTAAGGTGTGGTCCTTCTGTCTTTGGCTGTTGATGGTTTAAGGCAAAAAGAGGAGAGAAAAGACCAAAGGGAAGGAAGTGAAAGACACAAAAGCATCTGATTCCCCCGTTTGTTTACCCCATAACACTGTAGACAAGCTCCCGCTTAATGTCAGAAGCCATTAGCCAATTAAGTCACAGGCTAACCCTTGTAGGTTGACTCACAGCCATTCAAAACCATCAGCCAATTTAAGCCATGCCAATTTTGCAATTAAGCGACGAGGCCAAAAAGAAGAAAAGATTACAAGAATAGCCAATCATGTAGTGCAGCCATCTTCTTCCTCCTGATGTTGTATTTCATTCCATTAAGTGCTTAAGTGAGCTAAAAGCATTCAGTGTGCTCACTAGAGGCCGAGGTTTCAATATGTCATCCTGTTTTCAGATACCCATGTGGGTCTGTAAATCTCGCTGTGCCATATTGCTGTCAGCAGCTGCAAGTACCAGCAGGGTGAACCAGGGTGTGGGCGGGCTTTATCAGCCTGACCACCGTGTCACGACAGGGTCTGAGGACAGGATCTGACTGAATGTTGAATGCTATCACACACCTCATTTGTGACGATGTGAATACTAATGTTATTCCTCAGTGTCTACACGCTCATAGAGTTTCACATGTTTGACTGGAGAGATGTGAAGCAGAGCTCCAGTGTCAGTGTAACAGCATACAAAGGTGTGGCCTGGTGAATTATAAATGAGGAGCAGCAGTACAGTAGATATGACTGATGGACCGCATTAGAGTGACAGGTTTGATAAATGAGGCTGGACTGATGATAATAACCTAATTATTTATGATAGTAACAAAATTATGAATTTGTCTAGTTGCAAGGAAATATGCTATTTCTATTAAAAACTTGATTAATATATAAAGCCCTTTTTTGGTCATGTACACATATATTGCACCGTAGCTAAGGCATCTTTTACATTGGACAGAGCCAAACTAGCTTTTGTCTGATGTCTAGTCATTATGCCTAATGAAGCTAAATGTGACCCAGCTCCAGCTCAGTATTCTTGTTTCTTCTTTGTATGAAACAAATATGCACTTTTCTCAAACTAAGTAACTGTTTCTTGATTTGAAGAAGAACACCTTGAATGTGCAGCAAACCTCTATTTTATTTAAAGCGAGAGCGTGCTTTCTCCTACTGTAATGCAATTTGTCAAAACTTCAGCTCTCTCAAACACTGGCCTGTGTGTGAGTTAGCGGGCGTCCCGACGGGCCGCCCCATGCGCCTTTCGCAGCCCAATTTGCTTGGAACACAGAGCATTGCCATGGAGAACTTCTTACTACGTTGCTATGGCAGCAGACCCTGTTTCTTTCCTTCTCTTTCCAAAGTAAAATCAAAACGGACTCTCGAACGTGCTTTCAATATGTGTCGGCAAATGACAATATCACACAAGCATACACATAGACATTAAGGAGCGGTGTGCCCGTTCTCGACAAACGTGGTGGGGGGGGGGCTGATAAAAAGAGCGAGTGCTTCACTCACATATACACACACAGATGAGACACACACAGTGCCACTGGCCTTGGATCCAAGGCTTACAGGAGGTGCCAGGAACCCTCTCTCCCACAGTCGCCCTCTGTTCACTTGGAACAATAAGCCATTCTGTGTGTGTGTGTGCGTGTGTGTCTGTGTGTGTGTGTGTGTGTGTGTGTGTGTGTGTCTCTCTCTCTCACTCGCTCTCTCAGCTGATCCAACAGTCAGACCATCATCTACACCAGAGGAATTAACCTGTGCGTGTGTCTCAAATATGCAGCTGAATGTATCCACAGCAGTCTTCACCCTTCTAACTTCTTTGCGTATGTGTCACCCAGGTAACCTGCCCACCATCCTCTCCCATTTAAATCAGCAGTGACTTCACTTCAACTATGAAGTCAGCCTCAGTAATGAAGAACCACCCGTCTAACTCCAAACAGGACGCTGTCTCTCACAAACTAACTCCGGTTTTACTGGTGCACGTGTGCGTTTGTGTGTTGTCTGTATTGTCCCCAGGGGCAGCAGCAGTCCGGTGTGGGTGAATTCAGGAGACAGCCAGACAATTCACTGTATTCTACCCATAATCCTCAGGGATCAACACTGAATCAAACACACTTCCTCTTTTTTTTTTCTCTCATTTAACCCGTGTATGTGTGTGTGTGTGTGTGTGTGTGTGTGTGTGTGTGTGTGTGTGTGTGTGTGTGTGTGTGTGTGTGTGTGTGTGTATGTGTGTGTTCAAATGCCCTTTGATGTTATCATTTAAATGTTAAATTATTCCCCAACTACCTTCATCTCTGATTCTTTTTTTTCTCCTGTTATTCTCGTCTGCACTCTCCCTTTCTCTCCCTCTCTCTCAGCAGAGTATGACTCACGTTCATCAGTATCACTGTGTTCTCTTGCCTCTTATCGCTCTCCTCTCTTTTGTCGTGTACCCTTTTGTCCTTGCCTGGCGATTTTATTTCTTATCTGATATCCTTACCGTTAGATCGCTGACATTTTAGCGTGATTCATCCCCAGAATCTGTCAGCAGGTTCAAAGAAAGCAAAAACTGACATAAAACTTTAAACGAGCTTTTCGCTGTGCAGCCATTTATGTTGGATTGGTTTCAGTTTAGTATATATTTACATTTATTTGTCAGATAAACAAATTTTATACAACACGTGAGTTTCAGTGCCAACACTAAGGTGTTAGTTTATTCATCTGTAATGTTCTATATGTGCTTTCTGTAGCTGTGAGCTAAAGTATAGAGCTAAAATAACTTAACTACTTCTTCCTCAACGTCTTCTATTTCTTAAATATGAGGAACTGCTGCTCTTTTATATCTTACGTCAATTTAAACAGTTTCTGTTAAAGTTAACAAATTGAAGATGCTACCAAAGGCTCTTGGACGTTGCGACATGAGGTACTTTTCAGCATTTTAAAATTAGGGCATAAAAACACTAATTCCATCCCATTCCACACAGTATGTTAGAATGTAATCCCCTGTGTTTGTGCATATGAATTATGAGTTTATTTCTGCTTGAACAGGTTAATGGTTTTCTAATTCCTTGTCACGCCTACTATTTTTCTGTACAACCAGTTGTTGGTTTGTGTGTGTGTGTGTGTTGTGTTACAGTGTGTTGCAGTGTGATTCTGCAGCCATATGTGGATATAATTTTCTGTCTGGGCGGCTATGACAAATATATGAGTCACCGGTCGATAATGTCTCACAAAGATGAGATCATTACGCACCATGGAGAGCTCAGATTGAAAATGTAAGTCACTGACAGAAGAAACAATGTGTGTATGTAAGTGAACGTGTGCTCGCCCGTGTGTGTGTGTGTCAGACTAATGGTCCATTGTGCTCTGTCAGAGTTTATTTAGCTGGCTGGGGCTGCAGGGCTGTTGCCTTTGGAGTCCAGACTGGGCATTATTTTTACAGGAAAGCAGCACACCACCTCCTCTGTTACACAAACACACAGATTTTCACATTTTCATTTTGACTTTAATATGTGGGCTAAACCTACATTTTAAGTTAATCTCTCTTTTATAAACACACACAAACTTGTACCCTTTTTTAGATAAGAGGGTTATGAAGCTTAAAATGAGATATTGAGAAAGGAATCACAGAAGGTGTAACAGAGGTAGAATAAATAGAGACAGTGAGATAATGTGTCCGTGGAAGGTTACAGACAGACCAGGAGTCACAGAACTATTACACAGCCGTTTACACACACACACACACTGTGGCTATCCCATCGCTGAGGTGTCTCTTTCCAAACTGGTGGTGAGCAGCTGCTGTCCTCACATCAGGGCGTGAAAACAGAAAAAAAAACACCAGTGTGAGTTTCTTCCGCTTCTCTTTGGCTCTTTGTGGCTGTGAGAGGCCACCGTAACGAGAGGGCGGAAGGTAGGGAGGGTCTAAAGGGGTCTTACCTCTGAGCACTGTGCTTTCACAGTCCTGTGGGAGAGGCAGGAAACCTATAGAGGGAGTGAGTGGAGTAGCCAAACACTGCAGAGAAGTGAAAGAGACAGTGTCACAGCATGTTAGAGAAACACAAGCCTGTAGAGGAGTAGATTTTTTAGTTATTGTGTCAGACCATGGCAGGGGGGACTGGCTGAGAATATGATGTCTATTGACTGCTTAACCTCGATAGTGGGTTGAGACTAACCTACTCACTGAAGAAAGGGAAAGACAGGAGTGAGAGACATGAGGGAGGCGCTGGATAATATGGATGGATGTGGTGGAGTGGATAATGTCATCGGGCAGGGGGCCGGACTGTACCTCAGTGATGCCTACAAAGAGGTAAAGGGCCATGTCTTGTATTATATTATTTATTCTTTTTTAATATACACAAGCTGCTTTCGTTGATGCTCTTCTGTCAAGTAAAGGCGTTAAAGGAATAGTTTGACGTTTTAGGAAACACACTTGTTCTTGCCAAGACTTAGATGAAGTAGATACATACCACTGTTATCTGTCCCTCTATACCTGGCTCTCTCAGAAGAGGACACATTGAATCTGCCAGCATCTCTACACCTCACTCATTTGTTTAATCCATCCAGACGTGTGAAAATGACAGTTTGCAGTGGGATATGTGCTGCCAGAAGCAGCAATCTCACAGAAACTACAAGCCCCCAGCAAGTGACTGCGCCAAGCCAAGAAATAGTCCAGCACATTATGCACCTTAAAACGATAAGCTAAACTGAGCTTCATAGTGAATAGATGTGTCTCTTCGGCGTGTGGGAGTGGTATCAAACTTCTCATCTAACTCTCAGAAACGCAGCATTTAAGCACGTTCCTTCATATTTCCTCCTTTTGCATATTCTGTGATGCAGGTCAAGACTGGGACTGATGTAATGCTTGAAGTTTAGGTATTGAAGTGCTAAGCTATTTGGGGCAAAGCTGTGACATAATGGTGCATGTAACCAGCTTTTTATCCTCAAGTCTGTTCAATTCTTTGGACGAAAAAACAGATTCCTCCTCTAAATCCTTTGCCCACAAATCCATAGTCTGGCCTTTTTGCAGACGAAAGCTCAAATGTCACTTGGAGACCTATTGTCCTGCCTAAACCCACTTCATGCTCCGCATCTCTCCTCGCTCCCTTTGTCATGCACCCCCCACCACCACCACCACCACCACCACCACCTTTTTTTCCCCTTTATCCCACTATAACCCTCCCCCACTTCTTTTACCACTACACATATACACTCATGTACAGGCTTCTACCACTTGCAGAGTCATTCTCTACCAATCTGAGTGACAGGAACAGCCTTGCACTGACCTGACGCTGAACTGTATGAGGGGTCAGAGGTCAGGTCTCTTATCTGGGATGGAATGCTGCACTGCCTAGGTCTCAGATAGCACAAGAAGATACACATACATTTCTATCCAGAATGGTAATCATGTAGACTTTAAAGGTACTGTCTGACATTTGTGGAAATACACTTAGTCTGCTTTGTGCTGAGAGCGATGTGAGAAGATTGATACTCCTCCCATGTTTATGCTGTAGACAAGACGCCACTGCCAGCAAAGGTTAGTATACAGACTTAGAAAAAGTGAGAAACGACTAGCCTGGCTCTGTCATAAGGTAACAAAAGTTAACTAAGCATGCAAGACTTGTAGCACAGTCACAACACACGCATGTGACACACTGTGACCTTGTGTCTGTTTGCAGAGCTGTGAGCTCAGCAGCAGTTCACTGTCAGGCCTGGGAAATGCATTAGAGCGAAGCTGTCCCACACACAGACAGCCAAAACACAGCAATACAAATACAATCAGTATAACCTCTGTGAAAGGTTCCTCTGAACTGCAGCTTTTCCAAGTACACTCAGTCATATATACCTTTACCTATAAATACATGTAGCCAGTGCTCACAAGGCTTGTCTGTGTGAACAGTGGGTTTTTCTCTCTAGAGTGAGGTCTCATTCAGTGAAAAGCCTCCATTGTGCAAAGTGAGTGAGAGCATTTAGTGAGGAATGGAGGGAAAGTGAAACAAGGTGAAAGATGTATGTTAAAGTATTTTCCTTTTAGCATACGTTTTTTTATAATTTAGTAATGCAGTCGAAAGATTAGAAGGAAAGAATCTTAGATCTTAACCACTAAACAATTTCTGACCCACAAGAGCCAGAAATTTGAGGGAGGGAGAAGGAGGACGCGCTTTGTTAGCACAGATAATTAAATTCATCTCCTTCCTCTAATATAGATTTTCAGGGAAGATTTGAGGGCTCAAAACAAGCACCCTGTCGTCCATTGCCAGCGTTAAATGACCCTCTGGGCCTGTGGATAAACGGTTGTAGTGCAGAGTGGAGGAGAAAATGTCTTTGTCAATGAGGGTTTTTCAGCAAAGGAAATTGCTTAGTGAATTTGAGGAAAAACACAAATTAGCCCAATTGCATTCCTGCCAATCTAATTTAAACAGTGAGGCTCTGGTGCTCAAGGCCAGGAAATGAAGGAGGTGGTTAGGACTGTCACTCATTCTCTCTCTCACTCCCTCTACTCCTGTTCCCACATGCATCCTGAAATGGTAATGTAATGGATTTGGATATTTTCCATGTCATCATCATGTGGAAACAAGCATCTTTTATGCCACAGGATTTTATATGAAGCTCTTATAGGAAATTATCCAGTAAAACACACAAAGTGTTGCAGCATTGTGTTTGTCATGACAATTTGAGTGAGTTACTTTAGAGATTGATGTGATAGCACATAAAATATAATAAGAGAAGAAGATAATATAGAAGATTAACAATCAGATGATGAAAGATGGTCATATAAATGGAAGGTAATGTATTTACTACCTGTTTTACACCTCCACCTCTCAGTGGTATATTCCGCACCTTTTGTAAATGGTTTGTGGGGTCGTTTTTATTGCTGTTCTAACACACGCGGCCCACCCAGAAGCACACATACACAACACAAACGTGCTGTGTAACAGATGATGTCAATACAAAATAGGAAATGTGGTTTTCTAGGCAGATGTCAGAAGCAGAAATGGTATCCTGCAGTACATGCTAATCCATATTATGAGAATATAAAGTTATGATGTTTGATCCTGTGCAACTGACAGCTGAAATAATAAATAAATAAATCAATCATTTATTTATGCAAAAATGCCAAAGCTTTGCCAGAGACCTCGGGAGGATCGACTGAAACTAAATAATTAGTCAGTTAATCGAGGAAATAATCAGTAGATTAATTTTAGCGGTGGCAGTGGGTGAAATATTTTTAAATGATTTCAGAAGCAAATGCTCTGTGTTCTGCCTCCTATATTTAAACAGCTCTCAACTCTGATCACTGGATTTAAAATGCACAATGGAAGAAAGAAGTGATGAAGTCTTACTCACCAGGTTACGATCACCGGCAGGTGACTCAGACTCGATTATCTCCAGGTTAAACCACCTCTGAGTTTGCTTACCTGAGGTTTATCCACTGTGTGAATCTTAATTAAACCACTGTTCACCCCAGCAGGGTGTGTGTACGTGGGCTTGTATTTGCAAACTGCAAACTGAGCTGTAAAGTTTACGGTGATGCTGACGCCATTTGATTACTCAGCATTCTGATGCAAAACGAGCTCTGCTGAATGTGTCACTCTTCCGTCCCACCTGCAACACAGCACAAGCCCTGTTTCTGTTGTTTTTTTTTCCTCAGCCCTCACTGCGTGAGGGGAGCAGACAGCTAACAGTTCTCAGTGAACCCGCTGCTTCTGTTTTGTGGATCTGCTTGGGGCAGCTGTTCAGTGGAGTGACTTGACTGACAGTGTGTCAGCTGTGTTGTAGTCGTGCTTGTACGAGTGATTCATGTGTGCAGAAATGCGTTTGACCTGCGCAGGCTGCTGTTGTGCCTTTGAAGCGATGAATTGAAACTCTCGAGTGTGTTCAATTTGACTCCCCAGGCTACCTGTCAAACGCATACACAAAGGAGCACTGCCAGGTCCACTCCTTTACGTGCCAGTGTGTGCGATGGCTGCGCCAAGTGCGTTTTGTGGACTCTTGTGTGGAGTGGGATTATGTTAATTTGTCCTTGGTGGAGGCACTCTCACCGACGCCTGCGCATGATTGTCAGGAGAGAGACAGAGTGAGGAAGAAAGGAGAGAGAGAGAGAGAGTTGAGAAAACGAGTGGGAGAGAGGTGAAGGTGTGAGGAGCGATTTGGAGACGGGAAGAACAGAATGAACCACAGAGAGACAGGTTGACGTGGAGAATCACAGAGGCCTGAGGCTGACGCAGGGAAGTGGAGATGGAGGGAGATGAGGGGAATTGAGGATAATGGGAAAAGAGAGCCCAAGACATATTAGTGCCGAGGCTGAATCAGGTGGGTAGAGAAGGCGTGGGAATATGAGGAGCAGAGATGGATGAAAGAAAAGAAAGGAGTAAATGAAAGAGGCAAAAATGGGAATGAGACAAATCTAAATATCTAAATTCTTTTGTGTTCATAACATTCTCACCTTCTTTCTACTTTTTGTATTGTATGTATTTTACTCAGTAGACACAGTAGACATACAGCATGTGCCATATGACAGCATCATTACCTTTTGCTTTGCTATCCAAGGTAATTCATTAACCCTCCAAGTGTCTTCACAGCTTCCAAACCTTTCCAGTCCTCCCATCCTTCAGATTATTGATTTCTGTCAGCGGAAGAGAGGAGCGCTGCCATGTTTGGGCTGTGTGTGTAACAGACTGAAAGCATTTTGCAGAAACCATGAAATCCTTCCTGAGTCCAGTCTATTATAAAGATCTGGCCTCCAATGCTGAACTCTTGCCGTTCTATCAGAAACGGTCAGAGTTACTCATCAGCTGTTTGCAGTGCAAACAGTCGGATGTGTTTACCTGCTATCAGTGCAGACGAGACATCCTGTGGGGATTGGTGTGTGTGAGCGTGTGTGAAGTGCTGCCAGTGCTGAAGCTGCACTGAGTTAGGAATTCAGAATTGGGAAGAGGCCAAGCGGAGCAACTCTGGACTTGTGTGGTACAGGGAAATGCAGATTTAAACCTGTATGGAACGGTTACATCACAGTTCTTCCTCTGTAATTTAACATTATGTGAACTTAGTCCTGTATGACAACACTTGCTTTGTGTTTGCTGGGGGCATGGGAGTGCTCGCTGTTCTCTGAGACAACAGCACCACCTCCTGGTGAATCATGAAAACGTCAGCTTTATGACCCCCCCCCCCCCCACTTCAAAAGTTCACACATTTTTTTCAGTGCTTCAGCTGACACACTTTGTAGGAGCTTGTTAAAATAACTCTCCAAATTAAGAAGAGATATATTTACACCCATTATTCCGACTGTCAGAAAGTTTGCGGGGTAACAACCATTCGGGTGATGTAGCTCGTCGACAAGCATCCACCTTGTTTCAGTGTCTTTGAGGAAGAGGAGCTTCACGTCTGCCAGATCCCAACATCACTGTGAAACTACAGCGTCAAGAAAGATCATAAAAAAGTAACGTAATCGTATTAATCTCCTTTTGCAGGCCCAAAAGAATGAGAGAGAGTCTATCAGGCAGAAGTTGGCCCTGGGCAGTTTCTTTGACGATGGGCCAGGCATCTACACCAGCTGCAGCAAGAGCGGCAAACCCAGTCTGTCTTCACGGTAAGACCTCTGTCATATTTCTTCTTTCTTAACCAGTAAACATGTGACCAATGATTTACTATACGTACCTTATGTTTTCAGAATTCCCTAAACAAAGGGCATCCTACACAAAGATCATAGCAGTACTTTAATATCAAGAGAATACATGTTTAAAAAAAGAAAAACAGGTGTATTTGATATAAATCTAAAAGTCTAGATTTACTGAACTGACTACCTGTGAAGAAAGGGAAAACACAGAAGAAGAAAGGTTGACAGGAAGCAGAGAGGATTTGTGCACTCGACACTTCCCTAAAGACACTGTACATTTTTACACCACCTCCTACACACACACACCACTTACTGGAACTCAGTGTTCTGTAAACAGTTTGTGTTTGTAATCCTGTGTGTTTCGAATCATGCAGGTGTCTTAATAGTGCTGCAGAACATTCATGGCTGACCGTGGTTCCTTATTGATGACTATAGGGAAACGGTCAGATGACAGAGGGAGAATCTGACAGAGATGGGAATAAATACAGTGTAATAGAACCAGTTTAGACTGGCTTTATGAGGCGGATGCTGTTGTCAATATCTGAGTTTTGAATCCAAATCAATAATAATAAAAAAAGGATCTCCTAAATTTGCTTTTTAAAGATGAATGTCCAAGCTCTGGACTGAGCTGGAAAACTTGGTAGTGATCTTCGGTGGACATACTATGCGACAGGGACACTGTTCCAAACTTGGGAGCTGACATATTCAACAATATTAATTAGATTGTAATACAATTATATTGCCTGCTGTATCAGTCAGGCTCTACTGTCACCTATTCACACTTTAGTGCCTCCTACAATGGATTAAATTAGGGTTGCAGGGGGCTTTTTGATGCTGCCTCTCCTGAAAAAAAAAATGACCACTCAGGTCCAATTTTAATTGGGACTGATTGGATCTATGCTGTGTAATCAATCAGCCCTGTTTGTAATTACTGCATTGAATAAGCAGGTTATTGATTTCCCAGTGGGCTGGATCTACACATAGTGACATTCTGTTCCTGCGTGATTCAAAAACAGCCCCTACTAGTTCACAGGCAGATTGGATCAGACCTACCAGACCTTCCTGGATCGATATTAAAGACAAGAGGGGAGATGATTAAAAACACAAACCCTCTTTTAATTCTATCCTCAATGGGCCCTTTGCTCTGGCAAAGCAGCTTGTGTCAGCTAGGAGTTTCTTTTTCTGCACTAACTTCTTCGTTTAACACATTAGAGTGCAGTGTGCGTGTTCACAGCACCATAAATCCTTCACTGAGACGCTTCGTTGACCTCGTCAAAGGTCACGTGTATTAGCAGCAGGGCTGTTGACATCACTGTCTGTTTTGACCCTGTTCTGAGTCAGTTATTGGAACAGCAGCAGCGGACGACGTCCAACTGACATTTATGCTAATATTAACTTGCCTCCCTCTGTTTCAATCTATCTCTGTCCATATCTGTCCCTCCCTGCAGGCTGCAGAGCGGGATGAATCTACAGATCTGTTTTGTCAATGACAGTGGCAGCGACAAGGACAGTGATGCAGATGACAGCAAGACGGAGACCAGTCTGGACACACCTTTGTCCCCCATGGTATGCACTGATCCCCACATGTGCACCTTGAAACTCTCACAGAGCTATTAAAATATTTCTCAAGAATAAAGAACCCAAATCTTGTAATCAATATAAAAAGATATTATGACCTACAGGAATGATGGTGTGAAAGTGATTGTGTGTAAAAGCAAGACTGAGACAGAACAATAGTGAAAGCAGTGAAAAAAGGGAGATATTCATTATGAATAGAGAGCAGAGAGATAGCTGCTGGTTTAGTTGCCTCATGAACGTTTTCTGGCCTCTTAACTAATGCACGGGCAGCAAATGAGAGGTGAATTGGAACACGCTCGCCACGGCCACGGATGACTGACCACATTAACCTTCTGTCAGCCTTAGACACGTTTAACAGAAAGAGAGGGAGAACAAGAGAATTATCACCTTTATGGATGTTCATCCTCGCTCTCCTCACGGTCCTGTCAAAGTGTAAAATCTACAAAATGCCAAGAATATGCAAACATTAATCCTCTGACCTGGTCTCTCCTCTTTACCTACCTCATTGTTACCTCCTGTCTTTTACTTTTACTCCACATTTTCTCCCCTCTCATTCCATTGCACCTTCTTTACTTGCTATTTCTCCCTCCTGCTCCTACCACCTCCTCCTTACAGTCCAAGCAAAGCTCGTCCTACTCGGACAGGGACACCACAGAGGACGACTCGGAGTCCCTAGAGGACATGGACTTCCTGAGTCGACAGAAGAAGCTTCAGGCAGAGGCGCAGCTAGCCCTGGCTATGGCCAAGCCCATGGCCAAGATGCAAGTGGAGGTGGAGAAACAGAATCGCAAGAAGTCACCAGTGGCCGATCTGGTCAGTAGCAGAAGTCAAGATTCATCAATATTTAAATGTATACGAGTAAAAGGAGAAAGCATGTTTGCAGTTTCAAGCTTTCAATGGATTTTAAAGCAGCTCAATGTTTTTATATTAACAATAAATCACTGGAAAGTGCTAGCTTGTAGTAAAGAACAAAGAGACAGTTATCAGCCGACTTTGTAGTTCCCTTTAGGTTTGAAGCTTAACAGCCTGCTGCGTGCTGCCTGCCCAGCATTGAACAGCAGCCAGACACAGTTGCACAGGAAGACGTTTACACATGAGTATCGCTGACATAACTTCATACTACTTCCAGTGACAAAGCAGCACAAGACTGTTATTAAATTTATCATAATAATACCCAGACTGTAATTTGCTTATTAAACAAAATGTCAGGAAGTGACATGTATCACCCTCATGATGCAGACCTGTGTCCACCACATGGTCAATTAGTCAAAGTACATGAGACTCAGAGTGAGTCTCATGAGTGGGTTGTGTTACAGTGACGTATGAGTGTTGGAGAATTTAATATACTTAAGGTAGAAGATGTTACGATGTCACAAGAAGCTTTCCTGCTCCCTTCTTCTGTCTGCTCTCTTCCTCTGCCCCCGTATAGAAGAAGGAAGGTGATGACGACCCCGCTCATCATTATTTCATCAATTGGTATTTGCCTCACTGCCTCTTTGTGAGCACAAACACCGACACACTCTGACTCGGACGCTGTCAGACGCACACACACTATATTTCCACCCATTTTGCAGGAGGAAAACGCGTTACTTATTCAGAGAAGAGAAGGCAGCTTGGCCGGGTCTATCTATAATTCATATGTCGGAAAGCATTGACTTCTGTGTGTGGGGATGTAGCAGTGCTCAGCAGTCAGAAGACATCACTGTCACACCTGGACCGAACACACAGTGAATATTAAGATATATTAAGGCTTCGGCTCCCTGCAATGTCCATAGCACCAGACATCCACTAAACTGTGGATCGTACACATGCAAAATGCTTCCCTAGAAGAGTGATTGCAAACCAGGGGGGTGCTTGCTCAGTTGCCATGAAGCACAGGAAAAGATGATCGTGAAGTTAAAAAATCTAAATATGATTTCAAAAAAAGGCATGATGTTTATCATCAGTAACTTTATGTCACATCCCACCAGCCTGAGTCAGATATAAAACCTTTTAAATGTTAATGTAATGTAATGTTAATGTTTTAGTGTGTTTAAAACTTGATAGCTGGCAAGTGAGAAGTCAAAATAGTTATATCCAGAGTGGACAAATGGTTTAAATTTTCAGTTAAACATTTAAAATCATTATGATGATATCTCAATGAAAAGGCTGCTGTTTAGTTTATTCCAGTTCCAACTAAGCTGGATTGTCCTATCCTCTTAAACAGAATCAGTGAGAGAAGCAAGAAAAACAGCACATAGAAAATAGTGGGAGACATTTAGACTCTACTGTAAAACCTAGATTCTCTCTCAGAGTCATTCAGAGAAGAGTCTGTACTTCCTCTTACTGATATCAACTCATTGTGGGAGGTTGGCTTGCAGATATTGAACATTTGTAATTGCTAGTATGATCAATCTTCTACAAAAACACTGTGGTCAGCACGTTAGCATGTTGAGTCACATCAAACACCAATCTACGATTTTTCCCATCACCTACTCATGTAGTGTTTCACATTTCTTCCTCTCACTCTTTAGTCACTGCTTTGTTCATGGTCAGTCACACGAAACTGACACACGGCCCAGAGTGCAGTTATATCTGTCACATGTGAAAGTGAAATAATGAGTGAGAAACTAGAGAGAGGAGCAAGCCAAATGTCTTGTCAATGTCCTTGTATGCAGACACTGACAGTGTGGCATTATCAGGGAGAGAAGGGCATGCCTTCTTACCTTTTGTTTATCAAGACTGGAGGTAGAGGCGGGACGGAGAGCGAAAATGAAAGAATGCCGCAGGGTTGGAAGTGTTTACAAAGGGAAAGTCTGGCAAACGAAAAGCAAATTATCTGCTCACGTGTGTCTGCGAAAGCACAGACAATGTGATTTCATTGCATGTGCTGGCTACACCGAGATTGACTGACAACAACGGATCAGCTGGTAGTAGTAATAGGACATAGACTCATTAGAAATAAGCAAAACAACTGTGTAATAAAATTTCTCCCTTTTTATTGTGAGTCCACCTGTTATTTCTAATCTGTTATAACATAACAATACTGTACATTTGTAAGGTTTTGTTAGGTTTACACAGTCACTGAGTTCATCTGTCAGCTGTAAGCTGTGTCTATTTGAAATCCCCAAACTTTACAGACGCCCTACACATGCTGACTTTGAAGAAAAAGTGATATTCCCTTTTGTTTTATCAGGGGCATTATCAGAAAAACAAAACAAGTGACAAAGCAACTGACCGTGTGTGTTCAGGCAGCACCTTCATATTCTGTCTGTTTTTCTGATGGTAATGGATGCTATTGTAGATTTTGACCAAGTTTATGACTCCAACCAGTATTATTATGCTCATGAGCTTATAAATTATTCTTTTTCATATAAAAAGAGATAAATAGTGAGACTTGATTATCAAATGGATTCATTTATTTCACTACAAGCCAATTATCTCAGAACTCTTTCGCTGCCGTTATTCGTACAAAATGTAAAGATTCAGTGTCACTGACTTTGAATCTTATTATTGAGTTATAAATATGTCCATGGATTTTACATAGGTTAAATATTTAGATACAGTATCTTGTTGCAAAAATGGTCTTATAATGTTTGACACAAATACTGTTAAACGAATTACACAAATACCTGAAAAAGTATAAATACATTTGTTTAGGTTTTCTAGGTGACCCTTATTCGCATATGTCTTGTTATCCAGACGATTTCTAATGTGTTTCTTCACGTCTGTGTCTCTGTGCGTGTGTTCTTTTTTCTGCAGCTTCCGCACATGCCTCACATCAGTGAGTGTCTAATGAAAAGAAGCCTGAAGCCCACCGATTTGAGAGACATGACGCTGGGGCAGCTCCAGGTTATAGTCAATGACCTGCACTCGCAGATCGAGAGTGAGTTGACCACAAACACACATGCGCACACCACAAAATATACACACAAGCCCCTAACCTCTGTTTTCCATTGCAGAAATGAGCAAGAGAGCAAATGGGGAAAAACATGTACATGCATACTGACCCCTACCCTTCTCAGTGGATGTGAAAGTACTTTTATATATGTTAGTCAGTTCAAAGAACTGCATGGTGAATGCTTCCCCTCAGCATTTACTGTTACTGCTCTGTACAGATCATTGATCCTGGTACTGTGTGATGAATAATCTCTCATCTTACATAAAACAGCTCCAGAAATCCCCTTGAGTCCAAATTGATGAGCTCGTTTTTACTTACAAATCAGACTTTCCCCTCAAAATCTCTTTTGTTTGCTTTATTTTTTTTTTCTGACAAAGCTAAAGGAACAATAGCTGAGACATGTGATTTGAAAACAACCACAGTCACTGTGGTCTGACTGTCGATACTCATAATGCTTTCGATGGCTTTGTGTGGTCATTGTGCTGTTTAAATGTGGACAAATTCCTGTTTGGTCATACTGATACATATGTAATCTGAGATCATTTCTCTTCTCCCCTTTCCCTTCACTCCAGGCCTGAATGACGAGCTTGTACAGTTGCTGCTCAAGCGAGATGAGCTACACATGGAGCAGGATGCCATGTTGGTTGAAATAGAGGATCTCACCAGGTGATGAGGCACAAAATGATTATTTTACTGAATTTACTGTTACTTCTTTTTTACTCATCTGGTGTATTAGAGGAAAGGTGAGAAATAGTCTTATTATCAAGAAATGTACTGAAAGTAGACCAGAATCTGTTAGTCTCCTAATGTCTCACTACTTTCCTACCATGTCTGTGGACCTCAGCCTAAATCAGTTCCTCAGGATCAACACTGAGCTGTGAAGCAGTGTTGTTGTTGTTGTTGTTGTTGTTGGCCAAACTGGAAATCGTGGAAACATCCACGTTGATCACATGACAGATCCAAAAAGCGTTTTTCCCATAGAGAATCACTGCGAAAGGAACTACTATAAAACACTAAATCATTTTTTCTGAGCATCATAAACTCAACAAACTGACTGTTTTACCAGAACTCCAAATATTCAGTCCAATATCATTGCAAAGGTCTAAAGGACAGTATGATGTTGTTTATTTTATCTCCATTCATGTTGGAGCCAGGGACACACGGATGCATGAGGAACTTTCAATAGAAACGAATGGGCAGCGTGTTTTAATCTGGTATCTAGTTCTAATGATACACCCATGGCCTAAATCCCCCTTGTTCATATATAGGTTGTAAATATTTAAAAACATGAATAAATTATATTGTTTCATTAAAAGAAAGCTAAACTCATACAACATTGTCAGAATAACAATTTACAGGTTTGAAATGGTGAACATTTTTATCCTGTGCATTTCTCCTTCCTCATGTAATGCGGTGACTGTAATACCGCAAACACCACTCAGCCACTGACAGTTCAGTCTCTGCCTGCAGTGCTGCAGCTTTTTTATTTTTTATTTGAAGTTACCAACCCTAACACTCGAGACTTCATCACTTGAGGCAATTTATCAAATTTCCCACAGCTACATCTGGAGTCACAAAAGCCTTTATACAACGTTTTACACATATGAAGTATTAGGCTACTCCCCAAAGCCTGTAAACAGACTTTGATGTGTGAAATCACATAAAGTTCCCCTTTTAACAGAAATTAGTCAAATCACAAGGATCGACTGAAATAAACTACTGTGCCTAATAAACAGCATGCTCATGTGTTTTTACTAGTCTTTGGACAACAATGTTTCACTGTAAAATAAACCTAGTTGCTTCAGTTTAAAACACTGTGTAAACTCTTGTCTTAGTTTGTTTAATTGAGATTCGTAAGTTTATTGAACGGCTTAGTCGTTCAAACTAACAAATCTATATCAGCTTTATTTAAACATTCTTTGTAGTGTAAATGTTAAGCATTGATTTAAAGTTATAAACTGAAAAAACGTCTTCATTTAAAGTGATCATTCCCGTCTTACTCTGTAGCCACTGTGTTCCACTTGAAGACATCAGATTAAGGCGTTCCCGGGAACCTCGTTTTTAAAGACTTATTTTGTTTAATACACTTACTACAGTTTAATGAGTTGCTTGAACTCATTTATCCAACTCTTTTCAAGTTAAATTACTTTAAATCAGAGTTGTTTATAAGTTCTCGCAATAAAAACTGGAATTTTCCAGTTCAAATATCTTGAACTTAGATATTTATGTTAATGAAAAAATATAATTGATTCCACAAAATTCATGTATGATTTATTATTATTTATTTATTTACATTGTGGAAAGGTCAGTAATAAAAAATATTAAATGTCACCAGATTTATTCTTCATTTGATAGTATGTCCTTTTTCTCTCTTTCAGGCATGCTCAGAGCCAGCAGAAACATTTGGCTGAGAGGACTCTATCCAAATAAGATGCCCGTCCTCGCTCCACCTTGCTCCCCTCTGCCAAGCTTAGCCCCTGCTCCAAAACCAGACTTTTCCCCTCCGGCCATTAAACCTCTGCCCCATGTCAAAATCTGAATCCTGCCCGCTTGTCCTAAGTATTTTTCCCCTTGCTGCTTCCCTGTCTCACCCTGTCCACCTTACTGTCCAACCCTCTGACTCCAGTGGTAACTGAAGCACAGAAGAAGGCCACCCTCTATCATCAGCTTCTGTGCTTTTCTCTCAACACTAAGAACAGAGGACGACCTCCTTCTTCCTGGGAGAAGAGGAAACTGATTGTGTGTTGTCATGGATTCTGTCCCCAGCTTCGTGTGCAGTGATCGGCCTTGCTTTGCTACGGTTTCTTTTTAACTTTCTACATTCGCCACTAAATTATAACTGTTCAAATGCAACAAATTGTGGGGAAAAAAAAAAAACATTAGTGAAAAATTTAGTAGAAAGTCAGTCTTGAGAAAAAAGAAGCAACATTGTATAAAAAAATGATGGAAAACTAACTTCTTCAGACCATTTTAAGTTGGACAGTAATTTTAAAGTATTTCAACCTGTTTTTATTCTGCACAAATGGTAGTTTTCAACTGAGAAATGTTTATTTGAAGGTGCTAAAAGAGTGTAAAGGAAACATGCCTGCCTTGTAGTGGAGTCGTAGCTTTTGGTAATACGTTCACTCTAATTGCTCTTCAACATTTTGTGAATGTTGATTTTCTGACACAAGTCATTTTAAATGAATAAGTGTGTTAATATTGTTTTCATCCTATTGTATTCAGAAACTTTATTTGAGGGAAGAAATGTTTATGTACAGATATGTAAAATAAAGAATAAACTTTGTTTCATATATGTTGGGTTCTGTGTGCGTTTGTACGGCACCGAGATGTCATATTCGTGCTGGATCAAATGAAGCTTCCTCTTTCTAATGAACATATGAAGTCTGGTCACAGGTCATAACTGCTGTGAGAATATAAGACATCACCACATTACAGTATGACTCAACACTTTCTGTTTCAGTCTTGCCTCATCGCGACATTGTTTGTCTCTCACTCGTTCACCTCGGATTACTTGACTGTTCTTAAAGGGACTCTGATTATTTGGGCAACCCCTTTAATGTCACAATTAGGAATTTTTTCTTTCACATGAAAATTGACACCTTGAAGACTTGTAGTGAGTGGTCTGTAGTGAGTGGTCAGTTGTAAATGCAGAGAAATGATTCTGTATGACTTGATAGTTTAGTACATGAATGAATACAGTGCTATTTCTTAATGTAAAATATGATGTTTCTCTGAAGAACCCCCCCCTCCTTGTCCCTGTGGGTCATCTGTTTGAGTATAAACTGTTTTTAGAGTGCAGTACTAGGTTTCACTATATATTGGTGGTGAAGACAGAAACACGCCAGGAAACTCCTGTCATCTACTAAGTGACCACTGTAGTTTCAGAGAGTGCACTTTTTTTCAACAGCCTGTTAAACACAGCAACTGGAGATTACAGATCCTGAAGGGAAAAAAAGGAAGAGGATGACACAATGCTTCATGAATCAAAGTCATTTTACTGTTTACATGTTACTGGTCATGAATCTACAATTTCATTTTTATGGCGCCTGTATGAATAAGATCTCTTTTCACTTTCAACACTCTGCTCTAATGTGTCACTGTGTGAAATAGATCATCTGCTGTGTTATTGCACAATTATTTTATTATATACAAATATTACTGGGGTTTTTTTTACCTGTACACGAAGCTGGAGAGAAATCTGTCCCCCTTCCTTTATTGGAGTAACTTAACTTTTACATGTGTTGAATATGTTGGTTTTTGTAAATTGGAGCTAATTTAAACTACTTGAGGCTTCTTCATATTTGCTAAGCCTTCAATAGAAAATGTGAACATCAACAAGAAACATTATGTATCAAACACGTGTAGTGGAGTAAAAAGAGTATCTGCCCCTGAAATGTGGTGTAGATGGTATAGAGTGGTTACACAGTATAAAGACGCAGAACACGGAAGTTCTTCATTTGTACTACAGTACACGTAGTAGTCGAGTACAGAGCTTGAGTGCAGAGCTCCTGCCATTTATCATAAGTGGCACTTCTGATAAATTCTTTGTCACCGTTTTCTCTCAGAAATGTTAGTATCTTTACGTACCAACAGCCCACTCGTGCTGTGGGCAAACGGAAAAACCACACACACGTCCTCTACGTTGAGGTTAACAGAGGCACTGACTGGACCGGAGTCCGTGGCCCACGCAGATGAGACAGAGGCAGTCTGACAGGTTGGACGCACAGCGGCGTCAATCTGTCCGTCAAACGTGCTAAATCAAATGACAGTGAGCTTGTGAATGAAATACCGCAGCTGCGTAAAGGGATCCGCATTCAGCCCTGTGGCTGGTTCCCTTAACGCAGATGACAGTGGGTTTACCCGCCCTGTCATTTACCGCCACAGCGGCGATTCACTCCTTCTCCCTGTTACACAGAGCAGCAGAAAAGAAGGGTTGCCACGATAAAGTCTGCACATTGCAATGACAACGCGAGCACAGACTGCTGCACATGACCACTGCACAACAGAGATGCTGATGCAATTTGATAGAAATGTTAGTGTTGCATAGAACATATTGTAGGCGTGCATGCTCCCGCAACACGTCTGAGTGTGTAACTTCACATGCTACAGCTGCCTCTCAGTGGAACTGACCGCAGGTATCTGTAGATCTCATGAGTCGTGGTGACCGTGACCTGAGCCACACGCGGTGCTGCCTGCTGCAGGAGGGGACGCATGCGTGTTCACTCTTTAGGAGTCAGCTTGTGCTACTCGCCTACATAAAAGCCTGTTTTTATAAATCAAAATTAAAATCACTACATCCATCCATAAAACAAACCGGCTCAAATGTATCAGAGTTGCATAACACTCTCGGTTCACTTTGTTCCCGGAGCTGCTTTCATTTAAGACAAACTGTGACTTCCCATTTTCACGCTTACTATTGCGCCCTGGAAGATTAGGAAATTACGTATGACGTTTTAGTTTTCTTGTTGATGTTGCTCTTGTATGCCGGAGGAGGGGATGCCCCCCATCACTGCATATAAGTTCGACAAATAAGAAGGCGGCAGTACAGTGCTGCAGATTTATCAGTCTCGATCAAAAGTCTCCATCACACCAGGAAGATGGCAAACTTTAATTTCTGTGAGTCAAGCAGCCCAGGACTGTTTCTTCACGTGGTTCAGTGGCGTTTTGTCATGCAGCTTGAACATCAGAGACATTGTTCAGGCCCCCTGCGATGCATGTGTTGATGTTCTTATTCTCTTGCCCTGCAGACTTCGTCATCTGTGTGCTGCTGACCCTGAGCTGGCGCACATCGACGGGAGTCCCAGTGCCCGGCGTCTCTCTGAGCGCGGAGAAGTGCGCGCAGTGCTCGTCGCTCTTCAAGGACCTCCTGCTGAAAATCACAGAGATTCTCAAAAGTGTGAGTGCTAATACAGTGCGTATGAGAAAAGTACAGAAACATTTCTCATCGCATGCTGTGTTTGATTTTTTTTTTTCTCATACTTTGTATCACAGGCGCATTTATGTTTTGGGATCCTCTCGAATACTGTGGTTGTGCATGATAGGACTGATACGGTGCTGGCCTGCGTACCCACTCTGACACAGGTGACAATTGTTGATTTATCAGTAAAGATTATTATTAATACACAAACTCAAATTTGAGTTGACTTTAAGCTATAAACCTTTTTTTTTCTAATTTAAAATGTTTTTTTTCGTTTCCTCACACAGAACTCAGGTTGCACGATGCAGAGAAATTCATCCTTCAGTGAGGTATGTTGTTGTTAAAAATGATTAAGAAAAATCTACTCATTAGAATTAAAACGTACTTAATGATGATGCTACACTGTACAGCAATTCAAAAACACATTTAGAATGTTTTAATAAAGCAGACACATGACTTGTAGCTTTTATTTTCTTGTTTTGTCCTGACAGAGTGAATGTCTGAGGAACATCATGAACGACTTGTCCCACTTCAGCGCTGTTATCCAGTTATACCTTCAGCACCGACTCAGAAGTCCCGAGGAAGAAACTAAACTTCTGACACCAGCTCTGGGAATAATCAACAGCCTGAGGGAGGTATGTGTAGGAGGGGTAAAAACACACAGAGACACAAAGAGACAGAGTTATGATTTAAAGACATAAACAGTTAAGAGAATCTCCTGGGAAATAACATTTCAAATGTACCTGATAAATCTTCTTTGGTTTATACAGAACTGCTCCCTGAATGGAGAGAATGGAGAGAACGACTCTTTAGAGGTACTTTTCTATTCCTCTTCTTTTTGTTTCCTATTTACTCATCTTACAAACTAATGTAAAAAAAAGCATTCAGATCTTTGAATATTGGAAATAACTCTATTCATGCTGTGTCCGACTGCGCTTTCTTTTTAGAAGTTGTTTGACGATAACAGCTACAATAACAGACAGAAGATGTGCGAGAGGATGAGAGGCATCTATGTCCGAACCATCACCATCAACCGAGCTATGGGCTACATCTCCTCAGGAGACCACAAGAAGTAAACATCCTGCGACCTCACCATCATCTCCATCATACCAACAAATACAGCAATATCTCCAATTCTAATTGATCACAACTAAACAAGCCTTCTCTACCCTTCACTACCATCACTGACAACTACCGACCAAGTGGTTCCTAACACTGCACATGCTGCACAACCGTCTGCATGATTACAGCTCAGGCATAAGCTAGCTGGGTCACCTCCAGCCTCACTCAGTGACAGCTGAATGGCAGTCAAATTATTACTAAGGTTAGCAGTGGAGGCCATGTTGGCCCATTCACATGTACGAATGTATTCCAATTTTTGGAGAATGTATCTATTTATTGAAGATCTTATTTATTATATTAATTTATTTGATGGTGTATGATGTTATTTATTATTATTTATAATAAAGTATTTTTGGTATCAAATGCTGAAGTGAGGGTGTGTTTTTTTAATGAAGCTGGAACTGACGACAATTACAGAGAATTGTCATGTCTACTGCTTACACTACAAAATGAAGCAAAAGAAAACATCCAGGGGAGCATCTCTCACTTTATTCAGTCATTTGTTTCTTTACTTCTGCTCCAAATGTCTTTGAAACCACTCAAACCTGTTACAAACAAGTGCAAAAAGGACAAACCGGACTGTTGGTGGTAAATTGTTTAAGAAAGCAACCTTGTTATATTAGGAATGTAAACCTGGCTGCATAATATCACCGTGGAAGACTCTAAGAAGATTTGACATCCCAGATGCCGTTTCTGCAGCTTTTCCCAAATAGTGTTGACATGTTAGGTAAAACAGAAACAAACGTCTGACAAATGTTTACATGTTGAGAATATTTAGACAGACAGCTCACAGTACAGTACAGTTTGTATTTTCAAAGTATTACAGCTGTGGAATAAAACATGACTCACAAGTCTCTGAATATATCCAGGATGTAGCTGCTCTCACACAGGTAGAAAACCAACATTCAGCCCTGAATCCAAAAATGTGTGGTTTGTTTTTTTTCCCTCAGTGTACACCCAAGGTTTACACTTAATAAACACAAGATGTATATTCCAGGGCAGGAATAGATTCATAATTCAAGTTACACAATATAAAAATAATATTGGGCTCCCAGCTACACCATTTAGTGCAGCGTTAAAGTTAAACACAAACAGATACAACAGACGTAGAGTTTGAAAAGGTTGGTAAAAAAAATAGATATGTACAGGACATGTTGACACAAACATAAAAATATATATATATCAGTAATTCAGTCACATGCATGTGAATGTGATGTCTAATTGTTTTATAAAAAAGTCCCACAAACATTTCAAAGTGAAACAAGATACACAGGATGGATTTTTCCTGATTTTTAGCAGTATCTATCTACATTTACATTTATTACTGGCTATATAATTAGCTACTAAACATCCCAATGACCCCCCGCTACTCTGGCTCTACTGGTCATTGAAACCTGACAATGCTACACAGAGGTACCTTAGGCACAGCTCATCTGTTCTGTATCGATGACAGAACCAAAGGAACACGCTTGAACAAAATGAAGGAAAGTGCCTGACAGATAAGACAGAGGTCCTTTTCACGAAATGCAGAAATGCCTCATTTTCATGTGCACACAATATTTACAGAGAGAAACACAACTTAAGGGGAAGCTGCTATTCGGTCCAGAAGTCAACTTTGCTTTGCTGTTTTCCTGAGATCAGTTTTCTCTTCCTGATGCTGGAGCACCAGATACGCGACAGTCGTATCGCTTTTTACTTAGCTGGTCAATTGTTCATCATATCTGAAAAAAGACAACAAAAACAAAACAATAACTTGTTTGTGCCCTTGTGTATAATGTAGCTGCATTATACACAGTGTAAATAAAATAAATAAATAATATTATATTTTAATACTTTAATGTCAGAGTAAGAGCAAATAACATGTTACCCACAATTTAAACCTTTCACAGATATGCTGCTGCATAATTGTTACATTTTTTTTGTATGTTTAGTTTTTTTCTTAGTGTAGGTTATCAAAAATAGTCATGTGATACAGTCTGAAAACAATAAGATAGGTGTGCTGTGTAGTATTTCAAACATACAGCTTCCCCTAACTTGATATAGAATAACATTGCATTAATGACATTGCATAATGTTTGTGGGATGGAGGAGTATCGCGGTTATGCCTACTGTAATATATCATTGTGAATGTGTTTATTGTGGTTTCAGTATCAGTTTCAGAATTGTTACACACTTATTTCTAATATTCTATATGTTGATTGATGGCAGATCTACATGAGCACATGGTTTGTAATGGCAGCAAACGTTTTTTTACAAGCTGATTAATCATATTTGCATCTTAATTAGTAATACATCTGAAAAGGTATTATTTTTCTATTCTACTATCATAATATTGTTTTGTCAAAGTTAATCTGAGACAAACATAAAGAATTTACACTGGCAAGAAAAAGTTTGGCAACACCTACACACTTCTGTATTCTTATTACGTTTTGTTGGTTTGATTTAATGGATCACAAAACACAAACAAATGAACAACAATTCATTTTAAGCATATCTTAGCGCAGAATTGTGGTCAAATCAAATTTGCATTGGTTTAATCGAAAAATAACCTTTGCAGCAATCATGCCTGACAAAGCTTTTGCAGATATTCAGGTGTGATTTCCTCCCAAAACTTGGGACAACTGCAGCACTTCCCAAAGGTCTGCTGTGGTGGTTGGGGCAGTGAATTTCCATTTGAATTTACTGGTCTGGAGCTGTGACATCAGGCTTGTGGGCGGCCTCGGTTCTCTCAAGGTCCATACTACTCTATACCTTGTATTAGAGGGGGTTGTCGTGCTTTTCTATCAAGGTGCAGTTTGTAAATATTCACATTCTGTGAGGTCAGATGCAGATTAAATAAAATTTAATTTTTTCTCAGGTTCCAGTAACTGTTGTTTGCTGTTAAACAGCTACTAAGGAGATGATGTGTTTATGGTTTAGCCTCCATATTATTCAATTATTTCACATTAAATGAGTTAAAGTTGTAATGAAAAGCTGTCATTATGTCAGTTTACTGATAAAACTACACTTACACAAATTAATCTGACAATAGAGACTCAAGGTATACATTTTGATTATTGATCTGTCACATATTTAGACTGTCAGGGCTGAAAAATCTGTGCAGATGTTATTTTAGTGATCAGAAAGTAATCTGTGACTTAACAGTTTAGTTTAAAATACAATCATGAAATCTGAAAAAAGTCACAGCATTTATTCTGTGAGAGAATCAACCTTCACAGTGAAAACTCAGACTAATGAATCTAAATACTTCAAAGTAAATAAAAGAGGAAACATTTCCACTAAATGTCCTGTTGTGGACCCAACACCTGAACCAATCAGGTCTTAGATCAGGTGAGAGCAGGCCCCGAAGGAACAGGAAATACGTAACGACCGTTCAGTCGCGGCAAACAAGTGAGAGAACAAACTTAAAGACAAATGTAGACTAACACTCAGTAAGGAAAACTGTTTTCCTTTGGCCATTTATAATTTACCCTAAAAATTACAGGTCATTCTCCCTATGGAGGAAGAGTCAAATATACAGTAAAGTCAAATTATTGGTTTACTGGACTTGTTTGATGTTTTAACATTTGAGAGGACAAGCATGATGTAAGACCAAAAAAAATAAATGTTGCAAAGCTTTTAAGTTTAACAGTACCATAGCAAACGGTAGTTGTTTTATAGAAGGTCATTTCTGAAGTTTTCTATGGTTTAACCACTGATTGTTGCACATAAATGAGGAACATGTCTGTGTTTTGCTTTTCATTTATTTCCGTTTCAATGTTGAAATCCAATAATCACCTGGTGTTTCCAAACTTTTTCTTGCCAGTATAAATACAAGTAGATTTCTTCATAATCCTCTCAAACTATTATGGACTTCCCCCTTTTGTGACTGAAATGTCCAGCCACAACAATAAAACCACTGCATTATACTATATATACTAAATTCTATTTAATGTCATGGCGGATTAGCAACATTGCAACTAGTCCTAGATCAGGGCTAGTTGCAAATGTGATATCATATAATGGTTTATTTAGTCTGACTGCATGTAAAATGTTTTATAATGAATGATCAAATATTTTGCCATTTAACGATTTAACCAAGGTGTAAGGTTTAATCAGGTAAGAATGCAGTTTGTTACCTTGCAGTGTCTGAAGGACCTCATTTGGCAAGTCATCCAGCTCCTTCAAACTTCTGAACAGATGGCACGCCTTGGCCTTTCCTGGCCCCCTTCTCTCCTTCCACTTCTCCAGTATCCTAAACTTCTGCATGGTCACATCTTTCTCTGCTGCCTGGATGTCATCCAGCTCCCTGGAGTTCAAGTCTAGATAGATGGCCACCTGCTTCCACTCCTTCCCGAGTCGCTTGGCCACCTGCAGTAACTGCTTCTCTGACATGTCCTGGCCCTGAGTCATCACTGTTTTCACTCCATCTGACACATATTCCACACAAATACTTCATTTCAGTATAATTGTAGTGCATCTGGAAATAGTTCAGGTGTAGATTGGTTTGCCTTGACTGGTTGGGGCAAAGGAAAATTGTTGCAATGAAGTTCTAAAATCAGTAATTAGAAAGTCACCTGACTCATCCTGCCATCGAGGTCTTTTGCAGGCCGTTTCCTCTTCCGAGGGACTGCTGCTCCTCTGTCTGCCTATGAGAGCGATATACAGTATGTGTTCAGATTCAACCTCTATTAGCTAAAGCATGATGTAAAGTCAAATATGATTTCAAATGTCAACAACACACTCACAGTTTCTCCTTTTCCTTGGTTTCTTTTCTGTGTTATCCACACAGTCACCTAAGAAAATATCAAAAGATGAATATCTAATAATAATATTCATAATAAAAACCAAATTACACAAACAAAACATGTGAAGACCAGGTAACAGATACAACATTTACATTTTCTGTTATTGTTAGTTGCATAGAAACAGACGTGTTAAGCTGCTTTAGTGTCAATCATATTCAAATGCACTTGTACCTTCTCTGATGGTAGCAGACCATACAGTCTCCTCAGTGTTAGTCTCTATAAGAGACAACCTAAAGGGAGGAGGCTGCTCAAAGAAAGCTTCAAAGTAGCCCTTCATCTTAGTCACTGCGAGAGTGAATTTCAAATCCTGCACAAACACATAAACACATTTTTATTATATAGTAATAACTGCAAAGTTATAACAGTGCAGTGATGTATAATTTGGCGTTTTCAACACGTAGGCTGCAACCTTAATGATTTATTATGATTCGCATGCATTTATGAAACACAAACCTGAGGTTTGATGTCTCCCTCTGGCTCACTCAGGAGACGATATGTCCCCTCATCCAGTTTACACGTGGGAGGTTTGTCTATCCGAGTGTAACGATTCTTGTAGCCCTGCACTTGTTTGCGTATATCCTAATTCACATTAAGGACAGTGGGAAGACAAGATGATAAAAACAGGAGATAAGTCATTTCCCTCCAGATGACAAGGTTGAACTGCAGTCCAAACGCTCAATAAAACACGAGTCAGAGTGGAAAAAGTGAAGGTGTCTCGGAAGAAAAAAGCTTAAGAGTTCAGCCCCAGGTCACTGATCGCTGGACAGAGCAATGTACACAGTGATGGAAAAATGCATCAGAAGGGAAAAAACTAACTACTATATTTTTAGTTGTATTAGTTTTTCAGGGTTAAAATAAATACAGAATCATTATTCATCAGATGCCACGTCCTAAACACATATACTCACACAACCACAGCTGCCACACAAAACCAGAGTGACATCACAGTCCAGTAGGACACATCATTGTCATAGTTAAGTAGCTGTTATATATTATGTGAATCAATGCACAGTCTCGACATCACTGCACACCACTGACATTTTTTATTTAATAGAAAGGCTGTTAAAAATACATTTACTGTCACTGCGAAAGAAAGTATGATAATGTATATAAGAGTAGGTTCATTAATACCAGTGACTCATATCAGTAATCACAATAAAACCACGTGTGTGTTACACAAACATGGAAGTGTGTTGCCTGTTTCATAAAGTCTGACATCATCGATGCCAGTGCAGTTTTAAAAAATTTAAAAAGAAGAGAAAGTCAAGTTTTGGTCTTTGTTTGTTTTGGTTTTTTTTGGCACACCATTTCATAGGTAAGGCCTTTTGCTGGACTTTTATCCTTCGCACAGTCAAAAGTCATGATTGGAAAATTTTGCAAGACTCAGTTGAAAGTCTCATGAACGGAATATTTTTGGACTGTGTATGCAAGGAAAGTTTTTTTTTTTATTTTGTTTATTGTTCACACCTCAGGGTAAAATCCCCTCAATTAAAGACGAAATTTGTTAATTTGTAATAAAAAGTCGTGGCATGGCTGACGTAAAAGTTTATTACTCTCTTAAGATTTGCATTTAATAAACATGTTTATCCAGCAATGTAACCACAGTTTACTGACTGCACAGGAACAGATATTGTTACTGGATAACAAGGCCAACAGTGGAAGAAACCAAGGTTCTTTTTCTCAGTTATGACAATGACATGTAAAATTGCCAGAACACTGAATGATTAAGGCACCTGTTTGAAATGAGCTTCCACTACTTAGAAGTTAAAAAATTAAACAGGATCCTGTAAGTACAGAAGGCTCAGAGAGATTTGACCATCATTTCCAACATAGCTGCCAAGCTTTTATAGCTTTTAACAATGCAAGTAACAACTAATAAAAGCCCAGACACTGTTACAAAAGGAGAACTGTCACTCATTTATTGTAGAGCCTGACAGAAATGAATTTGAAAGAACAATATTCACACAGTATTCATAAAACGCTTACCTTTATGTCAGAAGAGCTGTTGGTGGCCAAGTAGATGTGAAAGCTATAGCTGTTGTCGTCACTGCCCAGCTGCTTGTAGACCAGGACCACCCCATGGTGCTCCACAGACTGGCTTGTCTGGATGATGGGACCCACGGGCGACAGGGACGTCACGTTCCACTTAACGTGGCTGCCTGAGTGGTCCACCGTTGGCTCAATGAGTGGACGGTTGTCTTTTATGTGAAGGACGCTGAATATCATCTCATTTTCTGGGTCTGTACAAAAATATTTAAAAGTTTTACGTTTTGCTTTAAACTATTAATCAGTTTTTATGTGTGAAATAGTCTGAGTTTCAGAAAAGATAATTATACTCGTTAAAATTAAAAGCATTTGTCTGCAAAGGCCTTAAGATGAGTCATATCTTAATTAATCCAGAATTAAAGTTTATTTTCACGTCAGTTTGTGAAGTAAATGAGCATATTATAGCTTCTTGTCATCACAGGAGGCAGAAATGTTAAATACGTTATACACAGAACACACGCAGATCACATTTTCTCACCAGCTAGGCAGACGGAGTGAGGGAACTGTATGGACTTGAGGACCGATGCCTCCTTGTTGACCGTGTCCACATTAAAGATGGGTCCCGCAAACTTCCATGAGTCCCGGAGGAATGAGCCAAACTTGGACCAGGACAGGACAGAGTACCGCACGAGAACCCGCTCTGATGCTTCAAATACCAGGCCAGTGACCGAACACTCATACGTTCCCTCACCTTCCAGCTGCACCCTAAGACATTCCAACACACGTGATAGTGATACAGTGATACTACACAGGATCAATACGTATGTACTGCAGGTATACAACGTTACACTCACTGTAAGCGTCCCCCGGAGATCCTCCTGGGAGTAACAAGCTCATTGCCATGACTCTGTCAAACAGACCAACACAGCTTGATTATTTGTTTGCACGATTACACCACCACAGTAAAACCCACCAGAGTAAAGACCTAAAAACTAGAACTATGCATACATACAAATAAAGAGAGGACTGTCAAATACAATTAATAAAATCTAAAACTTCACATTTTCTCAAATAACATCTGGTTCCTGAGCTCACCTGCTGAATGGCTTTGCATTTTTCACAGCATAGTTTGAAGCTCCTCTCATCTGTCAGAAAGCAGGAAAGCAAATTTGATGTGTTTAGCAAGACACGTGCCACTAACTTTAAAATGCTGCTTGTTCTGTCCCATCAGTTATGATCTGCTTACCTTTACCATTTGAAAGCTTTGCTTCAGGTCCAGAGATTGACTCTAAAGGAGACAATAATGTAAAAGTACAGAAGCTGTAGACATACTTTTTTACGCCTTGGGTTATTTGGTTGTAGTGAGGGTGTGGCACGCTCAGTTACATGTCACACTGAATTCCGTGTTTTAAAAAAGTCAGTGGAGTCCAACATTTTGTGGACTAATTATGTAGCACGGCTGTCATTAAGATGTGGTCGTGGCTGTAATCCACTGAAGCCATAGCAACTACGACAACAGGCTGACACCCTGGTTTCAGATGTGCACAACATACCATTTTCCAAAGCAGAATAGTTTTGTTCTGATGAAGCATGTATTAAGACGTGTAAATGCTTAACGAAACGTCTCACCACTTTTCGGCTCCGAATCAGCTTTTTCAGCTCCTGTAAATGACATGATGGAGATAAACTTAGTGAAGCTGTTGTAGAAATGTTCATTCTTTGTCTCAGTTCGGTACCTTTGGTATTAGTCTTGAATAGATTGTCTATGGTTAATTCAAAGACACAGCATTTTTTACCTTCTTCTACTTCTCCTTCAGCACAGCTTTCTGATAAAAGTCAAAATACATAAAGTAGATCAGGAACAGATTAAATAATACAATTATTTATTTTCAGTCCATTTATTCACTTTCTTTCCGAGACCTATACTCTTATGAAGCCCCAACAGCCAGTTATCTTAGCTTAGCATAAAGACAGAACACATTTTTCCATGTTTTATGCTAAGCTAAGCTAAGCTAAGCTAAGCTGTAGCTTCATATTAAACACACAGGCAGGAGTGATATACATGTTTCACAGCAAGAAAGATCTACAATTCCTTAGATGTGTTTCTCACCGGAATTCACATTCTCGTCTTCATCCTGCTCTTCTTCCTCTGAGCTCTCCTCCGTGGACGTTCCCGTATTCTCTGTTTCACAAGTCAGTGCACAATGTGAGATTGAATGCAGAAATTTTTTCACTGAATTTCCAGTGAATCATGAGTAAAAGGGATTCATGCCACAAAAGGTTAAATGGTAAAACAAAAGAAGACTGGATAAAAAACAAAGGAGGAAGAAAAATTCACTACATATGTTGTGAACCCAGATGACCCAGTTTTTGTATGAGTTATGTGGAAAGCACAAGGGAGTTAAACAGTTTTTGGTGTTGATATTTGTCCTCACCTGAACTGCTGCTGTCACTTTCAGTCAGATTATCTGAAAGAAATTAGTAATTGTTCTGTTAGTGCTGTTGTTCTACAAAAACTGATGCAATAATGTAATAGTTTGAGAAAATGAGAAACCTTGTGCATTTCCATCTTGTTAGTCACAAGCATAACAACATCATTATTAACATTTGTTCTTAACCATAGCTTTGATCATAATGGGAACTTCACCGCTTTAAAGGTCTGACACATCATCAACCCATAATTTTTGTGGTCATTACAATGCTCAGCAGTTGATGCATGACCATCTATAGCTTAAAGTGAGTCGGACGTCCAATTTAACCTTTAATAATAGAACAATATCTCTGCAGCAAAAATAAAACAAAACAGAACTCAATAATGTGTAAACTGGTCAACATTCAAACTTCATTTCCTCTCTTTGTCACATACACCACAGTTTATTTAAAGCAGAGAAAACCACAGGTGTAGTCACATTCTCTGCTGCTTGACCTGTCTCTACACTTTATACTCACATTGTTTGTTTAAATTTTGTTCACCTTGTTCACATTTTTCTCCTACATTAGCTTCTCTCCATTGGCTCCCTGTTTAATCTGGAATAGAATTTAAAGTCCTTCTCCTAACATACAAAGCACTTAATGATCAGGCTCCATCATATCTCAAAGACTTCATAGAACCATACTGCCCCAGCAGAGCACTTCGCTCTCAGAGTGCTGGTCTACTTGTGGTTCCTAGAGACTCCAGATGTAGAATGTGAGGAAGAGCCTTTAGCTATCAAGCTCCTCTCCTGTGAAACCAGCTCCCAATCCAGGTTCAGAAAGCAGAAACCCTCTCTACCTTTATGAGAGTGCTCTATTCTTAGTCTACTTCAATGTTTGTGTTTTTTAAAAGTCTTCATCCATATTAGTCATCTAAAAAGCTTTAAGCATGTCTAACTTCCACCAGCAGCTTTTAAATATCCATCATTCCTTAGCAGTTGAACTGTGGCACCCTGTGAAGTAGCCTGTGATAAGTGCCATGCATTAACATTCTGGCACATTTATTCAGATGGATCCAGAGGAGCTGCTGCTGCTCGTCTCTTCCCAGCAGCAGCGAATGTCTGCAGACTAGGCCATCTGGCTGAGTGCCTGGCTGGCTAATGGATGAAGCCCATCCTCTCTGGCCCACAGAGTTTTGACTTAGACTAACAACCAGATGCTGCCATCACTGCTCCACTCACAGCACCTCCCTCATCAATCTCTCTCTCCCACTTTGCTCAATCTGTCTGGTTCACCTCTCCCTGCACTCGCTCTCCCCCATTTCTTTCTTCTTGTCCTCATATGCCTCCTAAGGCCATATTTTTTCCTCTGCTGCTGCTGCTTCCTACACAGCTGAGCCAGCAGGCATCCCTCTTCACTCATGGCATGGCCGCTCCCCTTCATCCGAATGGCAAACAAGGTGGAGCGCAAACACGCACACAGACATGCACATGCAGTTTCATAAAGTTGGAAGGTTTCATGGGTGCTGCCTGCCACCTGCTGGTCTAAAATAATAAAACCCAGAAGTATAAAAATCAGCATCACAAATGCTGACTCTTGTCCACTACAACATTAAAGCCACCAAGTAGTTTTTAAATTATAGCTGATCAATGTACATTTACATTCAAATGTCTGTTTGAAAAACGTTTGGTTGCACATGAACCTAAAACCTTATCTAGTAAATTCTACACAGCATGGTGTACAAAATTTAAATTAGGGAAAAATAAGCACTCATATTGGATCAGTCATTTTTTATTCTCTGAATCTTTGGTTGATGTAATGTAATCAGTAAGTAAAGAGAAGAGTAAGCATACCGCACTCCTATCTAATTATTAACCTGCTGCATATACTAACAGTCAAAAGTTCGTTCTCTCATATCTGCAAAGGAAATGATACTAAAAATCCCTTCTTCACGGGGTCTCCGATCACAGACGAGTCTATTCTCCTTTGTTGTCCCTGGCTGGTGGAACAACTTGCCCTGCCCCATTCGACTGGCTGAGACTATCATCACCTTAAAAAAACATTTAAAAACTCACTTGTTTAAAAAGTACTTCGAGTGAATCTAACACACACACACACACACACACACACACATTCACATAACTGTCTAGCACTAAACAATTCCTAAGCATGTTCTTTGTCTTAATGAGTTGGGCCTTATCAGGGCTCTTTGTTGTAGTAACTCAGAATTTACGGAAACCGAAATAGTAATTGCTGGTGTCTTCTCCTTTGTAAGTCGCTTTGGATAAAAACTTCTGCCAAGTAAAGTAAAGTAAAGTAAAATAAAGTAAATACAGTGTAGACACTGTTAATATTGTACATGACTAATGTACAGTAGCTATTTTTAATTATTAATATTAATAAATGTACTATCCTATCAGCAGCAAACTTTAGTACTGTCCCCTAGCATGTTATGTTTGCTAGTGCAAATGTATTAATTTAAAAAGAGAAGTGATCATTAGAAACCCTCTTGCAATGATAACACAGTTGATAACATTAATGTTTTTTTATGAAAACACTACCTTTGGACTGGTAGTGTTTATACTTTATGTCTACATAAAGTATAAACACTTTATACACGTTATCTGCTATTATTAGCAGATAACCTGCAGGGTGTTTATTGCCACTTTATCTCAATAGTTTTTGAGGCCTGAACAGATAAGACTATCTGGTAACTCATATGGAAAAACACATTTTAGAAGAATATAAAACTGAGCACACATGTGACCATATGACTGCTGTTAATGTAAATTCAAACAAGGAAATCAGGGCAGTGAGACAGTGAGAAGAGAGGAAGGTGAGAAGGGGCATGCAAAGCAAGAAATGCAAAAGGAGATGCATATAATAGACATGAAGGCTTAATTATTAAACATTAAAATGTGATGGAGGAGGAAAAAATACTAGACATGTATAGCCCTTCATATCCACAGTGAGAAACTGAAAGGAGAAAAAAAAGCCAACGGAGGGAAGGAATGCAAATGAGTTGGTGGTTGTTACCTTTGTTTTCAGGTGCAGGGATGTCTCCGTCTCTGTGGGGCAGACGAGATAACAGTCAGACAGCTGTAAATTACATTAAATAGTCACGTAAGCGATGTCTGTGCTGCCCAATGACATTTATAGAAGAGTCTCTAGGCTCTGTGCAGCTGCAGGCCGTGGTAGTATGCCACTTGTGCTTTTGAATGGATTACAAAAACAGGAAATGTGCACAAGCTGTCTACATCTCACTTTCTCACACTTGTGACACCAAACCATGCAGTGAAATGACAGATTCACCTTCCCGCCTAACAGTACAGCGAACAGTACAGGTATCAAAAAGTATCTTGTTTTTATTTTATGATGATAGTGTTGATCACATTGAAAAATCCCGCAGGGCAGACATCAACTCTTTCTGAGTAACTAGCTCTCTTTGACTTCTTGTCTGACTTTATCCATGAATGTAGAACATCAAACAAACAATGAGTCAAATCCAAGTGCAACAGTGCAGGCGCTATATCTGAGCAGAAGACTGGAGCAACCTGTCTGTTCATCGACAAGAGCGAACATGCTTGAGATGTGTCAGGAAGAAAAGACAGATAACCAATCCCACAGGAAGAACAAGCTCTCCACCATCACAGCACGCATGGCAAAGTAGGTCACATCTCATGCTTTCTGTTTCACCCTCCCAGGTCATAGAAATCAAACGCTGGATGATGACAAACAGAATGGTATGTCAGGAAACTGGGATTATTAAGGTTGACCACATAGTAGCCTTTTATTTGGTGTCTGTTGATTGTGATAAGGTGTTGTAGTTTCCTATGTTTCATCTGCTCAGGAAACACAGTTTTTCCTCCACAAGGTCAGCCCGTTGGAAGCTCTGCCAGTCAGCCGCACCACAACGACGCTGAGGCTCATTAAGCGCCATGGTAATCATCTTTCCTCTTATACAAAGTTTGCTCTTTCATTCCCTAGAGAATTTTAGGCAACGGATGAACTCATCACGAGTCCTCACTAATTTCTACAGAAGTTTCTCTGATGCTCTTGTTTTGTCTTCGGTTTAGAGATAAAGGCCAGAACGTTAGCAACGCTTCCTACATAAACACAATGCAACATGTGTGCGTGTGTGTGTGCAGATAAACAACTGTCAGTTGGTCTGCATCTTCTAGTCCTCTCATAGTTTCATTCATTAATATTAGGCCCATACACAACTACTAAAATGACTACACTGTGCATCATAACCTGCCTTCATTCAAACTGTAACCTGGTTATCAAATTACTGTAAATCCTGCAAGTGCTTTTCTTTAAACTGAACAACTTACATGTCCCTTGTTGATATTAAATACAAGCTTTACTGAACAGGTTCATAGATTGTAGTGCAATGGTTATAAACGTCACTGTTGCATTGTCAACTCAGGGACTTTTCCAGCCCTCGTCTAAGGGTGAATGATCCCCAGGCAACAACACAAAAGGCAGTGAGTCATCAGTATCACCTCACCTATCTGTGGTGACAATAGATGCTGTATAAATATTAAAGATAGATGAGGTTAAACAGTGGATTTTTAAAAGAGGAATGCATATAAGTAAACACATGTGCGGCACATAATTAAACCGTAATGGAAACATTATAAGCAGGAAGTTAAAATGTTATTGCCTGTATTGATACACAGCGTGTTCAAGTGCATTTGTCTCCACCGATATGATGAGGTCACACTGAGCACGACACATGTGTAGTACGACTCAATTCAAGACTCACTTTAGATCTTCATTCTTCTCCCCAAACCAAACAACATGTTACATTGTTGTCAGTGAGTCATCGCTGCGTTACTACAGCTGCGTGCAGCGCGGAGACACCAACAAAGAGATCACCACTCTGTTTGTTTTTTTACTTTCGCTTTACATCCACGATCAGTTTTTATAAAGCAACCAGTGCATTTTATGTTCTGTGTACTTCCACATGTTAAGACACCATCATAAGCACAAACAGCCGAGCCCATGTAACCGACTGCAAGCTGAAAACATGACACTACCAGACACCACTTCCTGTGTTGACGCGGATCGATTTAAGCGCTGCATCCACTGCGGGCATCATCCTGCTGTCCAAACCGTGCATGCAGAACTGATTAAAAAATTAAATCTACACTTCCTCTTATTCATCTGGAAATGATAAATCTTCTTACCCGTCCTCCAGGTGACAAGCCGCTCCGCAGCTCGCCATCTCCGCCACCATCCTCTCACTCCGTGTGTAATCAAACCCCGTTACACGCAGCGTGCAGCGCGTAAAAAACAAAAAAGCACCTGAGCGGAAATGTGATCCTGTGGTTGGTGTCTCGTTAAGCAGTAGCTGGCGCTCTAATGGTCATTGCACGCTGGTGACTGAACAACTTCTTCTTATAATAAAACACCAAAATGCAAAATAAAACACCCGGATGTGTTTCCAAAAAAAAAGCATAAGAAGTATTGTTTCCTTTCAGAAACGGTGTTCGTGTACATGCGACAGCAGCACCGCAGATCTTAACTACATGTGGCTGCGTGCTGTCCGGCTGTAACTGCAGGGACACCGCTTTGACGATCAGCGGTGCTGCGCAGTTACCGCGCAGCGCGCCGACGACCAGCACCGTCCTGTAGGCGGGTGCAGAGTAGCGCCTACAACACGGGCTTTGTAAAACCACGCAAATGATTTAAAGTCGGCCTTTTCACATATTTTGAGACATGTGTGATACAAGAATTCAACGGGAAGTCAACGATTAGGAGATGAGAGCTGTTACACAAAGCAGCAATGTCTTTGTTTGGAATGATAACAGAGCATACAGTGAAATGAATTAAAATTTTTGATATTTCAAGAGTTTAAATAAGCTCCTAAAAATAACTTCCATACAGACGAAAGTGGCAGAGTAGCAAAAAAAACAAAGTTGTTTGTTAACCTGAGAGATGTGTGTTGGTTGCACACTTCTCTCCCATAGCCTACAGAAAGCAGAGCAGCCAGCGCACCACTCTGCAACTAGGTCACTTTGAGCGGGAAATCGTGCACATCACATTACGAGGATGCATTGCAGCTCACACTCCACCAGATGTCACATCAGACAAAAAAAACACATCCTCTGAGCCTCCCTCACTGCACTGAAAGACTCTGTTGTGTTGGACACGAGGACTGGCCAGAGTGTCAAAATAGCATATGGTTAAAATAAAATATTTAAGTTTAGTGCATAAGCTCTATCAGAGAGTAAAAAACGGAGAGAGAGCTCTCTGTGAGAGTCTGAGACGTCCAGTGGGAGAGAATGAGTGAAGGTTCAAGGACATTTCTATATTGATCTTCCACTTATTGATTCTTTCCCTTTCTAGTCTCTTCATCCACCTATCCAGCTTTCACAGATGGATAGTCTGTGATGTTCACAGAAGAAAGGATGAGGAGAGAGAGAGAGAGAGATGCTGCACACTAACAGGGACATTATCAGACTCTAACGGGAGTCTCAGAGTCTAACGGGACAGATCAGCTCCCTGGTTCAAGACGAGACAGCACAACATCAGACTCAGCGGCGAGACAATACCCCCAGTACCTCAGGAAACGAGAGGAGATAAAGAGAGAGAGAGAGCGCAGCGAGAGGGGAAAGGAGAAGAGGGCAGGGGAAGGGACAAGGAGAGGAGAGGGTGGGATGAAGGGGCAGGAAGTTTAAAAGATCAGGAGACACATGAAAAGGGAGAGGGCAGGGTGTCATTCACGTGGCTCAAAATATGAAACTATCAGGGGATGGAGACTTGAAACCTGGACTCAGCTTAGTTTACAACTGTGGACAAATTAAAATTCTGACCTGATGATGACACTAGAGTTAAAGTCAAAAGATCAGTGATTCATCCTGTGGGAGTCCTGGATGGTATTATACAGGTTACAATCCATCTAGAAGCTGTTGAGCTTTTCACTGTAATCGTTTTGACCATGAAGTTGTGCTACAGGGAAAATCTCTGGCTCACGCAGCAGGATTCAGCCTAGACTGGAAAACTGTTTTTTTTAGGTCCAGGTACAATATGAGTCAAAAAACATCCTGGAAATAATTTTTACCTCTAGTGTGATGTAATCATAAAAAGTTGAACTGAGATCTATTTTTAAAATCAGGTAATGGGCACGGTTTTATCAAAACAAAGAACTGACTTCCTCTTCTGTCACTTTACTGTGTGTGTGTGTGTGTGTGTTATGACAGAGCTTTTTTTTTTTTAAAAGATTGACCAACCTGTTTGGAAACAATGATGTCACACTCCCTTGAGGCTTAATATGAGTCCTCATTGTGCAGACTCATTATACACTGCACAGACACACTCAAACATTTCCTTTATGACATACATGTATTCACACACACACACAAAAAAGTGTCATCTTACTCCGGAGATGAGGAGTGCCACATCCTTTCAATGTCAATGGGCCATTTTGCCATGCTGCCTGAGTTATCACTAGAAAGATCCCTCATGACAAAAGATCCACGGCTGCTACACTCCTGAATAAAGAAGATGGAGCGAGGTGAACAGGGACAAAGAGCAACACCTTTGCATAGAAAAAAATGGGAGAAAGGCTCTGGAGATGGTCCAGCCATGAGAGATTTCAACCTCATCCAAGGTTTTGGATAAACAAGGAAAAATGTTTTACAAAGCGTGCCTTGATTTAATAGCAGACTCTTGGACTTGGACTAAAATATTAATGACTTGTGACCGAACCTGTGACTTCACTCACTTCCACACACCCGCATCTCCTTTGAGTTCAGTTTTATTATCTGATGCCTATTGTTTGTGCTTTATTTTATTTATTTATTTTTAGGTTATGTTGTTTACAGCATTCACCTCTGTTTTCTGTTGCCATCATCCTGTTTGTTTGGGGTTTTTTTAGATGTTTTATGGATCCCTTGGGCTTTCTTTGTCTCACCCACACACTTTACAGTTCTTTTGTTCTCTCTTTTCAACGTGTTGTGAATTACATGCGGAAATAAAGTCCTCTTACTGACATGTTTTTGTCATGTTTCTCAAAAAGATCAACAAGACTTTTCTCTATCTGAAAAAGTGATTGACGTATAGTCCCTTTATTTAACTGTTGACGAGGCAAACGATTTTTTTTCAGTACAGCGTAGATTAGTGCAGGGTTACTGTATGTGTGTGATGGAAGACGATGAAGCTAATGACTGAGTTTTGCTGGTATTTGGTCACATTAGCCACATATGGTGGACAGGAACCAACATGGATACGAACTGTCTGCAGCTACGCAGCCCCATACACAGCAAGCTGACACTTGTCGACCACAGCCAGCACTACATTTATTGCAGGCTGTCCCCCCCTGTCCAGCGACGTGGCTGATCGGTGTATAGCACACGCATTGAGTTATATACTGAAATACAAGTTGCCATTTTCTTGCTGCAGGCACACTAATATTATACACATTTCCCTGTAATTTGACATGCTGTATTTGATATTGTAGACAATTTAAAGTAAAAGTTTGCAGGTCTGAGCAAACTCTCTTTGCACAACATATGTTTGTAATGACTGATCTAACAAAGGACCAAAGGAGCTAATGAATTTAAACCAAATCAAAATCTAATCAAATTTATTTATATAGCACTTTAAAAACAACATCCTGTTGACCAAAGTACTTCACATGAACATAATAAAAGAAAGAAATAAAACAAATTGAGCAGTCAAGAGTAAGAAGAGTAAAACTAGAATTAATCACAAGGAGACGATAAAATAAATAAAAACAGGGAGATCAATAAAACATGGGGGCGATTAAGAATCAAACTCTACTGTGCATTAAAACCCAAAGAATAAAAATGTGTTTTAAGCCATGATTTAAAAGCAGTCAAGTCCAGGGCTGTTCTAACGTTCAGGGGCAAACTGTTCCAGAGTTTTGGGGGCTGATACTGCAAAGGCACGATCACCCCAGCGTTTGTATTTAGCCCTGGGGACCGATAGCAAAATCTCACATCAATCACATCTGTCCTTGATGATGTTTGGATTTGACACCTACGCAGCCCTATTAAGAAGGTCTCGAGAATATTTCATTGTTCCACCTTTCACCAGAGGGGAATGGCTTTAATTGTTGTGCATTTGGACATATTAACAGATTTCCTGTCTCTGGACATCCATAAAAGGGGATGGTTGGGTGGAGGGAGGAGGAGAGGAATGGAGGCCTTAATTTAGGCAATAAGGGGGAAAAGAGAGGCCAGTGTCTATATGGTCCCTGAGGAACCTGGATGCATGTCTTTGAGATGACTCCCCTTTTCTTTCTTCCATTATTTTACACCCTCCTACATGCCTCATATTGCTGTATAAAATACTAAGCCTGTCAGCCTGAATAATGTGTTTTGTGTCACTGCCTCTTTCCCACTTTCTGTCTGTGTTGTTGATTCCTTATTGTAAAGCCTTCAGGTCCCCGCATTCAGTCAGAAGGTCTAGTCGCCTTCTGAGACGCAGCCCAGCAGCCTCTTTTTAGAGTGAGTCAGCACAGTAGTGCGGAGGCAGGGGGTCAAAAATCCCCTGCCCTCCACCTCCACTCAAAACATGTGGGAAAGGGAAAATGTTATCCTATATTTAACCTCCAGGTGTCTGTCTGGTGTGAATGTATCTGTGTGTGAGACCCAGAAGCTGAGTCATCCGCAGCTGGGTGCATGTAGACGGGTTATCTTATAGGGAAAAATGAGGTTGCCCTTGTTCTTTGGATTGCTGAGGGGGTTTAGCAGCCTAGGAAAAATTGTGTCTCTCCCCTAACGCTCCACACTCACCTCCCTCTGATGAAAACTTTCCTCATAAATCTGTGTGTATACAGTGTGTGTAATGCAGAGAATTAAAAGGTGACTTTACCAAGTTTCAAGTTGCATCTTATGATTCTCGTTTTGGGCTTTTCTCTGCCTTCTCTGCTTCTCTCTGAAAACTCCTCCAGATTATGTCATCAGGGGGAGTTCCGGAGCAGCAGGTCAACCAGAACTACAATCTCAGTAGTATGTTGGGACATTCACACATATGGATACAAAAGGCTTGGCCAGCAACAGCTGCTCATTCATCGTCAATAAAGAGCCAGATCTGCCTCCTGCAGAGCACCACAGATTCAACGACAGGGAAAAGCTCAGCTTCTCGCAAATACGTTGAAATATGCAACTACTGTAGTTCAACTACGATCAGACAATAACCAATCAGAATATCTTGATTCCAGTGGAAACCAAAACAGAGAGTAAGTTCACTACACAGCATGAAGGGATTATAATCCAAACAAAGGAAAAGTTGATCTATGTGGTTTCAGTTTTCTGATTATTAACGACATGTGTTAAACAGCTACTGCCAGTTACTTTGCATCTGTATGTGTGAATGCACAATAAGCAACCAGATGACAACATCTGGTTATAATCCTCTAGATGATGTCATCTGGAGGAGATCTTTGCTATAGCAGAGAGGTGTTTTAATACAGACAGATACAGCGCTGTGGTAGACTAGTGACCTGTCGAGGGTTTACCCTGTCTCTCACCAAATGACAGCTGGTATTGGCTCCAGCACCCCTGCGACCCAAGGTAATGGATGGTTGGATGTGTGAGTGAGAAACTAGACAAACAATAAAAAATATCAGTTGACTACAATTGTGTGACCCAATGCCACCTGCCACCTACTGTGTCCTCTAGATAATAGGATAACATTTTATAGAACAGAAATAAAATCTCACCACTTTTAGGTGTAAAATTTGATTGTTAAATTTACAATTAATGCATAATTCCTTACACAAAGCAGTATACTGGTGTGGTTATGTCAGTAGGTAAATATAAGTAAAATATAAAAACACTATGGCTGATATTTACTGAATCTGCATAAATCTTTCCGGGCAACATGATGTTCCCACTCCAGAAACAGAAAGCTACAATGCTGAGTCAAATCACTTAGTGCTATTATCCATCAAACCTGTCTAAATAAGAGCAGTGAATTATGGCCTAACATCACAACAACCGTATATGGTTATTTACAGTAATATCAAAAAGCCCAGCTCAGCACGAACCTCCCAATTCATCAGATTTATTAAGAGTACTGAGAGTGATTCTAAAAAGACACTATAAAGGGATTACACCCTTTCTCCTTTATGATGAACACTGTGTGTAGCCAAAAAACTACACAATGCTGGAGGAACAAGGTGACAGGTACACATTTTTCACACATCATTCTTAGAAGTCACCAAATCCACACACTCACTCAGTGGAGGAAAAGCACCAAGTTAGTGCAGTTCTAAATAAAGCTTGTCCCATAGCTCGTGTCATTGTGTTGTCCCTCTACGCTTCTATCTGTCAAGTTGATGTCTACCACATTTTGTCTAGTAATGTATACATGGGAAAAAATGTATCAAACTTTACAAAGACACCCACACAACCAAACTAAAGCATAAATACACTTGCCTATAGTCTCAACACACACTCACAGTCCCGTGCACTTAAAGACCTCTGAGCCAGCAGAGCGATAAGATTAGAGGAAGTACGTGGGTGTGAAATAGCTGTGGTGTGGGACTTTCTGGATTCGCACAATCTACCCTGACTGCAGGCCCTGCTTTTTATTAGAGTTCAAGCTGGTGGGAATATACAGACGCTGATGACACCCACACACATGTATCCTTCGATGCTGGGCCCAGGGCTCCACAGATCGAGTATTTACCCACAGATTAAACAAGGACACATCCTCAACTGTCTGCAAATTCAGACTAAACTATTCTTACACATGCTTACACAGCAGGAGACTTGTTATATAATGTACTGTATGTGTGGACACTCAACACCACTGTGACACTATACACTTGACTATTCTTCAAACACAGCATGTAAAGAGGCTACAGAGGCTGATGTTGGTCTCAGAGCAGCAACCCTGAGGTCGCGACTTCTGCTCTGACGGAAACAAAGTGAAACCCAGAACCATCAGTGGGTCCATTAACAAAGCCCAGGGCCTGACAAGGCTTCCTTTGTTTCATAATTAATGCAAATGTGATAACCGTGACATTGACCGTTGAGCGGTCGGTACATCAACATCTCTGACACATGATAATAAATGCTGCCATTCATCATTACACAGGGCTAATGGACCCCATAATACTGAATTATTAAGCACAACACAAGAGACCTTTGTGCCAGATTAATGGAAGCATGCAGCACAGCACATTTATAGCTATGATATTGTATAGTCAGTGTGTTATCACTTTAATTGTTACACATACAGGAGGCTGCAACTTCAAATTATTAGGTTAAGTGAGCAAAGTTTCCTTTGGGTGCTGGTGTTAACAGACTTCTTAGTGTTTCATCTCAATCGTGTCTCTCTCTCTCTCCCTCTCTCATTCCACATCTGTCTCCAAGTATCTCGGCTTCTGCCTACGTACATCAAAGACTCACAAATGTCAATGTGTTGGAGCACAGAAATTTGAAAACAGAAAAGAACGCTTTGTCCCGTTTCGTTTCCTTTGGGATGGATGTAAGAAGTCGGTCTCCAATTAGTTTGATGTGTTTGCTGAAAGCCACCCCTAGATGGATAGAGAAGAAGGAAGATAGGGGAAGAGGGATAAGGAGTGAATTTATTCAATCAATCTTAGTCGCACAAGAACAGCACTCTGTGGTGCAAGAGGGGGAAAAGAGGCAGGATGTGGTAGAACAGGACTGAGGAGAAAAAGAGGAAGATGGCAAACAAGAAAAGAAAAGGAAGAAAAGATTTTTTAATATATCCATCACTGAATCATTGTGATGAGTGAAAGAGAAAGACTTAAAAATGAGTGAATGTTACAGACTTTGATTTATACTGTTAGTTTTTTCAAGATTAACAATGTTCTTTTTACCATAACTGCCTACATGAGCATAATTAAAAAGCCCAACAGTCTTGTGTTTTCCTCTGAACTGCAGGGATGTCAGCATGTTTCTACTTTTCTGAAGCTGTAGAAACTGTAAAGCCATGATCAAAAATAGCAGTTGTTCCCTCTTACATGTCAATAAGCGCTCACTGAGTAGCAGAACAGAGGAAGTGCTGGGAAAGCCCTCAGAACAATAGACTGAAAAGGGTTTCTGAACTCAACTCTCGCAGCCACAGGCTATTGATTGTGTATTTGTTTATTTGGTTAGAAGAGCGCCCTGCGATCATGTTTCACTAATCGAGAGAGATTACAGAAAGAAATACGATGCTGCATAAATTAGGTTGCATGATGCTACTCTTTTACTGATTTTCACGTCATAATGCCCGAGTAATTACATCTGGTGTGTTGTGCATTAGGCCCTGTTTATGAAAGAAAAGGAATACAGACTGGCTTTCAGTGACAAAGAGTAACATGAAGACAGGAGGGGGTGAATGCTCCTGTAATTTAAAAGGCTCCGACACGTGACTTACACCATATAAAGGGCTGACAAAAGACTGTTGGGGCCATTTCTCATCAATAAGAACCCTTTTATTGAAAATATAGTAGAAGGCTTTAATCTTCTCTGTTCTGTCTTAATATCATAAATCCAATACACTGAGGAAAAAGAAGTCATAATCCTTTCAGATCCAATAAGAACATATGACTTTGAAACGTGACCCAGGCCAATCTATACAACTACTACAGTAAATTTGCCTATTTATACTGCCACTTATTCATTGCGACAAAACACATTATGCAGCCTGGTTTAATTAATCAGTTAATATTCAGTACTTGTAGAGCAGCTTCCTGAGCCGTCTGTCATTCTTGGATGTTATCCAAGGGGACATCTTTGGTGTAAATTAACACAGTGCGCAAAGAGACCATCGTTTAAACTGGAGATTTAGTTTTATGGTTATGTTCTTCAAAGCTGCAGACACATGGTTCTCTTGGGTGATGCTGGACTAATGTGAATCCAGACACTCTTCTAATGGGGGGCCATTACAACCCATATTGCAAGAACTAGGCCTATTCATTTTTTATGAGCCGGGCAGATCTGCTGGTGCCTTATATTAAAGATATTCCCCGTCACTAGTAAGATCTGGGAGGGTCCAGTGTGCAGGATTCTGTGAGGGTACAAGTTTAAAACATTGTCTGGCAGACCGTAACTGAGTAAATCAGAAGTACTGTACTCAAGTACAAATCTGAGGTACTTCTACTTAAGTATTTCCATGCTGTGCTACTTTGTACTTCTCCTCCACTACGATCTAATATCATGAGCCACTTGGGGAGTGCAGTCCAGGTAACGCTGGGGATGGGGTCATTTGTGGGCTGTGCCTGTGTATGACACTGATAAAATGTCGTAATAATGATGTAAGACTATTCATGATTCTCATCACTGCTCCCTCCAGACACAGATGTTGCGCGACTCCAGTCGCCCATACTACAGCAGACAGGTCGTTCTCAGCGGGGGTGGGAAGCACCTGCTGTCCCACTCTGCGCTGCAGTAGCCGTGAGAGCACATGCTTAGTGCACAGCTGGAAAGAGAGGCAGACCTGTAACATCGCGGACTTTTAACATCACACGCAAGGAAGACGCAACGCACATTTCGTTTGCATCCTGGGAGCTCCAGAAATGATCCTCCGTGTGCTGGGCGGCGGCAAGACAACATGCGGGACAACTGGCACCCTTTTCTCGGCATGTCTGGTCTCCGCTTGTCAGGCGCTCTGCGGAGAGGGCCAGTGCGGCGATGGCCAGCGGTGCTGCCCGCCCAGCCTCACCGGGAACGGCAGTACCAGCTCTACGGTGGGCTGCTGCAAGCTCCCCATCCACATATTCTTCGACAACGTAGGCTGGTTTACGCGAAAGCTGTCGGGCATCCTGATCCTGTTGCTGCTCTTCGCGATGGGCTACTTCATTCAGCGGGTCATCTGCCCGCGGCCCCGCCGGCACCCGCACCACGACCGTAGCGAGGAGCCCTCCCTCTTTCACGGGCACGCATCAGCGTCCCAGGACTCCCTGCTGGACCGCTACCCTGAGTACTGCCTCGGGGACTTCACTTCGCCGAACCTGCCAGCCTATGACGAGGTCAAATATTTGCCCACGTATGAGGAAAGCATGCAGGAGATGCACAGAGACCGGTCTGATGACAACTTGTTGTCGGAACACGACACGGGCGGTCAGGGTATAGTGAGAGCAGTGGCACCGAGCACTGGAGACCAGACGCGGGATGTCCTGGACGTGTCAGGACCGCAACACAACCCAAGGACATCTCGGAACTCTGTCTGAAGAAGACAGAGATAGTGGAAAGCTACAGAGACAATATTCTAACAATATTTTATTATGATCAGGGTAATTATCTTGCAGAGATATAAACTCAAGTGCAATTATAATCCTGAATGTTACGAATAAAGAAGGAGGCTGAGAAAGTGTACGTGTTTTGTAAGATTATAGAGGATTACTCGCCTTTTCTATGCAAATGGACTAAAGGAGATTATAACGTAAGCGAAGGCGTCTGAAATTGACGCTCTTTGTGTCGGGGACAGCTAATTAGACTCTGGTACAATCGCATTAAGTTTTACTTCAGTCCCTCAATTTTAAGTGGCACCGTGAAACAGTTTTTCTTCGTCTGTCAGAACCTGCTCCTTTCTTACTCTTAATGCTAAATATTCTGCTGGACCTGAAAGACCTCCTGTTCTTTTATTTATCCGCTATTCAATTTGCATAGAAAAGGAAGAATATTTAGATTTTCTTTTCTCAGTAACCTGAAATGCGGGATGGTAAAGGGAGTGAAGGGACAGATATCAGTGTTAATACTCTCTGAGGCTCACATTTTTATCAGTAACCGTTGAAGCCAGTTAATTTATAGTTTATCAGCATGAAAGCAATATTCTCTGCAACTGACACACACATGCACATACACACTCTTCACTAGCAGCTGATAGATGAGCATTTTATCAGTGACCTGAGCCATGTCTGATGTGTACTGCAAAAGCTGAAGCCATGGCAGAGAAGTGCATTTTTTTTTAAAAGGCTCTGATCCTGGAAGCCTTGCTGCCTCAGGCAACATGTATCAGTGTCTCCCAGGTTTAGGCAGAGATTACAGCTGGCATACTGATATGGCAGAGACTGCCAAGAAACAAAGTTGTATTTTGATGATAACACGTCAGACAAGTTCTCAAATCTGCTCCAAGGAGTAGAGCTCAGGCCACGAAAAAGCAAAGACAAAGGGACGTCTTATACAAAACAAAGATGAGTTCAAAACAGGAGGCAGCATCTTCTTTGCTGTAGCAGAGAGGACTCAAGATGAAAAAAGAAAATACTTTCAGATCTACTTATACATAACGTACCCCTGCTAGTTTAAATTTCTGGTTAATGAGATGAAAATTGCCTGTTTTGCTGCTTCAAACTGAAAACTAAACTGACTCTACATACATCTCATTACATCAGGCTTAAAGGCTTGTTTCCCTGGTTTGAACCTGTAGGTATACTTGCCATTAACTGTCCATTAAAATATCTCTTTATAACACTGAAAAGGCTCATTTGTCATCGCACATTTCTTTGGGTAAAAAGAAGACAAGTAAAATAATACTGATAGAAATGTATACTTTATTCTTGGGGAAATAGGGAAATGTTTTTTCACTGTTACACTTTACAACATTTGGCCTCTTTCTTATTTTGTCACACTTAAATGATTCAGATCATTAAACAAATTGTAATATTAGAAGAAGATAACCAGAGTAAATACAAAATGTAGTTCTTAAATGCTGATTTTGTTTATTAAGAGAAAAAACGTTGTCCAAACCTGCCCGGCCCTATGTGAAAAAGTAATTGCCCCCTGAACTTAATAACAAGTTGTGCTGCCCTTGGTGGCAAAGTTCATACTTTGACTAGGCCACTACAGAACCTTAATTTTGTTTTGTTTTTTGAGCCATTTAGAGGTGGACTTGCTTATATTTAGGTTAATTGTTGTGCTGCAGAAAACAAGCCTGAGGTCAAAAACTGATGACTGGACATTCTTCTTCAGTTATGACAAGTCATCCAGGTCCTAAATGTGCAAAGCAGCCCCAGACCATCACACTACCACCACTATGTTTGACTGTTGGTATGATTGTTTTCTTAAGATGAAAGGCTGTGTCAGTTTTACACCACATATAATGAGATGGACACCTTCCAAAATGTTAAACTTTTGTCTCACCAGTACAGATATTCAAAAGATCTGCAGATAATCAAGATGTTTTTTGGTAAATGTGATATCAACTTTTGGCAGATGTGTTCTTTTAGTCAGCAGTGGTTTTCACCTTTGAACTCTCCCATGAATGGCCATTTTTGCCCAGTCTCTTATTGTAAAATCATGAGGCCAGCAGTTCTTTAGATGTTGTTCTGGGTTCTTTTATGACCTCCTGGATGAGTCGTTTTTGTGCTCTGGAGTATTTTTGGTAGGCTGGCCCAGTGTTCCAAGTTTTCTCCGTTTGTGGACAATGCCTCTCAGCGTGGTTCACGAGTCCCAAAGCTTTAGAAAAGGCTTTGTAACCCCTTCCAGACTAATACATGTCAGTTACTTTGTTTCCCATCTGTTCTCAAATTTCTTTATATTGCAGCATGATGTGTTTATTTTTTAGGTCTTTTAGCGTGCTTCACTTTGTCAGACAGCTTCTATTTAAGTGATTTCTTGCCTGGGTGTGGCAAATGAAATTGAACTCGGTTTCCAATAAATGTGGTTAATCACAATTCATTCGCGATTTAGTAAGGGGGGCAATTACTTTTTCACATAAGGCCAGGGCAGGTTTGGACAGCATTTTGTATTTACTCAAGGTTATCTTTGTGGAAGATTTAAAAAAAAAATTGAAGATTTGATTGAGACAAAAAAAAAGGAGGAATGGGCCAAATATTTTTTCAAAGCACTGTATGTCAAATGCGATAAACTGTATGAGTGAAAAATATCGAACCTACATTTGCAGCAGATTGGCTGTTTAGTCAAACAGTACAAAATAGGATAATATTTGGTTTACTAGCAAAAGTGACTCAGACGACCTGAAAATATTCACATCAGAGACTGGAACCACAATTTTGCTTATAAATAACTTAAATTAATCACCTGTTATTTAAAAAGTGGCCAATTTACTGTTAATTGACTATTCAGTTAATGAATGAATTCAGCTCTAATTGGCATAACATCAGACACTCTCTTCACTTAAGGAACCAAACCAAATATGGCAGTGTTGTTATTGTATCAACTGCACAGCTTGATTTACCTCTTTAATGATGGATAAGCAGGTGTAAAGCACCCAGTGACTCTCACCTTTTCAAATCCTCTACACTGATTGATCAGTAGGACAGTGTAACAACAGGCAGTATATCAAACCATCTGTATTCACCACAATAATAAAACTTCAATTTCATTCATAGATTTAACTATTAAAATTCAGTCTTTGTATCCACAGAACTAGACCGTACAATTAGAAACCTTGACCTCTTCTAATGTTCTTGACACTAAAAGTCTGAGTGTGATTGTGGTGGCTTGTGTAATCCAATACTGCCAGACCATGATGGCAAAGCCAATAGTCAACACTGATGGCTTTCCATTCCAGGGGGAAATCTGTGGGTGGATGGAGTTTGCACTTAAAAGCATTAAATCCATGCTCAGAACCCACTGATGGGTAGCTAAGGTGGAATATGTGACCCTAAAGTGAATGAAGCCATGTATAAGAGCTTTTCAAAAAAGAGTTGTGCATTTTGCATTTCACTCTCTTCTTCATAGGAATTGTAGTTTGATGAGAAGCCATATCTTAGCTGTAACTGAATTTGGGAGCAGAGGGCATGACCGACCTTCTACAGTTCCTAGAATTAAACTTCAATCAGATAATGTGCTTCTGGCAGGAGAGAGGACAGTGGTATACCGTTAGGTCCATAAATAATGGTACAAAGCTAGTTTAATTTTTATTTGTCCTCTGTACACCACCACACTAAATTTGAAATGAAACACTTAAGGTGTGAGTAAGTCAAGCCTTTGAGCTTTCAAGGGGTTGGACAAAACTGTGGTATTAAAAATTCAGAAATAACGGCCATTTTCAATTTCATCAAGCAGATGAAAGACCTGGAGGTGGTTCTGAGTGTTATACTTGCTTTTGGTAGCTGTTCACTGGAACTCTCAACATAAGGTGTCTATGCAGGTTAAGGAGGCTGTCATTAGGCTGAAGAAAACTAAACTAAACTAAATAACCAGATCAGAAATACAATTCTGCAAAAATACTGGGAATGGCTAATACAACAGACTGGAACATTCTTAAAAAGAAAGTTAAAGGTGAAGAAGAAGAAGAACCCTTTCACAAGATCTAGTGAAGTCAAGAACAGTTTATAGTCAATAGACAGTTTTATTAATGTAAATACAGAAGCTTCACAACTAGGTACAAAACACTGGTAACACTCAAAAACAAAAAGACCAGATTAGACTTTGCCAGAAGACACCTAAAAAAGCCTGATCAGTGCTGGTGTAAAATGTTTTGGGCTGATGAAACCAAGTTTATCTTGTATATGATTGATGGGAAGAGAAAGGTATGGAGAAATAAAGTAAACATACAACATCATATGTCAAACATGATGGAGGCAGCCTGACTGGTGACCTGACCAACAAAAGCATCTTGAAAGAGGAAACTCAGAATTTGGTCATGTCCGTGGCTTCCAGGCAGTCAATGACTGCAAAGGATTTTCATCTAAATATTAAAGGCACTCCTAATGTTAGTTTGTTCTTTTATTTACAAGCACAACAAAATAGATGTGTGTGTGTGTGTATGTATGAAAATTAGACCCTTTAATTAAAGTCTTGACTTCCTTCAAATCTTGAGTGTTTCATTTTAAGCTCAATATGGGAGGACACATTACAAAAAAACGTATCTTTGTTCCATAATTTAAAGATATATTTTTCACTAATGTCCATAGTTTAGTATATATATATAGTCTATATTACATATAGTATGTGCACCATAATACGCAGAGGACTTGACAAAATAGCTGACCTGTTTTAAACACAGGAAAATAGTACACATACACACTAACACAAAATGGATTTGGTGTAAGCAACATTAAAATCTGTCCATGGGGCCAGTTACTCTATTACTCACTGGACTACAGAATAGATCAACTATAAAGGTCAAATCAATGAGCATTATTCTTCTCATAAATTCTACATTATATCCAGGAAGTGTATTTTGGGGAGAGCTGCAGTGTTTGGTCATCAATTTAATATATGAGAACTTGCTAGTCATTGAATATCGATACACAGCTCTGTGGACTGATGAAAGCACAGAATCCATTTGGTGTTTTGAAATCTCAACAACATGAAATAAGTACTTAGTCTATTGTAGTTAGTAGAAAAACCTCGGCAGTCTCATTCTCGATGTGTGTGGCCACTCTCAGTGGTATTGCACGTGAAACCTGACTCTTCACTGATAAGTGTTTCCATTGATTAATGGTGTTTGCTCTGGATGACTGTGGTTCATCACGCAGTGAGTAAGCCTGGGAAGAAAACTGACAGAGGGAGTACAATGAGAGAAAGTAAGTGAGTCAGAGAGAGACTTAGGCAAGAGGTGGCTACAAGTGCAGGCTGCTGAGTAAAAAAGAAATGGCAAGACAGCGAGAACCCACGGATATTTTATCCTCCATCTACTGTTTCTCTCTAACGTTTCAGCATGTGTGGCCACTCACAGTTTCAGGGATCATACTGTTGAGTTTCTACCATATTTATCCACATCTTCGCGATGTGGTTTAGCAGTTGTTTTGCAGAGCCCAGAGACAAATTTTCTCCTTCATTCATCCTCCTTAAGCCACCACTAGAGGAGATGGATAGGCTATAATGGTCCACTGATGTACTGGCCTTCTGCCAACCAGTGGGTGGAGCTGCATGGCAAGCAGTTGGTTTCACACCTCAGCAGAAGAGGAAATACAAGAATAACTCAACAAGAAGTACATACTGTGGATATACTGGACTCTAAAACACACACACACACGGATACAGAAATACCTTCTGGGTGGATGTGTAAAGCTGAAAATGTTTTTTTAAAACTCTATGAAGTTTGTATAAAACCAGTGAAACAACACAACATTAAAAGACTACAAAAAGCAAGGTAAAAGAGAAAATTCTTATAGCATTCCCATTTGCTTTATTAACTGACATTCTTTTTAGTGTTTAAAGAAGGCAAAGCTTTGAATATTAAAACTGCAAAAATATCTAATCCATATAAAACACAGAGGTCAAACATCACTGACAAAAATACAAAGCAATACATTTGTGTATAACCAAGTTCATTCTGACAATGCTGACTTGACTTTTGACAAAACTTGACACAATGAAATCACCAGGATTTTTACGGGAGAAAAAGGCCATAAGGGTGATGTTGCTGAGTAATGTAGATACACTTATCAGAAGTTAAATCATACACCCACAGTAACAGAATGTCACGCACAGTGTTGTGCACACGTTTTATGTTACACAGCAAATGCCACAGAATTGTAGTGCAAGTCAAGGCCAAGTGTTCCTTTTTGTTTTTACTTAAAGTTAACATAATTCATAAGGTTGAGATTTAACCCCAAGTACAGTACAATTTCTTTTACACTGAGGTCGAGCTGAACAACCCAGTATTCAGCAATATACACGAGAATCAGCTTTCGACAAAGCTGATATTTTAGAGCAAAGTCCCATGAACCTCAACGTCTGGAAGCCATGCTGCTCCTCACAGAAGCATTAGCAGCTTTCTCTCTCTCTTTAGACAACTCCATCTCTATCTTCGCCTGGATTTTCTCCCAGTCCACCTCAACCTGGCAGAAAGAGAGAAAGAAAAGATTAACTCGGACTAGATAAATATAGTATTGGTAACGATGGGCACTGTAGGCTTAAGAATGTGTATGTGTGTTAATTCTTTCCCCCCCTGGATCCTGATCACATCTTGACTGCAGCAAGAGGCACCACACAATCCTCCACAAGTTGAAACAGTTTCATCTAGAGGCACTTAAAGTGTATATGCACTACATAAAAAGTCAATGTCTCAAAGGAAACAATCAGAGAAAGAAATCCTGCACTGACAGAAAATGCATCTAGTGATCGCTGCCCAAATCAATTGATGCAGTGCAGCAGACGTGCTGCTCTAACTCACCCCTTCTTCATACTGCAGGAATCTCTTATTTGTCTCTTTCCTGTCAAATTTCTGCAGGAACTTCTCCCTATAAGCCAGCACGGTGTCCACGTGGGTCTTATATTTGACTGCCAGTTCCAGTGCCCTGGAAAGAAAATGACATGATATAGATATACACTCATTTTGCATGAACAACTGCACCTGACATTAACTCAGAACTAATTTTAGTCCTCCTCCTAAAATAACCCTTATAGGGCTGATAAAACGCATCCTCATAAATAATGTATACACTTCCCATCCACTAAAAGTGTTATACTGTACCTTTCCCAGTTGAAAAGGTCAATGTTGATTTGTATGGCCTGGTAGATGAGACCAGCTTGTAGCAAAGTAGCCTCAGCCTCCTGGATCTGGCCACTGAACATCAGCATGTGGGCCACAGATGACTCCTTAGATGGCTGCTCCTTTATAAAGTTGATGTACTGCACCCTAGGTAACTGAAAGAAGAGATGGAGAGTGTAAGTGTCCTTGACTTCATGTTTAGAGAATCTGATTTTGGTTAAGAGCAACATGTTTACCTGATTTACACATTAACTTTTACTCTTACCTCCCCAATGGCAGCGTAGGCCATCTCTGCTGTATTGAGTTCCCTGTTTGCCATGGACATAGCAGCGAGACATGCCCACAAAGACTGGTCCTATAGAGAGGGTGATCAAAGGCAGCGAGCATGTTTAGACAAGATGAATACTGTATGTTCAGATTAAGTCCTGCAAAAGTAGCAGTCTTATTTCAAGTCTTCTGCACTTAATATTCTCCATGCATCTTAGATATTACAGCATACTTTAAAATAAAGCTATTTATAATAAAGGATAAGGTCAAGAAATAGTTATATATATATATACATATATACATACATACATACATATATATATACATACATACATACATATATTATTTCATCATTGCTTGTTATTAACTGTTGTTTCTTCTCTCTCCACTAGCTGTGCTTCGTCCTCTCTTTCTCTCTC
>JAUYWH010000005.1:18777769-18830529 GCA_034779795.1 Ctenopoma multispine | reverse complement strand
GGAAGAAAGAAGTCCAGTTGCCATGACTCAATCTTCAGACAACTTTACCTGGATGACTGAGAATCTTCACAGACTTCACTGTAGTTATGCTCCAGGCCAATAAGAAACATGCATGACACATAAAAACACAGACATTTGCTGTACACAACATTTATGGATGTAAACAAATGTGTCATTTCTTTATTCCATCCAGCTGCATTCATTAAAATGAAGCCTCAACCACAGATTGGTCAACAATTGAGCAACTTCACACTAGAGTCACCACTTTGTAATGTCCCCCCCTTTAATACAAGTCCATCACTAAGACAAACAGTTGTAATTGGAAAACACTCCTGGAAATGACAAATAGCACTGCCAGTCACTGCCAGAGGTCATAAACACTACAAAAACTTCATTACCTATAACAATCCAAGATTAAAACTTCCTCTGCTGTGGTTGAGTTGTTCTTAGATTATGTGATATGTTATCTGTGTGTACTGTATATACCTGTTTGTGTTCATGGCTCTTAAAACATTTCGTGTATCAACTCCTATCAGGTAAGGGTTTACTGACAGCAACTGTGATTCTGGGAAAAGCCACAGTGCCACCAAACTTTTACCAGAAGCGGAGGGGGGAAGGAGCTGAGGAAAAAGCTCTTAAACCCAGTGCCTCTCACTCCATCCCTTCTGTCCCAACCCCCTCTTGCTACCAGCATCCATTTCTCTGGGATTGTGGTTATTGCATCATCAGTCAAGCAAAGACAGTGTCAGACTGCATTCAGTGTGCATGTGGATATGTGTGTGGAGAGTTTACATATGCATATAGGTCTGTGTGTATTTATGAGCGAGGTCTGGGGGTGTGGGGGGAATGGGGGGGGGGGTAAATCCGGTAAATGGTGTCACCAGGCTAATTGAGGGCTAATTAAAACCTGCTGGTCTGGTCCTATAAACCTGTCTACTACCTTCTAATTTCAGATTCTGTCTCACTGTTTCATACATACATGCATGTGTGCATGTGACCAACACCACTGGAACCTGGACTGTGCCAGAGCCTGAAACGGCAGGATATGTCACATTACCTTGAATTTAGTTACTGGCAAGACAAAATAAAAATATTCAAACTTCAAATGGCTGTAAAATAAGATGAAGGGGTAAGCAGGTAGGTAGGAACTAGGTATAACTAAGTTCAAAATGACAGTGTCACTTGCATAATTATTATTATATATCAATAGAGATATGATGGCACTGTAAGTTACCTTTGCGAAGCGACATAAGCGCAGTGCATCTTCCCAGCGTGCAGAGGTGCTGTATTCATGCAGGAGGCCTGGATAGGGAGGTACACTGCTGTACACCAGTGAACCGTCTCCTTGACGTAGTGTCACCTTGGTGCCAACGTAGCTCAGAATGTGGGGTGCACGGCTAAACTCACTTTGAAGGTGACAAATACACACACACACACACACGTTAGAACAAACACAATATAACCACATCCTCACAGTGTTTTTAAATCACAGAAAAGAACGAATGGAACAAACTCACTCGCTGTTTCTAGCTACACCTTACACTCAGTCAGAATGTTTAATTACATAAATGTTTTAAGTAAAAAAAAAAAAATTCTAAATGATTACATCTCCAGGATGATGGATTGAGTCAAATAAGAATGCAAAAAAAATAAAAAAATTTTATTGACGCTGCAGTTTTTGAAGGTTTTCATGCATGTGTGCCAAAATTTCTAATACAAAGAGCAATTTGTGTGAACACTCCACATATACAATTTTGCTGAATTAATGAAATAACATACTGACAGTGCTGCTTTTGTAACTTGCACAGTACTTGGTCCAACTTGCCTTCCGTCATAAACATCCTTGAAACCGAGACACATTTGTAGAAGTGGAGACTTTGTTTATTTATTAGCTCTCGACACTAGCTGTATAGTGTGGTGACACCCATGATAAAAATCTGTCGGCTGGAGCACCAAAATAGTAAAATTAAACAACAACAAAAATGAAAATAAAAATAGCCACACAAATTGAGGTTTTGTTGACATTAGAAACCTATAACTGCAAAGTGCACAGTAGATGTATGATGTCTGAAAAATTACACAGTGAACCACAAACCACTGTGAGTGGCGAAACATAATGAAAGAAATATACAGTAAGTACAATATGAGAAATCAAACAGTGACACCAAATGTTCCGATTACAGTAGAAGAAACATGCTAAAGTAGTCCAGCATTGTCTGAATAGATAGCGCAGGCACTCTGCCTTAGCACCTCCTGTGCTGGCTGAAGTTGAGGACTTTTGGGCTGGAAGCATTGTACAGTCAGACAGCTGCTGGCAAAAGGAGTGACTAAAGCACTATGTGTTGCACCCTAGGGAATGTGCTGGAAGATACAAAAGAAGCTGCTTCCATCCCTCTTCTTAGCTCTTACCTTTTCCTACCACCGCTCTTCCATGCCTGCTCACATGAAAAGCAACACACATTGATTGCTTCTAATTTTAAAATAACCTAGACCTTCCATAATACTAACTCACTCACCACTTGGGTGAACATTATCTGCCATTTAGGCTATAATCCCAGAGTATAAAAGAGAACAATGGACTTTCAATGTCTACCTGCCATCCTTAATGTACAGTGTTCTTGGCAGCAGTTCCTTGTCAGTGAACACAACGCTCGGGTAGTACCACACTGTCAGTTGGTTGTCTTGGATTCCACACAGGATGTTAGCAGCATCATTCCACGCCATACTGTGAACCATGCTACCTACAGGACGGAGCATACAACAAACTCAATGTTAGCTACACTTCCATATAAAAGAGATTCACTACACTTCTTGCAAAGTAAGTTCCCTCTTTCAGTCTCACCAATTTTGCAGATTTTGGGTTCTCGCCCAAGATGACGCACAGAAGTCAAGTAAAGGTCACGGTTCTTGTCTATTAGGGCAATCTTCCTTTCAGTGTATGGGCCACACTGGTCGAGAGCTATCTCCATCACTTCCAGCTTCACATAAATACAGAGACACACAGGCACAAAGGTAAGAGGGAACAGTAGAGTAAATAATGGAGGAAAGACCAAAAAAAAAGAGAAATCAGTGAAACAAAGTAAACGCGGGAGAGTGGTTTATACCATGACCTAGCAGCCTTTCTGCCAAGTGTGTGTGTATGAGAGACGATAGAGAGCCATCGAGTGGGTATATGTGTGTGTGTGTGTGTGTGTGTGTGTGTGTGTGTGTGTGTGTGTGTGTGTTTTTGGCCAGAGCCAGTTGGCTTTGGTGCAGAGTCTTGGGGCTGTGGAGTACTGGCAGACAAAGCCATGCTGACAAACAGTAACTGCTGCTACCTCCACTTCTTTTCCTTCTCTTCTAATTCTTTCCTTCTTTTTGTCCTCTTAGTTTGACTCCAAAGCCCTTCCCCCATTCTCTCTCTCTGCCTTTATTGTCTCTCCCCATTCTGGATTAGTATATTTTTAGCGCAGACACCTACTCTGAAAAAGACTGTTACCCTCAGCTAGGTCTCTTTAGATGAAACTTAGCCTGTTGAGTCACCAGGGCAGAAAATAGCCACTACCTTTAGCTAAAGCTTAAACGTTTCACGCAAATACTCACACAGAAGGGAAAAAGGAGCAGTCTCAATAGTGCACGTCTCTCATTGTGCAGGCTGAGTGTAGATAGCTCAGTTGTTATTGTACAATATTTTAGTGAAACATGGTTTAATGTAGCAGCATCAATTTACACAAATGGGGCATTTATGCTTTACTGTTACGACTTTACAACAATAGCTGGAGTACAGCTATTTCAAATATATCCTGTCATTCTACTCTACTAAATTATTTAGTTATTTACAAGTAGTAACTACATTCCAAGTATTGACAGTATGTAAATACTGAGTGTTTAGGATTTTGCCTTTATGGGCCACAACAGCAGATTTAAAAGAGAAAAATCAACATGTGATTGAGTTTCCTCACTGGAGATGCTTTGTTCTCAGATGCTTCAGACTTGTCTTTAGTAACTGTAAAGCTGCTCTCCTGGGTTAAGATCAGGCGACTGACTTGGTCATTGAAGAATGCTACATTTCTTTGCATTCAAAAAGTCTTGAATTGCTTTTTAAGTATGTTTAGGATACTTAATCTAAGCGCTGTCTTATCAGTTTTGTAGCATTTTCCTGAACGTGAGTGGAGAGTATCGCCCTATACACCTCAGAATTCATCTTGCTACTTCTGTCAGCAGTCACCACCAGCACACACCAGTGAGCCCTCCACCATGTTTAACCCGTGATATGGTATGCTTTAAATCATGAGCTGTTCCTTTCCTTTGCTACACTTTTCTCTTTCCAGCATTCAAGTCAAGTTAATCTTGGTTTCATCAGTCGACAGAATCTGATTCCAGAACATAAGCATTTTGAGATCTCCTTGGACTTCCTATTGGTAGTTCTAGTCAAACAGCTGCCAAACACCAACTAAGTACTTGATATCAACTCCAGACCTTTTATGTGCTTCATTTGTCTTGAAGTAATAAGGGAATGTACCGCACCTGGTCAAATAACTTATTGTCAGTGAATTGTCCAAATATTATTGGATCCCTGACAGAGGAAGAACTTTGCTTAAAATGGCTGTAATTCAGAAACGCTAAATGCCATATTTTAAGAAACATCTTAAAATAAAGCTGAAAGTCTACACTTCTGCACCACTACCGAGGTGGTATATAAAGGCAAGATCATAAAAACTCTTTCACTGTCCAGATACTTCCAGGCCTAACCATATTTCTCGATCATCTATAATATCATCTCCAGTTTTGGTCACACCAGCATTTACCGAAAGTGATGAAATTAGTAGAATCAGCACGATCACCGAAATTGCAGGAACAGGAGTCTATGACGTGCGTTTGCAGCACTGACCAGTTTTAAACATATTCACAGTGCTGACCTTTAAAGAAGGGCGAGAAGCCCATCATGCAGGAAGTTACCATACTAGTCATTGTATGTCACATGACCCATATTATGGGCTCACTATGTCATAAAATGTCTATGACCACCTATTTTGAAAGGATACACAAACTGATTTCCCTGTACCTCTTTCTAATGTAACCAGGTGCTTACTATTATCCTATGATCACATCATGCTAAAAGGTTTGTAATGTTACCAAGCTAGACGGAACAACTAATGTCCAGAAGGGCTTTCGTTTAACAGCAAATCTCACGAAATAGTCGATGTGATAAGGTTATAATGTGTTTTGACAGGGGTAGCAACATCAAGGGGAGTGAGACAGATGCTATTTAAGTATGATGACCTGAGTATTGGTCTAATAAGGCAAACATTAAACACCTATAAGGGTGACTTTGGGTTTGTAGGGACTGTGCGATTCTAGAAAGTTCTAGAAATGTGAAAATGTTACACAATACACAAAAAGTTACCAAAACCTGACCTGTAATTACAGACCCTGATAACACAAACCTTTAGTTATAGGGGTGTTTATCTGTGAGACTTGTGTGTTTCTGTCTTATTAAACATCATTGAGAAAGTTTCTAAAAGAAGGATAAAAGTTAATTGAACTGTAATCACAAAATTAAAGGTTATTCAAAGAATAACAAATTCACTACTTTACAAAGCTAAAGTGTTTCCCACCTTGTGTGTCAGAGGTTTCCCATCGCCAACGGCTTTTCCGGTCAGGGCGTCAAAGAAAAGGATGACTGATGAGGAAAAAGGAAAACTATTTAGAAATGAGTTAAACCACAGTAAATTCTATTTATAGCATTTCAGCAGTGACAGTGGTCCCCTCACCCTTTTCATCACTCTTGTCTCGGACGGCAATGGTGTCATTACTAAGCGAAACACCCTGGGCATTTAGAATGTCTGCTCTCATACCGGGGAACTTGGGGGAGGATATCAGTCGCCCTTCATAGGAGAACGTATACAGGCCTGCTCCGTCCACTAGCAGAAAATGTCTGGTAGAGAGAAACAAGACAGGCAGGACAACAAATAAGGCCAGAGCAGGTTTAGTGTGGGTGAGTAAGGAGAGGAGGTAAGGAAGGGAGGAAAGGGGGCGTTAAAACAGATGAATTGTTAAAAAGAAAAACTGTGAGAATGAAGAGATGATCAAATTTAATGAACAAACATTAGCAGGTTATTTAAACATGTATTTACATTAGGAGAGCATTAACTTACTCGGCAAGTGTCATCAAACTCAATTGTGAGTGGCCAGTAATGTATTTAGCTCTGTGTTGAGTGTCAGGGACTCTGCAGTGGAGTATTGCACAAGAGCTACTCCATATTAATCTAATTTCCCCCAGTGGTTTCACTCTCTGCCTTATTGTATGATAGGATGGGCTAAGCTAGAGCACACACCCTGTGCGCGCGTGTGTATGTGTGCGTTGGCTCCTTGATGAGTGGTCAGAAGAGAGTAACGAAGCATTAGAGAAGCTGAAAGATTATCCAACAGCCTGTTCTCTCTCTTGCTGCACTGCTCCTCGAACAGAGACTCACTTCTCAGTTTGCAGGATGAGGCTGACTGTTCCTTCCTTCAGTTCAAAGATGAGAGGAGTATTCCAGTTTCTTGAGCTGCCACAAACAGACACACAGAGCAAAATGTATGAAAACCCAGACATCTAGCAAAAAAAGTGCTAAATGTGAAATATGTGCAGAGGTGAGAACACAACAGAAACAGAAACAAGAGCAAGAACAGGAAGTCAACAATAGAAATGGCAACAAAATGAAGATGAGCAAACAAAACTTTAACATGTTTGAAAATGTCAGAAATCATTAAATGACAAATTTCAGTGCAGTGTACATTTGGGATAATTGAACATGTGAGGGAGGAGTGGGCTACTGACTTGTACACGTAGCACTGGAGAGAAGTGGCGACCACTAGGTGACCGTATGCCAGCGAGGCTTTGATGACTCGATCTCTGAACTCCAACACATCCACTGCATCGTTCATCACATTCCTCACCTGGTGAAGAACAAGGAAATAAGAGGGGGCCAAAATTATTTGAGACACTGGCATTACTAAAAAAGGTTTGAAAACAGTCATGTACACAGTGGAGTGTCTTTATTTTTAATACGCACAGGAAACAGTCTGGAGTATATCCAAGTATATGTAGGCAACAGTGGTTAGGAAAAGCAGTTTTTACCGCTTTAAGTGTGTGCAGGCAGTGGTTGGTACTCATTTTTTCACCTGCAAGGATAAATACTTCCCTCTAGCTCTCTCTGTGAATGAGTGAAAGGGTCTTTTCCAGCACCAGGTGAAAGGTGGGGTTATTTTTACAGCTTTACAAATCATCCTCTTCTACTCCCTCCAGCAAGCCAAATTTACATGCAACACAACCAGGAATAAAAAACATTTGACCGCAAGGTGGTAAATTTAGCTGGCTCATTCACAAACCACTGGCAGATGTTCATTTTTAAAATGGACTGTGAGGAGGAGAGAGGGAGGAGGGAGACAGAAAAGCGCCTGTAAAGCTGAAAATAAATGGCTGATGACCCAACTTTGTTTAGTTTACACAAACTGCACTTAGTAAAGATTTCTATAGCAAATAAGTGCATGTCATATATAAGACATGCAGGTCTTTGACCTTTTTTCTGTAGGTTTGCGTGTGTATCCCTGTCTGATAGTATAGTGTGTGTGTACATTTGGGTGTGTAACTCGTGTGGTTAGCATGAGTTTAGACAGTAGAAAGCGCGGAGCCATGGAGGCAACTAGACAGACTGGTCATTGTCATTGAAGGCTGCATACTGGCACACTAGGAGGGTCCTACTCTATGACCATGAATAGCTATGGCCTAGGAAGCACTTGCTTCTCTACATAGCATCTTTATTAATCTATTTACAGCTTGCCTACAGCACTGAAGTACTTTTCTTATTATGCTCATATATAGTTCAGGATATATTCTGAGCCCTTCTTTATTGTGTTGTAGATTTAACTTTCATTAAATATTTAATTTTAACTCAATAATGCATAATAACAAAGTGAAGGTCTCTTCTTAGTAGACCTCTGTGATAAAATTATGGTGAGCAATAGATGAAGGGCAATGATATAAAACATCGCCATGTACATGTTACAAAAACAGCACACCTGAATGGATGTTTCATCACTGTTGGTTAGTTCAACAACACAAATTGACTAGTAGTTAAGTTAGTTAGTTGCCAGTAGTAAAGTTTCCTACTATAGGAGAAAATACACTGGACCAAGCTGCTGCTGCTGCTGATGTAATAGTGTTCACTCTTTCCCTTAAGACTGTGTAGTGTTTACATATGTTTAATTATAATTTAGTTTTAGCCTACAGTTATGTTAGGTTATGTTCTTTAGAGCGTCCAGTGATCACTCTAAAAGAAGGCTGAAAGGCAGTACACCTTAACATGGATGTACAGTATGTGTCGCTCGCTTTCTACCTGCATGGTCCTCCTCTTGGTAAGGGTGATCACAATGTTCTTCCACTCCCAGTGCTGCTCCACCACATGGGCAAAGATGACATGGCCGTTGCCACAGGCCCCTGCCAACTGGGTACCATCTGCAGACCAGGCCAAGCTGAACACGCTGCCGGTGTTGGGCTTCTCTAATGCATAAGACCACTGGAAGAAGGGGGCAAGAGAAGAGGAGAGAGAGAGAGGAGCAAGAGAACAATATGGTTAATGGCTACAGATATTTATCTACAGTCTTAAACAATTACCTGGAAGACAGCTTAGGAACTAGAAACCATGAGAGGCTTAGAGAGGAGCAGCGGTTAAGGTGAATATCTGTGAGTGTATATATATGTGTGTGTGTGTGTGTGTGCATAATGTAAACTCTGCTAGAGAGACAGAGGCCCAGTCAATCAGTCATTGAGCTGTGATGAACTGTGACACACTGAAGGAGCGTTCAGCCCTGCCAAGTCCAGCACTCGCGCTCATAAACATACACTCTGCTATGCTCATCTATTACATACACACAGGGGACAGGGGTATGGGGAGGAAAAGGAAGGGTTTATATATAAACCCCAGGCTGAAGCCAAAAAACTGATTAGCAAGACCTCTCCCTTCTTTTTTTATAAGAAAACTGATTAACTGATTAATTGATTTCTCTCCTGAAAAGGAGAAAGGCTTGTGTGTTGTACTGCATCAGCCAGACTCTGCACTGGCTCTGACCATCAGTTATGGCAAAAGACACCACTGAGAGATATGCAGCCTGTTTCCCCTTTTCTCTATGTAATCCTTTTATATTTCTTGACTGTTTCCAGTACTTTTTCCTTCTCCCGCTATTGTCTTTCCACAATCTTTTCCCCAAACGCTTCTGTGGACTATCATGACAAAAAAAGTCATTCTTGAGGTCTGAATTAAAATGAATCAATTGAGACAGTCCGGATCCTCCAGCAGTTAAAACCTTTCCCATTTGTTATTTTCCAGAACGATCACTCATAAGGCCAGACTGTAGCTAGATTAACAGTAAGGTTTGCAAATATCACTTATCAGTTATTGTTGTGCGCTGTGCACAATTGGTTTTTTTTAAGCACTGTTCTCACACCACAGTCCCTTTCACCATCATCATCACCCTTCTTCATCCTCCTTTTGGCCCTTCTTGACCCCCCTCTTGCCTTTGGTGTAAGTGAGTTGGGCTAAGGGGTTTTTCAGCTGTGACCTTCCACACAAATAAAAGTATTCATACTGTAAACTGCTTATAAAGGCAGAAAAGTGCTAACGTTAGCCTAGTGCTGCCTGCATGCCTGCGATGGAGACAAGTGTGGTGCAGCAGGCCAAGAGCTGCGGTGGATCTTGGAGAACAGGCCTCAGTGTGTTCGCTGCCTCATACGCATGCAGCTGTGGGATGTGAGGTATGCTGTTATTTCCTCTCTGTTGCCTTTAACAGGCGTAGAGGTGACAGTCAGCAGGCTACAGGTTACAGGCCCACTGCTTTGATCTCCTGATCCATCTGTCTGCCTCATACTCACAATGCTCAAGAACACAAAAGGGAAAAAAAGAAGATAAGAATAAATTCTGTAACAGTAATTAGCCTCTTTATAAATATAATCATTGTATGTAGGAGTTTCTTTCTCTTTTCTAAACCGGAGCGGTCAGCTTATACAATAATAAGAGCTCTCATCTTTTGTTCAGCTAACATTCGGAGATGGCCTGCACTGCCTTACAGCACCAGAGGGGTAGGATGGAACAGTGAGAGATAGACAGATCGAGGCTCAGAGATGCAGCTAAATGCATAGACCAGACTGTAATGAAGCAGATACATACAATATCAAACCAAGGAGCACTGCTGGAACCATGCTTACCTAATGCTTTTAACACATTGAGCCATTTGATTCCTTCTAGAGCAGGCCGGCAAGCCAGTAAGTGAGGATGTGTGCGTCTGTTGAGGGGGACAGGGGGGTTGTCCTTGTGCGAGTGCAGTACATGTCACATTGTTTGTGTATGAGAGAAAGTATAGATGAGATGAAGTGGAAATATATCAAGTGTAAGAATGGAGGAAAATAGAATAACACAGAAGAACGTGATGTTAGGTTTCCCTTCTGTGAGTGTCCAATATTTGAAGGTGTGTAAACTTCTTGGGCTTGTCAGACTTGTCAGCCAGTGTCTGACTATGGGACATGGGGGGGGACTCTTACTGCTCTCCTGAGATGAATAGACTGGGCGAGCAGAGGAAAAACATGACCACTGCTCCAGAGCAGTACCCAGATGTTAAGATTTCAGCATCTCTCTCTGCTTCATCGACCTTTGTTGCAATTATTCCCTCTCTCCATATGAGCCAAAACTGGCCAGGACAAAAACTGTATCAAGACAACAACAATATTGCTACCATCAAACAGTTTATGAATCATTTGACGGTGGCATTAGTGTATGATAATATACACATAAATACAGATAAAAGATAATACTTGTATTGTGAGATCAACAACATCTATAATGGTGCTTTCGTAACACGTCTGCTACATAGTATCTAAGTATTTGAGCAGGTGTATGTCATTATTCTGTAAATGTAATTTTTTCCTTTTTTACACCATAACGGCAGATCTGTGTTTTCTGATCTTAAAAATGATGTCAGGCTGGTAAAAAGATTTGGTGGGGCTGAGGAGAGATTATTATGGGGACAGGAGTGATGGTAAAACAGAATCAGTCAGTGGTAGTAAATTTAGAAACTGGTTTATTGCAGCCAGAAGTGATCCTACTGGACAGGACTGGAAGGAGAGTCAAGATTTCTGCAGAGAGAAATAATGCAGCAAGAACAAAGAGCCAACACAGAGAGTGTATAAAGGTCAAAATGAATATTTTGAGAGGGGAAAGAGGGATGTAGAAGGTTGGTCTGGTGACCTAGTTCATCTAGTTCAAGTCGATTCTCTGGTCAGTGAACCATGTCTGTCCATAATGGACGGCTTTGTGGTCAGAAAGAAGGCGGCAGACATGACGTGTAGTACTCAGGTGAAGTCTGGGGGAAAGAGGGGGAGGCCCATCAAACATTCAATGAACTTATATAGACAGACTACATATATAAAACGATGGATAATTGCACTTCTGTGTCTGTGTAACTGCAATGCAAACAACACGCACGGCCGCACGTGTACTTATGTCATGGCAGGAGACCAAAGCTGTTGACGATCACTTTAAGCACCAAGCAAAACACCCACACATGGATCCTGTGTGTGCTGATATATATGTTAATGTGACTCAGACACTGGCATCAGTTGCATGTGACACCTACGTGTCTATGGCAGTATGCAACACACTAGAGGTGGGCTTCCATAGACATACGAACAGTTTTTCATAGAAATCCTTAATGAATTCACAGCATCCATGAATTTAAAAACTGCAGCTAATCTATGAACACACAGACTTTTTAGAGCCTCTTAAAGAGTGTTGTCGCTCTGTCCCGCCCTCTTTGCATCTCCTTACTGCGTGCATATGTTTACCATTAAGACTGTCAGGTGTTTTGGACCTGCCCCTTCTCTCTGTTGTTGCCCCGCTGTTACAGCCAACACGGGCAGACATGCAATAAGCCTATGTTAAAAAAAAAGTTATGTATTCATCAGCCCACAGTTAAGATATACTGATGGTTTAATATCGACTTTTCTGCCTAGCAGTGGACACCATATGAAGACGACACAACACAAAATGCAAAAGCAATCACTGGAGCTCCTTAACATCTGTTTTAAGCTTACGACAACTGTGTCTTTAAGTTAAACACATGCTGCTGGTCTATACTTGACCATATGACCTATACTACCATAGATGAAGGCCAGATCATATTATATAACCAATTACTGAAAAAGCAGCTAATTACAAAGGTTTCACATGCTTTGTTTTCACACTGTGCAAATAGAAGCTACATATTTAAATATATTTGGCCCACAACGCAAGTCTTTGTGACACCCTGCAAATACAGCTGGACAGCAAAACTTTCATGTGAAAATAATGGTCTGAAATAACACACAGAGAAAAAGCTAAAGATGAGTTGAAACAAAGCAATGAAAAAAGAGAAAAGCAAACACATTATGCAAAAATGAATGTAAATACTAGAAAACAAAGTAAAGAGGAGAATGTTAAAGTGTGTATCTGTGCCACTGGTTTACCCCTTCCCCCTCACTCTACAGTATCTGGACTACCTGAAATAGTGTTCTGGTCTTCATGGCAGAGGTTAAAGTGAGTGGGGGTGGGGGTGGGTGGTGCTAAGGCCACGGAAAGGGTTAATGACACATGTCTGCACTAATGGCTCCCAGTGGAGCTATCTGCTGATTCAGCCCCATTACTTCACAAGCATTAAATATGTCTCCCCTGACTGCTCTCTGCTTTCCCCCAGTCCTAATGCAAGTCAACAACAGGCTAATCAGAAGGGGGGGCATGAGATTTCCAGACTTTCTGTGCTCTCCTAGCCCTTCATCTCTGACACTCCCGTCACTCCTGAAGCAAGCACCTACAAAAACCTCTAACGGCCATTAGTGTTACTGGGTCAACTGGGGTCAGTGGCCCTGCTAAAAAATATGCATTTCATGCTATAACACTGCTGGGGCCCTGGTATAAATGATATGATTGTCAAGCATAACTTGTTACATGAACGTACTTGTTGTTACATTAAGTTGACAAAATAGAATGAACTATACTATAACGCGTGAATGCGATCCACTTAAAATGAGAGTGATGTTTACATGTATGACGTTTCAGAATCCATGATCAGTATTCTCAGCAAAAGAAAAAAAACATTTTAATTTGTGACCGTGTGGTAAATTATGTTTTTTCTTGCTAAAGCAACACGTATACTTTTTATCAATTCATATGAACAGACAATAGCTGCAAAACCGGTGACTTTTTTTTTTAGGTAAAAACAGAAAGATGAAAGAAAGTTTAACTGTTATTCACATAACCATAAAACAAAAACCATGAGAAACAAGTTGAAAATCAGTGAAGTTGCCCTTTAAGTGCAAGTATAGCGTCAACTTAAATGCAGTTATTGTAAACAAACTTTATGTTTAATTTCCATTCATCTATCTGTTCCAATCACCTTTTCATTAGTCAGCTTCATCTTTTGATCCCAAATGTCTTCAGCGTAAAGAAAGCTCAATTAATCGCTCATGCCAATAGTTTTGGAGGGGACTGAAAAACACTGTACACTTTGTACACTGGTGAAAGGAAGGTTACCTTCTCTGTTAGTTTGTCACTCTGCTAGCAGGCTAGTGGGAGCTAGTGGGAGCCAACCTTGTCCAGGGTTAATAGTCTTACATAAATCAGAACAGATGGCAGACTCTCTGCAAAGCCAGCTGGCTTCAGTTTGCCTGTGTGTTTGTGTGCAGGACAGAACCTGGCAGTGCAGGTACAGAGTGTAACTCCCTGCACATAATAAACACAGCACACATGTCTGAGTGTAATGGACAATAGACATACACAGCCAAGCATTTAGCTATAAACAGACATACGGTGTGCATGCATGAAAATACTGACACAAATCTACTTTTCAAGACAAAATCTGTTCCCAAATCAATTATGTAAGCTTACGTTAGCTTAGCTTTTTTTGGCTTGTATTGAACCTCACTTGTAAGTAAGAGTACCTGCTAAATGACTAAAGGTAAATGTAAATGACAAAGTGTTCCAGAGTGAAACTAAAAATAGAGCAATTTGTTTTGAGGACAGAAAGAGGTGTTTTAGATGAGGCTTCATCAATTTCTCAACAGATTAACAGGCCTTGTAAATGTCAGTTTGCAGCGACCCCTCCATAGGGGGAGGGGTTGACTATTAGGATAAGGACAAGCTGTGCCTATGAGCAGGACAGGTCAGATCTATGTGTGGTACTGCTCTGACTACGTGATCCAAAGTACCACACCATTTGGAGAGATGATGCTGCTCCTATAAACTAAACTACATCTACAGTGTCATGTTTCTCAACTGCTAGCCGCATATGTCCTGCAATGCCTTATAATCTGACAATTAGTTAATCTAAGAAATGTGTGTAAATGTGTTTACGTGACAATGATACTGCACAGAATAATCTGTGTACACATCTGTGCACACACATACACACACACACTCATATGAGTGAGTCTATAAGCAGTACCTGAGGATAAACTACTTTCACGAAGGACTGCTAACGTAAATTATCAAGATGGTCAAATGAGGAGCATCGAATGCATTGCTTTATAATACAGCTTAACCCCCCGTATCACATTACCTACTATCAAACCAAATGAGGACTCAAGGCCATAAAAAAGCTGCTTTCAAATGTTCCATGGCACCGCATAGTCTAAGCTTCTATGATCACACTGAGATTAATACACACACACACACACACACACACACACACACACACACACACACACACACACACACAGCTACAAGTACAGTACACTCACAAATCACCTGGGAGGTGCTGTCCACCTAGATACAACGCTCAAGTCTAAATGCAACCATACACAGTAATTGTACAGGAATCTGAGAAGTAACTTCAAACTCAAACTTTAACACACAAAGTTGAGTTAGTTTATAATCAAATGAGTACAAAGCACTTCCTTAAAGAATTTGTCAGGCTTTACAAACTGCAGTATATGACACCCTTTATCCTTAGACATTGAATGGGGAACCAACTTCCCCTCCCCCACATTCCCTGTACCATATCGAAGCTAGAAAATAAATATCTTTTTTTTGTAGTATGATCCAGTTGGCCTGTAAACCAACACTATGTACATTTGTGTTCAATACATATGTAAACTTGCAAGCAGTTACAGTATTTTTTCTTTCTGCTGCACAATAAACCATGTGCATTTCCCGACTCTCCAATAACACACAATAACTATAGCTGTCGTATAAGCCCATTTCTAAACATAGGTTAGTGAAGGGAGCTCTGCAAATCTCTATATTGAAATACCCACTTGGCTCAGTTAAAGAGAAACAGAGGCTGGGCTTGGGGCGAGTGTAGAGTGGCACAAGTTGGAGCTTTGGCAGTGCAAGGGGAAACAGAGAGAGGGGTGGGTTTGTGAGGGGGGGGAGCAAGACAAACTAGATAGAGAAAGAGGGGTGTGGGGGGAGAGCGAGCGAGAGAGAGTAATGATCTACACATGGTTTCATGCTGAAGCCTCAACATAGTAACCACAGACACATGCTGGGGCCTCCTGGGACTCATCAGCAGGACACAGCTGTGAGCTGGACAGCAGAATTCTATTAGCACCAACTATGCAGACATGCACTTACAAACACACACACACGTACACATCTAATATGCTTATTTGTCTTTTGGTATGCTACAAACACTACAACAAATACTGTAAGATCATTTATCTTCCAGTGGACCTATTGCAGCACTGGCCTACAATATGCCGGATCTTCTCCTTCATTTATACATTTACACAGAAGTTGAAAAGTCATGAGCCAAGACATTTTTCTTTTGGGACTGAGATCCCAAAAAGCACAAAGAATTTATTTTGTAAAGCACAAAATCTTGACCAGCCTGCCTCTAAAATGTTCTTCGATGGGCGACGTAACACCTGTTGATAATGATCAGTGTAAAATTCATTGACACGTTTTATGTCTAGTTCATAGACGTTAAAGAAGTCCAGGTATTCACACAGTAATACAAAAATACACATGAAGCTAAGTGCACATGACAAGACAATTGTGTCTCTGAGGTGTAATGCATGTACAATACATTTTTCTAAATCTAGCAGCTGCTCAATAAACTGATCAACGTCAAAGAGTTGCACCATTCTGATCTATCTGGAAGCCGGCAGAAGGGGTGGAACCCTGGGGAGCATCCAAAATTAAACCCTTTCAAATCATCCTTTTCTGGACTTTGGTCCACAGCCTCCAGCCCAACCCTCACCCTCAATAACAGCTCTTAATGAACTCTGGTTTGGCAGTAAAGCTTGAAGTGATACCCCAGTTCCACACATGCTCTGCTTTTGCTTATTTGTGTGCACAGCCGAAGCCCTTTATTTGCTCCCTGCCTTTGTCACCCAATATCACTCTCACTGCTTATAGCATTTTGTCCCTCTTTCCTCTCATTCTCCCTCTTTCTCTATGTGAGTGTGACATGTTTGTCTAGCTAGTGGAGGTAGTGATTTAGCGCTGCTAAGAATGATGACTCTGCCAGAGGGGCTGGCAGGGCACTGTCTCACTGTCATAGGCTTCTTACTCCTGCCGTGGGGGGAGGAAAAGATGGAAGAGAAGTAAAAAAAAAAAAAAAAAAAAAGGGAATGGGGCCAGAGTGGGCCAGAGTAGGCGAGAGAGAGAGAGAGAGAGAGAGAGAGAGAGAGAGAGAGAGAGAGAGAGAGAGGGAGAGAGAGAGAGGGAGAGAAAGAGAGAGAGAGAAACCACCGTCTTTTATGGAGACCAATCCTCCAAGCCTCACTGCCTAGGCCAACTTTACAGGATATATTGGACAGTTCCACACTACCCCGCCCCCCACCCCATCCAACTGCTCTCTTCTCTCAGCTCTTTTTCATGCTCCCCTCCTTTTTGGTTTCCAACAAGGCAAGCCTTTAGCCGAACTCTAGAGAGGTGTAAAAGTAATACCATGTCAACAAGTGCTTTTTACCCTAACACATTTTATGCACACAGGCAACAGTTCACATACACACACATGCACTTGTGCAAAAAAAAAAATTGAGGTCAATCATCAGCAAGAAGGACCTTAGTATACACTGTTCCAAAGAGTGTGCCAAAATTAGTTTAGCAACACAGAAAACCAGAGTCTGTTTGGCACAAAGGACCTAGAATACAAAGGAGAAACCATTATCCTCACATTCTGGTAGGAACATGAGCTTCTTGAGTTGACAGATTGAGTCTACATGTAAGTACTGCATGTTAGTCTGGAGTCCGGAGGCCCCGTTCACACTCTAAAGTGGGCTTCAACAGGTCTCACAGTCAAATCGAAATGGGTCAAAAAGAATCTATAAAATTAATCTTATGAAAACAAGAGAGAAAACGGTGGAGGAAGAGAGCACTGACGGGTGAGATACTGTCTGACTGCTCTTTTCAGAACTTTCTCTATTGTCCCATTCAACCAGTCCACAGTGTATGGAGGGAGCAGACTTACTACAGTGATAGAACAGAAAGGAAAAGTGCACAGAGCAAGAAATAGCATGCAAAAGCACAGATTTGTAAAAGGGAGAGAAGGAGCTAGGGAGAGACAGAGAGATAGAACGAGAGAGAGAGAGAGAGAGAGACAAGTAGCCCTGCCCAGATGCCTAGGGAGAAAACTGCTCTGCTGCTGACTCAGGACTCTCTTTGTTTGACAATGCTCCCGCGCTCTCTCTCTCTGACACGCTCTCAAAGTTGTTGTTTTTATTACTCACCATCTTTTCTAATATGCAGATGCCATTTCTTTCTCAGATTTACACCAATAATTTAACTTGACTTACTTTTCATCTTTACTACCTCCCCTCTTGTTTTTCTATCCTCTTTATTCTATGTATAGGTTTGTGTCTCCTACTTATTCTGCCTTTGTCTTTTCTTTTAAATGTCCCCTTCTGGTGTGAGGAAAACAGATAAAGGCTTAAAGTCTAATAAAGCAGCAGTGGTTTCTTTTGTCTTTTCATGCTCCACTAACAGTGTTTCACGATCAGGACCAGAACTTTCATTCTTTTCCAGCAGCGGCAATTTCCAGATGTTGGCTGGCCAGTGGTTGGCAGCAAATCTCCAGCACACACTCAGGTATATGCTCCCCAAAATAGCGGGGTGAAACTGTAATTGGGACAAGTTGAAAAGGGAAACTTGAGGAAAACCTGAAGTTTGGCAGTTAGGAAGAAGTTGACATGTCTTAGAACATGAAACATAAAAAATAGGAACAAAAGCAGATCAGCATTCTAACAGACAGTCAAGAGCAAGAGAGAAAATAGTGGTTGGCATCTATAAGGATGGCAGACAAAGATCCATGGAGAATGAGGCAGCACATTAAATAGGCAAGGGAAGCAAAATAAACTTAGAAAGATAGGAGCGATGGGGATTCCAGCTGGACATGGACCCATTCCCAGAGTGGCAATGCTGAACAAGGCTCACAATGACCCCAAGGGGAACCCCTCCCACCCCCAGACTTGCCCAGAAAAAAAGGGAGTTAAAGATGGCCTTGGGGATAAAGCACTGATAAAGCACGAGGCAGTCCAACACACCCTGACACAGGGAGGAGGGGGGCATGAGCAGCACAAAGAGGACAGATAGTTACACTAGGCAAATTCCCTCTTTAAAAAGGAAAAAGTGGGTGTACCTCGCAGACAAAGAGGCAATTAGGAGAAAAATTATGTGGTTCAATCTCCCAGTCCCAGCTTCATCCATAACAGCTGGTAGACCAATACACTGGTACAAAGTAATCAGGATGAGTCGACAGATAAGGGAAGAATCAGTTTGTTTCAAAGTCAGTGTAGCTGCCAAAAACAATACAGCTAGAGATAAATAATTGACTGATTGAGGTTCATCTGGCCACTGTATGAAATAACAGGCACAATCCACAAGTAGCTACCAGTGGTTTTTACACTTTTACAAACCCAACTCTTGAAAACAACAGTGCTCTTATGAGCTGTAACTTTGATAAATGATTTATAACTACGCATCTCCCAAAACTTTGTGAGGGTGACAGCTGTTACCATACTGTGGAAGGGAAAACAGCAAGCATGTACACCCCTAGGAAGTAGAAATTTTAGTTATTACACATGACAAGGATGTCAGCAAGAAATAGGGCTCAGCCTGAGGCTAACATTAAAACCATCTGATGATCCTAACTAGGCTGCCTGTGGTTAAGTATAACCTACAAATGAGGGAGTAGAGAGAAGAGGGGCGGGGAGAGGAGGAGAATAGCAGAGATGTACACAGACTTATCTGGCTGCACAAAAAAAAAAGAAAACAGGCTGTGCATTTATTTGAGTGAGGGCAGTCTGGCAAATGCAGAGTCCTTTGTCAAAAAAGCTAAAGCAAGGTGGAAGAAGTCTAAGTATGAAGCTGCTGTGCTGATGTGTGCTTGAATAAAACACTTTATCACTTCTTGGGACAATTTGTGTGTCCTGTAACCAAACAATTGTGACTTTACTTACTTTCTGAAACACTAAAGTTATACTAAAGTTAAAGTTATACTAAAGTTACATAAATGGCATGAGTTTTCATCCAACACATCAAAGTCCACGAAGAAGAAGAAGAAAATTGAAATTGAAAACCGAAACCAAGCAGCTATTACGTTTTTATATGTGAGCATGAGTGTACAGTGGGGAGAGAAAAAACAAGTGCAGGGAAGAGAAGGGGGAGGAAAGGGAGGGGGACAAGGGGTGGAGAGAAGCGAGAGGGTGCTCGCCTGGCACAATGAGTCCTACTTGTTAGCCAGTGACAGTGTCAGGGATCGTGACAGGGTCCAGACGCTAGACACCAGCTGCAGTGGCTTGTAAATAGACTGCTGTCTCGCAGGCACATTTGCACGGCAATGGTTGCACGCACACACACACACACACGCAGAAACACACAGACATGTGGGCACATGTATATACTATGGCAGGCACACAGACAGACACTGACTTATTGTCTCTCCCAAATCTTGTAAAAGGGACAGTGAACCTCTTTGTGTCTTGCGTCCTGTTAAAGCTCTTGTGAAAAAAGAAAAAAAAGAAGAGAAGATATACATCATGCATAACTCCAAGCTCCAAAAATAATGAAGTATGCATTATTAAATTCATAAGGGTTTAATGGAAAAACAAAATCTTTCCCTTGATGTAAACTTTGTGTGTGTATGTGTGTGCACTCCCCCTCCCTCCACGGTGATAATGGGGAGCGGGGTAACACACTACATGTGTGCCCTGTGGTGCGTGGAGAGAGAAAACGCGGAGGAGAAAAAGGACCAGAGTAGGAGAGAGCTGAGCGTTTCGGGCTGAGAGGAGAGTCGAGCTGGACAGGGGGTGAAGGGGTTAAATGCGCAGGACTGATCCTGCTGAGCCAGCAGCAATACGTTAAAGTGCAAGGTTTCATTGTAGCAGATACAGAATGAAACTCCTTCCCATTAGTCACGCTAGTAACTGAAAAGACTCTTCGCACTGCTTAGCCCTTACTGCACCGCAAACACACCACAGCAACAGCACAGGTAAAGCCATTCTGATTGGCTAATAACTTCTGTGTTTGTGTGTAAACTCGCATGTTCAGTGACAGTGCGGTAATTACACTGCAGTAACGTTACTTTCTTCATTTCATTTGAAGCAGGAGAGCCGTGCACGTCTGAATACACACAACTCAGATGGAGTGACCTTTGAGGGGGATTTTCTTTTTCTTAACTCATTTTCTTTTTCTCCGTTTCTCTTCTGCCCCCCCACCCTCTTCTTGAGCAAGCCTCCCACGCCATGCTACAGGACACACTGTCTCTGAGGGGCTTAGGGAGGAGAAGGCAAAGAATACCCTTCCCCTAGTTAGAGCAGGGCAGAGCCATAATCATCATAATTATCATCATCATCACACTGCTTTAACCAAGACACACCACAGCAAAGTAAGTGGTGCAATGACGAAACAATGGAACAAACCAACCACGTAAACAAACCCATAATGGGAGGACGTAAGGTGAATCGGGTCATTACAAAAAATAAAGGAGCAACTTGTACTCAGTTCTCTCTGTTGTAGTTTTAATAGCACAATAACTTTTATTTTTGTTTACACAGAGAAAATTAATACAAGCTGACTTAAGCTCACAGCTATACTCTGGAAATTTTCCCCCAGAACTGCTAAAATCCCTAGTTAGGATACGGGATTCCTCCAGTCGTGCTTGGGATGTTCATATTCCACACATTATATTAATGCAATCTCTCCAGAGCACACTAACACACCTTACCCCTCTGGAGAAGACATATGTATTGGCTCAGACCTTTCTCCAGCCCATTTGCTTTAGTGCTCCAGAAAAAAAGCCATTTGATACTAATTAAATCAAAATGGAGCATGAAATGCTTGATGATCAACACACAAAACAAAACCCCAGCCCGGCACGTTTGTTTTCATTACAACAGGTTTGATACAGCAATACACTGTCATCTCTACATAAACTTTAAGAAGCCCTAAACATCCCACAAGGGCAGAGCAGGGAACTAGTAATATTGTTCCTGGCCAAACGTTCAGTAATAATAAAACAACAATTACCATTCATCATTCTCTCATTTCCCCTCTCATTACAACTCCAGTTACCATCAGCAGCAGGTAACAAGAACACATGGCGTGCAGTCTAATGTGGTTTACAGAGAGCAGCAATGTATAGAAAGCATAGGGCATGTTGTAAGCTACACCATATCAACCATACAGCACCGAAAAAGCTGAAAGTGTACCACAGATACTGTACATTTCAGGAACTAGACTGATCACAGACGTCACATTGCTATATGAGAATAAACAAGTAAAGTACACAAAAGAGAAACTCACAATATGTGGAAGGTTCAGGGATTTCGAGTTCTACAGCTGCATAGTTCTGCAAAGGTTGTCAGCATCAGCTGCTTACAACAGAGGTCAAGGAGTGCTGCACAAGTGTATTTAGTCTGAAACGGTCCACCTTGCAAAATTCTCAAAAACCGATTAAGTTAAGAGATTTGTTTAGGAGTGCATGCATCGTTTTGTTTTGTGTGGGGTTTTTTTCGTTTAGCATGCTGAACACAGAATGTTACCATATTTGTTTTTTATGACGCTAAAACCACAAACACATTTTTCCTGAGGGTTTAAAGGAGGATTCCTCGATGCTGGCGAAATATTGTTGATACTTGAACTCAACAGACAAACAAATACACCCCTCCCTTTAGTGCTTCTTCAGTTACTACACCCCCTAAATCCATGCAAGTTCATTGCCACAGCAACGATACCAGCTACTGGAGCAAGAATTGATCCGACAGTACAGTGACAAATTATATGTAACCACATAAGGTAAGACAGATGGAATATTTGTGACTGAATAAAAGCTCACAGGGAGAGTTAACTACAGTTACTATAGAGCTAACAGTAATACTCAGCTGCAGACTCCACTCTCTCACTGTAATCCACAGCTCGTAGCAAACATCACAGTACAAGCATATACACTATCTGCAAACTACCATGTTAACTGAATAACCAAAATTCCTCTTTGTGACTTTCAACCCTTTCAAAATCTTTCTTCAGTTTTTCGTCTTCTGACCTTCACTTTGGCTGCTGCGTACGCTGTCGTTGGAGGTGGCAGGCTCTTTTTGAGTGCACACATTAAACTGACAGCTAGTGAAGAGTAATGGTAACAGATCACAGTATAATCAAGGACCACACCTTCAAGAATTACATCCAAAATAAAGTAAACCTACATTTCACTGACTTTCAACTTAAATTTTAATAGGAGGACAAACATCTATCATTACAATTGCACGGTGCAACCGCTGATAGAAAGAAAACATCAGCTTCTTGTCACACTGTGGCACTCTAACATGATGGCCAACACCGTTGCTCATATGTAAGTTACACTAATGCATTTGATAATTCAAGATAATTTCAGGGTGTACTTGTATTGGAAGTGAATGCAGTGCCTGGTTGGATAATCCAGGCAATACTGCACACAACTGCTGACACAGGCTACCTTTACATTCTACTGAGAGAGTCATAGTGAGACAACGATTCATAACCTTTTATGAATCTAATGTAGAGTAAAATGTAGAGTAAAAGGGTTTTTCTTACTCCAGTCTTGTCACAGAGTCGCAGGGTGTTGAAGGAGCCCATGGCAAACACTTCTCCATCCGGAGCCCAGGACAAAGAGGTGATTGGGTAGTCATGGGATGATGAGGAATAAAGCAGACGGCCAAAGCTGTCCCACACCTATTGAGGGAAGATACGTCTTAAAAGGTTAGAAAAAATATTCACATACCCCAAGATGTCTAAAGGTAACCTAAAACACTGCTCACCTTATATTTACAGTCTTCTCCACCTGACAGTATGAGGTCACTGACTGAATTCCAGTCCACCTTCAATACGACCCCATCATGAGCCTTCCACTAGAGAGATGGAGAGAAACCATTTTATGTCAACACAACATGACGGTGCTACCTACAAATGACGTCTACCAAAAGTGTAAAAATGAGCATTTATTCTTGTCATACAGTTTTATGAACTGCTCAGAATTAAGCTTAACAGTTTACTTCTTCCATTTTGTATTCCTATGTTGTTCCAGCTCTCTTCATGCCTACACTTTCTACTGTTTGTACCCTATGTGCTCACTTCACCCACCCAATGGAAACAGACATAAATCTATGTCTGTGTGAGGTATTGCAGTGGTCACTGAGGATCTTTTGGAGGTCCTTTACGTGTAACTGCTTGTCACCCCTTCTTTATTTTGGAAAGCTGTGTCAGACATTAACCAAGCAGTGCTTAATCTTGGTCAGTGGATGCATGTGGTGGTAATAGCTAAGAGAGAGCAAAGGGTTGAGGAGGTGCACATGAATCCCTCCACTGTTTATCTATGGTCCCAGGTGCTATTCAGCTTCAAGAAGAATAATAAACAAATGTATCTACGAACAAGAAAAATACTCACTGGTGTGCAAGGACCTCAGTGCTGCACGCTTCTTTAAAGCAGATGTAAAGACCCATTGTTTTTTATTTCTTTTACTTAGAGAACAATGCAAATTAGGTTACCATACAGGTAGCAAATCAGATAAAACATGTTCACTAAGTAAATTGTCTTTACTTACTACACAATAATATGTTTAGTAGAGCATGTCCACATCTAGTTCGCTTTGACATACAAAGTGATAGCCAGCTTGACAGCAAAAAGCTAAAGGTAAACCTCAGCATACCATATATTGTACAGTTTGATTATGCACATTGACTTATGCAAACATGAAGGTCAACTTGAACGTCCTTTCTCGGGTCACGCCTGGTCAGTAGTCTCAGATTAAAGAATCTCACCTTCTCAGTACTAAACCTGTCATGTGACAGTAATTAAATAATAAGTATTGCTTATAATTAATTACTTCTACTACTTAATCACCTTTATAAAATGGAGTACTCCCGTTTGCCCCTGTCATAGTATTTTAAAATAATTAATTTCCCAAAATCCTTTTAGGAAATGGGAAATTTTCAGTGTAAATACTGACTGTGGGCCTCGTACCTGGAAGCTATTAAAGTCTTTTCATTTGCAGTTAATAGTCATTTTAAAAGTGAAGCATATTGTGATGGAATAAAGGGTATAGTAGCCAATATATGAAAAGTCACTGACAGCAAGATTAATGACCAAAAATTAATTTGGGAAAAATGACATCATACAGATTAATTTCTACTACTCTTATCACTCTGTGATCATTTTTAGACTGATTTCAACATACATCGCTGTAACTTTTCCAGTCATCAATTGGATACAAGTAAAGAACTTCGAAACTTGTAACATAGTTTTTACTTCATAAAATAATACATCAGGTTAGTGTACCTGTGTGAGTTTGGTGCTGGGTTGCAGAGGCTTGATGACTAGCTGTCTCCCTGATGTGTAGAGGATTCTGTCTGAGTCTGGACCCCAGGCCACAGAATAAACAGGAGACCCTGGAAGATATGCAGACATGTGTGTACACAAAAGATGACAATCTTGTATTAATCTCAAGTCAGGGACAATGGATTTGGCTTCAGCACATGAAGGTTTTTACTTGATGTCATATTTAAAAAATATGATGTATCATCTCCTGGTATAAACAATAAAACACGACTGCTATTACCTCCTCTCAAAAGCTATCACATTGCCTCAGAGATCTCACCTATAGAACAACACTTAGCTTGTAGGCACACCAGCTGAGAAAACCTGCCTAACCTCAAAACTGTAAGCACAAGTGTGTGTGTTTGCCTTTACAAGCACATATGTGAGGGAAAATGTGTGTGTATGCATTGGGTTGTGGCTGCGGCTGTGTAAAGGGGAGGGGGCCTGACATTTAACCCCACTCCAGGTGCATGTGGTTTCTCACAAATGCCAACTGGTCACATGATCTAAATCTGACAAAGACGATGAGAGGGGTTGAGACAAGTTCCTCTCTGCTCCCTCTAGCTTGCTCACTTACTTCCAACCTCTTGCTACAGCTCTCTCTGTCTTAAAATGGGTCATTGTACCCCAGAAGAACCAACATGTTCTAGTAGGTGTGTGTGTTTGTGTCTGTGAAGTTGTAGGCTCTGAAGAGAAGCCACACCTGCATTGATCTAAGTGTCATATGGAGGATGGTGCATATCTGCGGCAATGCTACTATTTCCAGGTGTTCTATAAATCTGTGAGCCTGCCGAGCAGCCCGTCACCCAGTAGCTCATTCTCCAAGCAGCTAAAGAAAAATACTTCTACGTGCTGGGCTTGACTTGCTGTTCCCCAGCCAGGTTTTCCACAGCACCTGTCAGTCAAGAAGAGTGTGCCATTCATTTCTCCATGAGCTAGCTTTTATCCACCCCGATTTTTTTTTTCTGTCCCACAACAGCACAATGAATCAATTAATAAGTAAGCCATCTGTTATGTGAATGTGGATTGAGTAATGTATCATTAGGAGTCTTTTTATCTGTTTTTAATAAAATTCCACTCCTATAAAGCTTTGAAAATTTATGGAGCTTTTAATTTTAAAAAAATCGGACAATCAACTCTGTATTTGTATTAGTCCTAATGCATACGCACAACACACATTCATGCAATCATATAACCACCATAAAGGGGAAAAAACATTTGCTACTAGATTGAAATGATCTGGCTTGAATAAAAAGAAAGCTTCTACACAAAAGGAAATTTTGTGTGCCAGCGCTGGTGTCACACGTACACTACCAGTCAAAAGGTGCAATGATGGTATGTGTGTCCAGACTTTTGACTGGTAGTTTACATGTGAGGTACATGTGCATACATGCAACAAACACACACATACACACTTAGAAAATGCAAGCTTAATCAATAAATCAATAAAGTGTTCTTAGCTTGATATTAATACAGAATGTAGAATGAAAGTCTAAAAAGTCAAGTCAAAAAAATGTAAGGTGGCAATTTATCTGAAATCTTAAGCCCTGTGAACTTGCAAGACCCATCTACAAGTGTGTTTATTCTGAGCCCAGTGTTAAACAGGGGCCAGATGAGGAGGTGAACACATGTGCCACAGCAATCTGAAATGAAAAAGGCTCTCCTAATTTGCACAAACAAAAGTGAAGATCTGTGCCCCTAATCTTCTTCATAAGGTATTTGCTTGTTGCTTTGTTTCTCCATAACTTCTTCACCCTGTCACTCTGTAAGCCAGAAGGTCCAAAAGCAATTAGTGCTGTGTGTGTATGTGTGAGTGTGCAAGACAGAGAGAGACAGAGAGGGTGTAATTGAGGACGATGTGTTGTGTTGTATTTACTAAATGCCTGCAGCTATTTGTCAGTGACTGGCTTCACATGGCTCCTGCTGCTGGCTGGCAGCTGCTATGGCTATGACATTCTTCTGTTACATCAGTCTAAAACTCAGATGGGATCTGTTCAAATTATGTGAACCAAAGTCTATATCTGTTGGAGCTCATGTGTGCACACAGTGAGGGCTCAGTTTATTGCCACTGTTTGTCCTTATATTCATAGTTGGTTACAAGTCATTATTAATTATCTCTTGATACCTAATCATTTGATTTAATAATTAGATCTACTGTCGGATCAAGTACTGCAAACAAATGGTGACCAGCAACTATTAGTCTGATAATCACACCGTGAAGAGGAAGTTTTACTAACAAATACATGTCCTGGGCACAGTTTAATAATTTTTGGTTCAGTTATCATATAAGGTTTGTTGATAATTTAGAACCATGATATCACACAAGCTCTATACACGTTCAGTTTACACTACCAGTCAAAAGTGTGGACACGTCACTTTCAGTAGTTTCTTTATTTTTAACACTGTACATTAATACTGAAGACATTGAAACTATAACAGAACAAATGTGACAACAACAACAATGTGTTAGATAAACCAAAATATGTATTATATTTTATTAGACTGTTATTTCTTTTAATATTTTAGATTGACTAAAGTATCTACATTTAGCTTTGGGACACTCATGATTTCATGAGTTAGCCACCTGCAATGGTTTTTAATTCACAGTCTTGTCAAAGACTCATTTTGTGACATTTATGGCCTTCTTAATGTGCTTTAGAACATCAGTTGTCTTTTGCAGATGAAGGGTGGGTACAGAGTCAACACCCCTATTAATACAATGCAACTATTGTATAAATCAATATTATGACAAGAAACACTCCGTTAAGTAAAGACAAAAGACAGCCTATCATTACTTTAGTAAATGAAGGTCAGTTAATCCTAATCCGTTGTCCTTTGGTCTGATGAGTCTAAATTTGATTTTTGGTTCTAACAGCCATGTCTTTGGTAGGTGTGGAGAGGGTGAACAGACCGATCCAACATTTTGGTGTGGGGATGCTTTGCTGGTGATAATATGACTGTGAGTCAAAATTGAGGGCACACTTAACCAGTCTCACATATTAACCAGCATGACTACCACAGCATTTTGGCTATTTTGAAGGATTGAAAATATAAAACATATTCTGGGATGCTTTTTGTTTACTACATAATTCCATACATGTTCTTTCATAGTTTGGATGTCTCGAATATTAATGTAGTTTTGAAAATAATAAAATTACAGAAAAAAACAATTAAGGAGAACGTGTGTCTGGTAGGGACTGGTGGTGTATGTATCTTTATCTAGGATTTTTATCCTTACCTTGATTAGCTAAAGTTGATCGCAGCATTCCACTTTTTGACCAGATCTTAATCTGTCCATCTTCTCCAGCTAAAAAATGCCCAAGAAACAGAAAAAAGGACCTCAGTGATTGAATGGTTTCATATTTGATAAATGCCAGTGAGATTGTGTATGTCCCTGTTAAACATTACCTGTGATAAGAGCAGTCCCATCATAGTTCCATCTTCCAGCCAAAACAGCTCCTTTGTGTGCTTCAACACTCTTCTCAATGCGTCCTATCTTGGATACCAGGTGGAACTTGCCTGTAAAAAGATAAAGAACTCTATGGAAAGTCCACATTCGAGACATGGCTTGTTGTGGGTGTTTACAGTCGATAATTGAGGAACACTAGTGTCTGCTGTAATTCACTGGCTACTATGAGGCTGTTGTCTTATACACAGAATACAGACACCACAAGTCTGATTCAGGTTTTTGCCAATGCAAATCACAAGCCATGACAAAAACTTTACTAAGCTTGAAATACATCATAATCCAGCACTATGAATACAAGTGTTCTATCAGTGCCCTAACAAGCAATTAGCAACAAAGACATATTTTTCCTCCCAGCTAAATTACAAACTTGTAGCACGAAGCATGTGAGTAAAACTAAAGGGATTCTGTTGGCTAAATTAGGGCAATTTCATATTTGCTAGACAAGAAGGGTGATCATGCATAGAGACAGTTATTGAAGACACTAGCCTAACATATACTTTGTGGCAGTGTGTATTAAAAAATTCTGAATGTTCTATGTAATTTCTGGCTACCCTAAAACTGCAAATCAGCACGCTGCTGCTCTCTCCCATTTCTAAATTTGGACATCCGAACAAAAGTGGATGTCTGGTCCAGCAGGTAGTGAGAAAAACAGGCATGTGTAGTTGTACTAACACATGCTGCGCATTCATGTCGACAATCTTTATCTGCGTTGCCAAACATCATGTGTGCAATGCTTTATTGTGCTGATTCATTTGTCTGCATGTTCGCTGGCAGGTGTTTTTTGATGATCTCTTATCGTGAGAACATGTTAGTTTTTACTTTAGTACTGTAAAATTCCTGATGACACACTTGTGTGAAATTCATTGCAACACCACATTGTAATTACGCGGGGTGAGAGAGAATGAGATTAATGGACTGTTTTTCCCAGCACAAGAACCAGTGATATCTTTCATGTTTAATTTGGTCCACTCCAAGTCAATTTTCATTCTCCACAATATTCTTTATGGTAGAGTGGAAAGCCATGGGGAAATATTATGTACAAATCAAAACTTTAGTGTATGCATTAATACATTTAATGTCTTGTTTAGAAAACAGAAACAAAAAAATATCACCATAAATATGATTTAAAAACAAATTTTTCACATAATGCCCGGAACTGTAAAAAGGTTCTAACTGCATATGCACTATAGAAGAAAAAAAACTCCTTTAAAATACTGGCAGTGGAGGCTGAGCAATCAAACAATGTTAGGAAAAGCCACAATGTTAATTTAGAGTCTCCCCCCTTTTAATGAAACTCTGGCAGTTGGACTGGTTTCTTTTCAAATACATGTGTGCCAAATCCTTCCTTGCACACCAGACTTAACAAAACTCTGTCACTTGTTTTCAGTGGAAAACAAAAAACCTATTTCAAACATTAATTATAGCAACTGTGATATTTGTTTAATTGGAACAAAGTAAGAAGCAGAAGAAAGTTGCAAAAATGAATCATAACAGAGTTTTCACTACTCCTTGGTCTGCCAGAGAAAATTGCTGCTTCAGTTTGTGGGTGTGTTTATGCAACCCTACACTGCCATTAGTGTTGTGACCACACATTGCCTGCCATAATAGTACATCCATTTTCTCTGTGTTTATATCTAATATAGGCTCAAGAGGGCCATGTACATGCACATCACGCTGACTGTGTCGCCAACTTTAGTATTACAGATATACAGACACACAATGGAAATTGAGTTGTAGTGACTTGAATACTGAAGGGCTACTGATATGTAGAGCAAACACAAACTCACTCTTTGACTATGATTCTAAAATGACCCTTGTCCTTAAGTGATATTGTGAACATTAAAATGCTTCTCCCAAATATGATCATTCATGCCTCAGTATGTAGGTGAAATAAGAATTATTGCATGAGTATAAAACTGGTGATCATCTTCTTTAACTATCAATAGTAAGTCCTAAGTTGATGCCAGATTATTATAGGTAAGCAAGACCCCTTTACAATAATCGGTTTAAAAAACAGAGGGGAAAAAAGAACAGAAGGCAATAAAAACTCTGGGTTTTTTTTTGCATATGACAAATTCTATGCTTCAGCAATTCCTCACTAGCAATTACCCTCTAGGACATTTTTTGAATGCTCAGTTGGATCTCTGCCATTGCCTGTTCATTTAGTGAACAACTTGTCAACTAAAACCTCCATACAGAATCTAACAAAACACTGTAACCCAGTGGGCATCTTTTGAGAATAAAGAGACTTGCCATCAGTGCTGGTGAGGACAAAGATCTCAGCCTGGGTCTGTTTCTTGCCACCAACAGTTTTGGGGAACCAGTGTAGGTCAATGGGGTAAATGTCCTCTGGCAATTTGACAACCAGACTGGTCTCACTGGTCAGCAGGTTCCATTTGAGGATCTGGTGGTCCTCACTGCATGAGTACAGTTCATCTGCTGTGGTCCAGCCAACACAGCTCACAAGTTCCTTATGTGATCTGGTGTTAAGGTTATATATTTTATTGATCATATCAAATACTACAGTGTGGCTGTAATAAATAAAGTCGTCTAAAAAAACCGTGATCAGATTCTTGACATAGTTAACGACAGATGATGAACAATCCACGTCATATTAACAGTAATACTGAGTAATATGAGTAATAACAGCAGCGTTTCGTATTATGTTATACTGATATCTATTTTAGCTGAACAGAACGAGGTTAGACGGCCAGCGACATCATAAAAAGGATATGTTTGGGCTCCTTTAGCAGCGATGTTTTCAATCTCATGGCGGAGGTTTGCGCTGTTGATTCCTAAACGAACAAGGAATTATCAGTGAGTGAAAGTCTCTTATCAAACACACATCATTAAACGAAAGGGAAGACCCAAACCACAAAACGTACTCCGTAAATTAGACGAGGCAGCTCCTGACATGCTCCGGTACACGAAACGGAGAGAAGAACGAGCGTCTGCAGTTGCTACGGTACCTGCCACCGTTGCTAACGTGAATCCTCAGATGTCCCCGAGTCTCGCCTCTGACTTAAATGCTAACGTTAAGTTGGTCTAGGAGAGTAAGACAGGCATCGCTCTGTCGTTTCCGACTTTACTGTGGTTCAGCCAGGAATGTATGCGTATCATTTACTCCGGCAAAAGATGCAAGAAAAGTCAGTGCACTATAAAGCAAGCCAATCAATCACATTCAGCAATTTATCGTTATCGCTAGGAGGGATAACTTCAAGTCGCCATTTAATCCGGGTCATAAACAGCATGAAAAGTCATCGCGAGAATTCCAAATCTCGCTTCCTACACAAATGCTTTAAATTATTTGCAAGTGACATTTGTAAAATAAATGTCTTTAATAGGACTCGTTAAAATCAAAAAAACCTAACATTACTTGCTTATAAATGTTTCTAGAAATATAAATATTATTTGAGGAGAGACGTCGCTCTACAGTTACCAGGCAACCGTTTGAACACGTAGAAACAACATTACGATCTGCATCTGTCAGTAATCTTACATAATTTATAACACTGTAAGGGATAAATATTGTTACTTCCAGTGTTTATTCGTCTAAATACCTTTGCCCTATCATTATCGTTTTTTTGGAGCGAGACTGAGTTGGCCTCATCCCCTTTTTTGAATTTCGTGTTTTTTTCCCCTGCCCTTTGAACGTTCCATGGTGCCTTGCGTCAGTTTGTAACGAATTTGGTTCGACAGCACAGTTTAGGCGCCATTTACAAGTTAGAGGTTTCAAGTAGGAGAGAGTCTCGGTATGACACCGGACTAATTTTGTGGATTATATTTGACAAACTTTGGATTGTCGAACGCTTTTTCGAATTTGTGACTTGGGTGAAAAAGGAAGATTTCTGACAGACCGTGTGCTCACTGCGGAAGGTATATAGAAACGGTTTAGTTGAGAGAAATGAGTGGGTTCCGTCTATTTGCTGAAATGTATAACGTTAATGTTCGTTTGGAGTTAGAGCTAACATTAACAACACTTTAGCTACAGTTTAATATTGGCTGTGGCGGAAAACGTATTCATCGTCGTTAACCTTAACGTACTCTGAAATGTAATGGATTACCATATATTAGGGCAGCGTTTGCCTTTTCGATGACGTACACGCACACACTTAACAGTAACATGCAACTTCGCTAATGTTAACGTAATTTTGGTGATCGACGCTAAACATTGAGCCTCCCGATTTTTATTTGGGTAATGTCAACTACTCTGGCTTTACCTCACGTTAGTTGGATTCATGCTAAGCACCCTTACAGTTTGTATAACGTTAGCTTGGAGTGCAGTTAACGTGACATTGTCCCGTTAACATAACATATTAGTATCCTACATAAGTTTGCTATTCAAAATTAGCCATCATGTTAGCTATAGCTAGTTCTGCTGCGTTGTTTAACATCAGATAGTTAGCGGTAGCTGCTAACGTTAACATGAGCATAACGAGACTAGCAGAGTAACGTGGCAATGTAGGTGCTGCGGTTATTTTTATACATGGGCCTTACCAATTTAACATGATTAATTTGGTAAATTTACGTGTAACAGTTACTTTTAAAGTAGCCCAACGTTGCCGTTAACATTAGTTCCTTGGATGTGCTTGCCCATTAGCTAGTGAGTTAGACTGCCCCGTCTACACCTCCGCCCCCAACATAAAACTTGGGGGGATGAAAGTTAATATTAGTGTCACTTGAAGACCTCGATCAATTTAGGACGTTGTATCTTTGCCACTGACCAGAGAGCCGGTTAAAAAGCGTCTGTTCAGTCATGGTCATGTAACATAGACTAGACTAAGCTATGTGGAGAAAGAGTTTAGCTATTTGCATATTAACTGAATTGGTTTGACGTTACGTTAAACGTACTTTGCTATTTTCACACATTGCAAGGATTATTAGCTGTACAACTTTACGCACACACACGTTGACAACTTTAGATGCCGAAGGTTACTAAAACGTTTCTGTCACAGAAGGAGGCCATTATTATTTACTGTTATCCGGATTTTGTATTGAATAGCAACTAGATCTCTATATTCGTCCGCATAGTAGCAGCTATTTCATCTCACGTTATCAGGCCGAGAGTTTTTTTTAACTCCGTTTGTTCAGGTGACAAGCTCGTACGCACAAATCCACGTTGTTACTTTAACCATTATTGTAACAACTGCTATATGAAAAATATACCGACTAAGAGTTAGATGGGCGGCAGTGAGATCAGACTGTGGTAATGATTAAAGCCTAACAACAGAGTAGCTGCCTGTGACCGAGTAAAAGTGGAGTTTGGAGATTAACAGGCACACAAAAAAACACTCATGGATATTCCTTTTTACCAATGACTCCTTCAGATTTCAAATCATGCCTTCAAAAACTGCAAAGAGTTCAACTGCCTCCGCCAAGCCGAGAGGGAAAGGGTCGCAGCCTCGGGATGACTCCGGAGACGAGCTGGATGTACCCCCTCAAGAAACCAACTCCAATGGCCAAGAGGAGGCACCACCGACAACTGGCAAGTAACAAAGGGTGTTTTGGTGTCTGTGAATCTAAATAAGTTGCGCTCACTCAATACCGTTGCGTGTATTGCTGAAATGCTAGTGGCCAATTGGCACAGCTGTGAAGCTTTTTTTCCTACTTAAATCTCAACACGTAGTTAGAGTGGCTGATATATTTTGCCAGTCATCAATAATTGTAATAAGAATTTAGAGATGGCTTTGATATCGTCGAGTTTACTTCTTTCCTGGATCTTCTCAGCAAACGAGGTAATTTATTTCGGATAATGAAATGTTGTATGTAGTAGATCAAAAGCGTGTTTGGCTTCATTCTTATAACTTGGCATGAAATAATTTGTATGCGAAGCTTAAGATGCATGTTGACATTAATTGGTGTTTGTATTGTTTGTGATATGTTGAAATGTTTCACTTGGTGTGTAGTGGCAAGAATTTAATTTACAAACATCGACCCCTTAGCTTGTTTATGCTTATGTGAGCACAATAGATTTTAGACAGGTCGTTGTGTCTTGGTGTGGTGGGAACATAATCGGTTTTACGTTTGATATTATTATCACTAAACAAGATTTCCCCTTCCTGTGTTTCGAGTGTAGTGTTCAGCATGAATGAAAATGTGACGTTGATGATAGAAATTTGCACTTCAGTTATTTATTATCGACGAAATGAATGTGGCGCATCCCCTCTCACGTATCAACGCTTCTCGGGAGAGCGTTTGTATAATAATGTGGGTTCGTTCATAAGCAGCAGCCATCGTCTCTTTCTGTTTTGGTCTGGCTCTTGTTTTCAGAACAAAGAAAAATAACGCCTGTCAACTTTCTCGGGAGTCCTTGTTTGACTGCTCTTGTAACTTGCTGCCAGTGTTTTGTTTGTTTGTTTTTTTGCTCATTTACCCCTCCCCCACGCACCACTGCCCCCCACCTGAAACGACTCGCACAGAGGAATAAAAAAAGTTGTACTTTTTTTGTGCCACAGATCCGTCTCAGGGGGAAGCTGCCGAGGTGGTTGATAATCGAAGTTTGGAGGAGATTCTCGGTAGCATCCCTCCACCCCCGCCCCCAGCAATGACCAATGAACCGGGCGCTCCCCGTCTGATGATAACACATTTAGTTAATCGCAACTTTAAATCTTACGCAGGCGAGCAGATTCTGGGGCCTTTTCACAAGGTACGACCAAACATGGTTACAAATGTAAATCCCAATGTAGGAAAATACTTTGTTGTGCTAAGCTTACAGATTTACCATCATTAGTTTAGTTTTTCATTTCTATTGTTTTGAGCTTCATATTATGAAGCTTTTGGCTTGTTTAGTGGTAGACATGGAAAAGAAAAGCTAAAAATATAAGTGATTCTACAGTCTAACATTTGTTTAAAAAAAAGAAATTCAAAGTGGAAAAAGTCACACTCCTCCATTTTGATTCAGTGAGTGTATCTTACAAGGGATATAGATCTAGTTGTGTGCTGACATTTCCTTGAAATTATGACAGTCTTTAAACTTTTTCATTTCACATTTTTTTGCTTTTCTTATTACTTTGAAAATATTGGTATATTCAAATAAATCTTACCTACACTCTCTCAGAATACATTCACTATCACAATCTTTCTGTTCAAATGTTAATACATAGCTTTTAATGTAATTACATTTATTGTATTTGTAGCTTGATGCCCGGTATGTCTATAAAGTTGATTTATACTAATTTTTTATCTTCTCTCTTACCTTTCCCCCAGCGCTTTTCCTGCATCATTGGTCCAAATGGGAGTGGGAAGTCCAATGTGATAGATTCAATGCTCTTTGTGTTTGGATACAGAGCCCAAAAAATCAGATCGAAAAAGCTCTCTGTGCTGATTCACAGTTCTGATAAACACAAAGATGTGCAAAGCTGTACTGTGGAGGTGCATTTTCAAAAGATTATTGACAAGGTATATATTTATCTCTATATCTCTGTGACACAGATACACACTACACTCTCTCTGGCCTCTACTAAATTATTCAATGCAAAGTCTCACTTGCAAGATGATTACACATATTTTCTAGTGGATAGATATTTTTCTTAAATTTTTTTCCCCTTTCAGTCCTCATGAGATAATATTGCTTCACAATTAGCACATTAGTGACTAAACAAAGACTCAAAACAGTCATGAAAGTTACAGCTAACACCTCCACTTGCCATAGTCAATACATAGTTTGCTATAATTGATCCCTCGATTTTTGAATCATTTTTATTTTTAAAAACTAGGTTCTACTTGTTTGATTGTGCTGTGAAAGTCATTAATGTGCTTATTTATACTAAGAGGCATTTTTTATTTTTTTGCATTACATCACAAATGACTGTGGAAACTGACTTTAGTTAAAAAAAATTAGATTTCAGTGTATTTCTGTGTTTGTTCTTTTACAGGGGGTGTGAATAAGTTTTGCATTGGCCACTGTTGAAATATCTAATCCTTTCCGATTGGTTCATCAGTCCACAATAAATTAAAATCAAGTTGTTAAATTATTGCCATAATTCTATTAACTCAGTTGGTTTAACAATCTGCTATTTTAAATACTTGTAAATATTTTTCTAACAAATAGTGTACACCTCTGAAATTGTTGGACTTATACTATTACATTAATAGGCAGGCCTTTTTGTATCATATTTATATAACTCATCATCCTCAATAACATGTTTGTATATTTTGCAAATATAAAGTAAAATAATACAGAGAAGTTGATTTTTTTTTTTTTTACACATGTTAATGTGGCCAGACTAGATCTGATGTGTGCTTTTTCTTAATTGTTTTTAATGTGGGATATTTTTTTTCTAACCACTGTCTTTGTCAGTAACCACGAATTTGTCAGTTTTATGAACCTTATTATTTGATGTGTAGAGCTGTTTGAGTTTCTTCTAAACTGTTCTACTCTAAGCAGCTCTGTGTCTTCTGCCCCTCCCCCCTCTGAGCCAGGAAGGAGATGACTACGAAGTCATCCCCAACAGCAAGTTCTATGTTTCCAGGACTGCCAACAAAGATAATTCTTCAGCCTACCATATCGATGGAAAGAAAGCCACGTTTAAAGAAGTGGGGGCTTTGCTCCGAAGTCATGGTATTGACTTAGACCACAACAGATTTCTGATCTTACAGGTAATAGTAATTTTTTTCATGTCATTTTCTGTTCCACTTTTAACTGCTTTTTTTTTTTTATCCCTGCTGTGACCATCTCATTCTGTCATATTTCCTGCTCTTTTTTTTCTGCCCAATTTCTAGTCCTTATTGAGTGAAATGTTTTGTTACCTGTATATGGGAATAACCTGTTGCACTGTTATTGGAAAGGAGAGGATGTGCCCTCTGCCAGCCCTTAGACTGCTATAGCAGCGCATCATGGTTTGAAACAATGTGGATCAGGTGCGAACCATTATTTGCTGCTTTAGGATTTTAAGGAAAAATGCATTTTTAACCATTTGAATGGACCTGGATGTCACTGGCTATAATACAACAACTGACTCAGATTTTTTAATGGAGCAATCTTTGTTGAGGTTAACTCACCAGTGGGGACAGGTTGGATCCCCTTTTCCCTCCCTTTCCCTTGTACCTGCCACGCTTTAGCAGCACGTAAATATTGGCGTGTGAGAATAGACCCCAACCCCAATATTAGCAGTGCTGCTTCAGTGTGGCAGGATCAAACACCCTCCATGGCTTTAATATTGGTTCAGCATTATATTTGTGTTGTTGTTGTTGTTTTAACCACCTTAATAATGTAACACATTTCTGTATAATTTTTGCTGTTTCCTTGATGTATTTTTTACTTTAATTTTTCATTATTTTTTTCTTTGCATTGTGTTACACTGAGCTTGAACCAGTTCAGTAGTTACACTCATACGCCCTCTGATGACGTGTTTTAACCTACCAGTTTTTACTGATTATTCGAAGCCTTGTGGGATGATGAGTCATGTCACAGTAGAACAAATGACTGATTAGATCTTTGTTTTCCCAATTTTTTTATTAGAATTTCTTATTCTTACAGTATGTGGTAGTTTCAGATAAATACTTGGTACTTGTGGTTTTGTGGCTAGTTGGTTAATTACATGTGTTCTGCTTGAATTTTTTTCTACGAGGGTGCATGGCCATTCACACCCTCCTTGGATGCTATATTTTCAGTTCTGTCTGTGACATGGCTGCATGACTATGGGAATACGCTGTTGCTTGTTCTCCAAGGTCACTTTTCCATGCCTTTGGCTAAGGGGAAGCTGTCTATTTTGTGGACTGTTCAGAGCAGAGGATGACGTGGGATTTACTCCACCCCATCCTCTTCAGGCTTTTCCTTTCTTTGACACATAAAAGTAATATGTGAGTTGCTCATACACATAAATGAATAATAATTATTATTTAGTTTTTACCATACGTGGTTTAAATGTGTGTTTTGCTAATAATTGTTATTCTAACTTGGCATATTCCAATAAATAAATAAAAAATGAGCACATGTCCAGGCAAATATAATCACACCTTGTAAGTTGTCCCTAGGTGGTATGTATGCATAGTAACATACATGTAGTGGTAAATTCAACAAAGGTGTATCTGGAATAAGTCAAAATATGCACACTTAAGGACATTAAATCACTTGTTATATTTTAAGTCCCTTAGTAATTCCAATCTTAACACAAGTTCTGTAGTGGGTAGAGATTGTTGGTTGGGGGAGGTGGTGAGGTGACAATGTTTTATTACAACATTAATATTTCAAAGTGTTCTGAAACGTGTTTAACATATCTGTTTATATATACATTTACTCATTCATCAGATTAAATTGTACAGTTTTTTTACTTAGTTTTTTTGCTCTTGTTGTTATGAGTTTCTCTGGGTAGGAATGTCTTTTTCTTTTTTTTTTCTTTTTTTTTTTTCTCTCTCTCAGAGGAAATCTGTGGAAAAAATGTTTAGTAGACATGTACACATGAGTGTGTGTATTTGTAAACCAGCATTATGGCAGGTTTGCAGTTATGAATTAAGTTATCACACATTTTAATGAGTGTTGTAAGTGCTGTTTTTATTTTAGTCTCATCAATTTTAAGTTTTTTATTTTATTATAAATTTTAATTAGTTTTTATTGGTAACATTGATGAATAATTGGAAGAATGTTTTTGTCCTTTTGCCGTTCTGAACTATATCTAGGGAGAGGTGGAGCAGATTGCTATGATGAAGCCTAAAGGTCAGACAGAGCATGATGAGGGCATGTTGGAGTACCTCGAGGACATTATTGGTTCATGTCGCCTCAAGGAGCCAATCCAAACTCTGTCCCGCCGCATTGAACTACTTAATGAGCAGAGAGGAGAGAAGGTGACATACACTCAGACAATATCTGCTCACACAGTCATTAGCTAACCAGCTTTTTCTCCTGTGTCCTAACTTTGGTTGCTGTGCATTTGTGCAGTAGAGTTTGCAGACTTAAGTAATATAAGTTGGTACTGGGCCAAGTACCTTAGACATGATTATATCATTGCTTGCTCTATTTGCTGATTTATTTTCTGTAAAAATCAGTGAATAATGCATCAACATTGTGTTGTTTTATAATGTTGACATGATACTTTTTTTAATTACACTCTTTTCTTTTTGTATTATGTAACTAACAAGATACTGGAGTATTTAGAAACAAGTAAATGCTACTACAGATTCAAAAAAATATTTATGTGGCAAGAATGATGGATCTTTGCATTATTTCATATAATTTATGATTAGAAATTGTATTGGTTTTCTCACCTGATATTCAACACTGCAATGTGTTCACTGTCCTAGCTTAACCGGGTTAAGCTAGTAGAGAAGGAGAAGAATGCTTTGGAGGGAGAGAAGAACAAAGCTGTGGAGTTCCTCACACTGGAGAATGACATTTTCAAACACAAGAGTCAGCTCTGCCAATATTATGTGTGAGTTCTCCAGCATCATCTTTTCTGTTCATGGCAAATTAAACAATATGTCATCTCATTAGATTTCAGTGAACACCTGTACAATAGAAAAGAAGAACATGTTGAATGAATTAATTCAAATTGTATGGTGTATTGTTAAACCTTCACAAGGGCAGCATGACGCTTCTCATAGCCACTTGTTTTATGTGTAAATTATTAAGTTTAATCTCTTTAATTTGCCATTAGGCATGATCTGCAGAAGCGTGTGGTGGATAAAGAGCAGGAGAAGCAGAAGATCCTAGACGATACCAAGGAACTCACTGAGAAAAACACAAAAATATCAGAGGAGATGAACAAAATGAACCAAGAGCTCAAAAATGTGGAGAAGTGAGGCATTTTTTGTTTTTCTTTTCCTCTGTTAACCAGTGTAGCATGCTTAGAAGGTTGCTAAATCTTCTACATATTCAATAATTCTTGTTGTCAGGGCTTCTCTAGCTCTGAACGATTTCCACAGATATGTAGTCTAATCTTTTTGGGAAAAATAATTTCATGTGTTAATTCTTTTCAAACATGATTAAAAAAAATTCTAGATTTACTTATTACTACTTATTACTTAAATTTCATATTCCCCCCTCCCCCCCATGATTGACTTGAATGTACCCAGTAAATATGTCTTTGTTCCATCAGGAAACAATATAAGCTCAACAAGTACATTGAGACCCAGAAGGAGAAGTTCACCCAGCTGGACCTGCAAGATGTTGAAGTGCGTGAGAAGATTAAACACTCCAAGAGCAAGAATAAGAAACTGCAGAAGCAGATGGAAAAGGACAAAGAAAAGGTGCATTGACCTTTAAACGGTGGTCAAATGTTACACGCAGTTGAACAACTTCATTTAGCTTGGTATTACTATTGGTTACTTTGCTGTAGTCGATTGATTATTTTACTTGAACAGTATCACAGCAGACATACCCATGATGTGTCAGCAAAGCATGACTGTTGCCATTTTAATTTTCAATAATTACCCATTGACAAATACAAACTTACGCTAAGTGAGAAACCAGGACCAGTGGTATGACACTCTGTGTTACTGTGTTTATTTTGTCCTGTGGCCAAGAAAGAAACATGGGCACTAAAAATACAGTTTCCGCTGCTTATAGAAAACACAAGGGCTGTTGTTTTGAGGTCTAGAGAAAAAGACATTTGTTAAAGCTTTACAGAAACCCACATATGTAAGTTTTAGATGATTGCAGAGTTACAGCTACATTTTAACCTGTATCTGCATCTTATGCTTATTTTATTCATGTTAACCTTGTACATTTGTGTTGAGAAGGTGTAAAATGTGTGTGAAAGTAGTACAGACAATGGGGTTTTTAAACAAAAAAAACAAGCTACTGGTACTTTTTCAGTTTTCTTTTTACCATGATTTTTTTTTATTAATTGATTTTATCCATAGAAAAACATAAGACCTGTATAAAAATATTAATTCAGATTTCTTTGCAGGAAGAGATATCTGCTCTTAAGTAACCACCAGGGGGCTGTGAAGTAACACACAACTAGATTGTTTGTGTGTGTGTGTGTGTGCGCGCACTCTGTTCACTATTAATCATGCTTCCGTCTCTCACTGTTTCTTTAACTTGTGTACTTACTTAATTTTTTTGCAAAAATATAGAGTCAAGATTTCCTTCTTAAGTCTGTAGGTACATCTTCTCATTGTCCTCTCTGCTCTAAAACATTATCTGCTCCACCTACAATGGTTGTGCTCTGGAAATGTCTTGGTCAGAGGGGGGAGCTGGGCAGAGACCTCTGGGGAACAGTGTTCTGCTGTGTGGTAGTCAACTATGGCCTGGCTTGTGTAACACTCCCAGCAGCCACATTCACATTTCACCCGCAGTTCACCCTACAAAGCATAGACTACACACACACACACCACTCCTTGCCTTGTTTCAGCCCTGCCAAGCAGCAGACTGTTAAGCCAGTCTTAACCAGGACTTTCTCAGTGCTGAATGTGTGTTTATAGTTGATTACAGTTGTGTGTTTTGGCCTGTTTTTGAATGTTTAGCACAGTTGCATAAAACTGGCAGTGGCAAGAAACCTATTCAGTTCATTTACTCCTTACACCTCTTGTCTTCTAAAGTCACTTCCTCCCATCATCTTATTTAAGAAGTAAAGAGTAAGAGTGTGTATTGATGAACTGTGTCCTCAAATTGAACCTAGACAGGTGTAGCCACTGTTGCTTAGAATCTAGAGTAGAATACATCTTAACTTTGAGTGTGTGTGAGTGCGTGCGCGCACACACATGCTTGCTCTTGTCTGATTCATTTTTCAGCTAGAGGAAGTGCGTGGTGTCCCGGCCAGCAGTGAAAAGGCCATCTCTGAGGCAACAGCTCGCAACGAAGAGCTCGAAAAGCAAAAGGTAAAAGAAGAGGAAAAACTGAAGGAGGTGATGGAGAGTCTGAAGGAAGAGACCAGTGGTTTGCAACAGGACAAAGAGGTGTGTACACATTTTGATGTTTGTTGCTGGAGTTTGCATACTTAAATTTAGATGGAGAACATTTAGCATTGTTTATGTAAAATATCAGTTATTGTTTTGCAAGACTTACCTATTGTGTTCTCCAGACCAAAGAGAAAGAGCTGATGGAGCTAAGTAAAGCTGTAAACGAGACCCGTTCTCGTATGGACCTGGCTCAGTCAGAGCTTGACATCTACCTTAGCCGTCACAATACAGCTGTGACACAGCTCAACACAGCTAAACAGACACTTCAGACGACCTCTGACACGTTGCGGGAGCGTCGTGCTGCCATCAAAGACCTAGAAGTCAAAATACCCCAGAAGGAACAGGAGCTCAAGAAGGTAAAACCAAATATCAACATAGTTTAGAAGGCATTTTGTTGACATTTGACATTTGTTATACCGCTAAGCTTAAACTTGCTACATTTGTGTTAGCTTCTCCTTGAATTTCTATTTCCCTTTTCTCTGCAGGATGAGGAAGAGCTAGAGCAGCTTATGAAAATGGATAATGACACTAGGGAACAGGTGAGGGAAATGAGGCAGAAGGTGGATGAAGCCAAGAGCTCTTTGTCCTCCAACCGCAGTCGCGGAAAGGTCCTGGATGCTCTCATGCAGCAGAAGAAGAGTGGCAGAATCCCTGGCATCTTTGGGAGATTGGTAAAAAGCTGTTATAACATATTAATATGCAGAGTTACTGAACAACAATTTAGCTTATGGGCATTAAGCCACAGTGTGCACAGCGACTTTAGTCACATTATTTACAATGTATTTTATTTCACTTTTAGTCAATAATTTTCTGGATTAAAGGAACAGAACGCTATAATAGCTCTATTATTGATTATTTTGGTGCTTGTAGGGGGACCTTGGCGCCATAGATGAGAAGTATGATGTGGCCATTTCCTCTAGCTGTGGTGCTCTGGACAACATCGTGGTGGATACGATTGACACAGCTCAGAAATGTGTCACGTTCCTCAAAGAACAGAACATTGGTGTTGCCACCTTCATTGGTCTTGACAAGGTAAAGATAAAAAGGGTGTACATTGGTGATTTGAAAACAACGATTTTAAACAGCTAGCTACTACAACTAGCTTCTCTATGTTCTCCTTCATTCTCAATCCTCCTCGCTTAATCTGCTCAGATGAAAGTTTGGGAGAAGAACATGACTCCCATCCGCACTCCAGAGGAAAGCCCTCGTCTCTTTGACATGGTGAGAGTGAAAGACGAGCGCGTGCGACCAGCATTCTACTTCGCCCTCAGAGACACCCTGGTGGCCCAGGACATGGAACAGGCCACAAGGATGGCCTTCCAGAAAGACAAACGCTGGAGAGTGGTCACCCTGAAGGGACAGATAATTGAGATGGCTGGTACGTGTCATAACATAAACCTTTTTTTGCTCACTAGCTCATGTGCTGATTACTCTTTCGGTGAAGAAAATACAAACATCCCTTTTGGTTTTGTTTGTTGTAACTTTGATTGACACCATTTTTGGTGTGTGATACACAGGAACCATGACTGGAGGAGGAAGAGTACTGAAGGGCAGGATGGGTTCTTCTATTGGGACTGAGGTCTCCCAGGTGGAGGTGGGTGTGTGTGGGGGGGGACACCTATCAGGGTTGTTGTGTATCAGATAGCTTGGAGTAAAAACATTCTTCTAACTGACAAAATTCAATGTAATGTATATCTGGTCTTAATTCAAGACATGTCATTTTATGATGTGGGGGAGATATGTTTCACATTTGCACTTGATTAGAATCAATTAATGCAAGTGCAACAGTGATTATTCAGAGCAGAACATCTGCAACTACGCTCAGAACACCTGAAAGCTATAATACTGCATGTTCAATAATTCCCCCACCGCTAATTGTTAGTGGAAAAAAATTCCAAATACATTGCATATATGGTCGTTGATGTTTTGGCAAAAGAGAGAGAAGGTTGGTATGACACACAAATATGATCAGTCCCAGAGCAATACTTAATTTAATAATTTATAACAGGACATGCTCATATTTAGTAGACCATCTTATAACAAATGGGCACATTATCTAAACAACAGAAGCATAAGAATATTTTATTAGTTATATTAGCAAAGATTTGGGTTTTATGTGTCATAATACTATTTTCAGTATTTAAAACTAATTTACTGTATTGTTGTACACCAACAAATCTGAGACATTAATATTGTAAAACTCTCTGTCAAAGAAGACATTTTAGTCTTTACTTCAAGAAAAGAAAGCTTCATAAATGACTCCTAATTCATGCTGTAAGCTGGGAGCACTGCTGTTTGTTTTCTGTATGTTTCTTAGAAGGCATTTCTAGGGGCCTGATGAATATAGATTGTGCTATCCAATAATCAGCAAGCAATTTTGGACAAGACATGATGATTTTCGTGTGTTTTCTGCAGCTTGATCGTATGGAGAGCAAGCTGAACGACAAAGTGTTGAAACTGCAGGGCTGCCAAGAGAGAAGGCTGCAGCTGGAGGAGAACATCCAGCGCTTGCGGCCACAGCTCCGCGACATGAAGAACACCCTGGAAAAATATTCCAACACCATGAATGTACAGCAAACACACCTCTTGCCTTTCATTTACTCTGCTTCTGTCTCACTTATTTGTCATCTAAATAATGTCTTCTATTCATAGCCAACCATAATATGTGACTGTATTAACTGATGAAAAACTCTTAGCAAGTCTGTCTGTGACTGAGTATTTTCCATCTTTTCTTCCCTCAGAGTCTAGCTGACCAGGAGGCTCACTTGAAACTTCAGATCAAGGAACTTGAGGCCAATGTTCTGGCAGCTGCCCCAGACAAGGCCAAACAGAAACAGATGGAGAAGAGCCTAGAGGCTTTCAAGAAAGGTAGAATCCTCCTGTAAACTGTAAAGACAAATGTTGTTGTTTATGGGTAAATATGTTAATAAATACATTTTTATTATTTGTTAAAAAATTAACTTCACAAATGGAGTGGACATTTTGATTAATGTTTTATGTCTAAATGAGTTTCCACGTACAATCAGTTTAATCTCTCTAAACATACAGCATCAGACATTCAGTGCTCAATATGAATGTTATTGTTTTTTCTTATTTCTTCCTCATGGTTTCTTGTCTTGACAGATTATGAGGCAGCATCCAATAAAGCTGGGAAAGTGGAAAATGAGGTAAAAAGGCTCCACAACCTGATTGTTGACATCAACAGCCACAAGCTAAAGGCTCAGCAAGACAAACTTGACAAGGTCAACAAGGAGTTAGATGACTGCTCCTCCACCATAACAAAGGCCCAAGTGGCCATAAAGACGGCTGACAGGTGAGCAAATAATGCATGTTTCAGCTCTGTAATTACATGAGTACTTGGTTTACATATGTGTTGTTCAAAGTCAGAAGCCTTTATTGTACTTCTCGATTGTATGTTGGAGAAACATGTCAACTACATTTGAATATATTTGTTGGTAGTTTATTGTTTTTTTGTTTATAAATCCTGTCCTAAAATCTGAATAATTGGAATTAACAGGTTGATGTTAAATTTAAAAGGGGTATTCTGTACTGCTTTCATTATTCTTCTTATTTTTTTCATTGATCTTTAATTTCAGTAGTACAATTATCAATATCTGTGTTAAATTTCTCAGTAATGTGTCACTAAAGCATCCAGAGCTACCCACATGGCTCATAAAGAGACAGAGCTGCACATACATTTTCTTGCCTGTTTATGAGCAACACACTGTCCCAAGGTTTTGTGTGTAGTGAAAGTCCATTAATCAGACTCCACTAGAAGTCATTCTGTTTAAATGCTTAATTCTTTTGATTGTCAACATCTGTGTCAGTTGTTTCTTTCTGAGAAAATGTACAGTACATATGTACACCACATATAGGTGACATTAGGTCACAGAAACACTCACCTTCCTGTTGTGGACAGTGATTTCTTTGAGTTAATCAGTGTTATGGCAGTTGCAGATAAACTCAGCATCTAGCCCTTCCTGTGTCTGGAATATGAAGATTGATTGTGTGGGCTGGTGTACTGTTTTACCAAACCACTGGTACTGCATGTGATGTGGTTTGTTTGGATTGACTCACTCTATGATTGGCATTGTAGCATGTTCAGGAAAAATTGAGCTCTGTAGGAACATTTCATATATCATACATATCAGTACCTAAACAGGTGGTGGCAGTAGTGCAGCATTTTACTCTAAAGCGGAGGTAAAAGAGGGTTTATTTGTTTGTCCCCTGATATTGTTCTCTGCCTGTTCTGTGATGAAGCCATAACCCGCAATGTCTGCTCTGTATAAACAGTGTACAGGACAGAATCAGAAATGGTATAGTTTCTTCTGTAAAACAGTATAAATATAGAAATGACACAAAGTTCCTGGTGTGGATGCAGGTTATTTTAGCACACAGGCAGAGTTTTAGAACATACAAGGCTTAATGTGGATGTAGTCAAAGTACTGAAACATTGTATAGTAGTGCTAAAACTGCTGTTGCTCCTCTGGTAATGTGCTCTTTTCATTACACCTCCAGTGTCAACACAGTGTTAGTGTGGGTTAGCTGTTCACTTTGATAAACACTAAAAAGTTCTTGTAAACATGTAGACAAGATAGTTGCTCTTCAGCAGCCACTCGAAGCACCGTTTTGAGCCTGACATTACCAGTAGTTTTTCATGGCAACAGTCTGACAGAGGCTTTTTTTCCTCCTTCTGTCTGTGTCTTCAGGAACCTGAAGAAATGTGAGGAGAGTGTGACTCGTGTGCAGGGTGAGCTTGAGGAGAATGAAAAGTTGATAGCTCAGCTTACAGAGCAACTGAAGAAACTAGAAGACGAGGCTGGAGAGATCATGAAGGCCTGTCAGGAGGCTGAGGTTGGCACTCTTTATTCACTTCATTTGAGGCCTATTTTATTTTATTTATTTTTTTTACAGATTTTCACAGTAAGACTTCTAAATTTGTAGTTCCCTGCTCCAAAAAGACATTCTTGACAGCAGTTTACTGCAAGAATGCTCTTCCTGCAGAGCAGATAACTAGACTCTTTAAAAATAAATTCAGCAAATCACATTTCCATTCAATCAGTGTATTTCAAAGATGTAGCTGTTTTAACGATTTCTATAGGATTTCTGAGTGTGTAGGGATAATTCATTATTTTGGATCATTTGTAGGTGTAGTAACAGTATATTTTTTTAAGTTAAAACGCGTGTGTGTGTATTTTATCTCTTGTCCTTTAGGCTGCTCTTCCTGAGGTGCAGGAGCAGTATCAGGGGGTGCTGAAGGAGATAAAGGTCCTGCAGCAGCAGGAGCATGCACTGCAGGAAGAGTCCCTCGGTGTTCGGCTTCGCATCGAGCAGATAGAGACCACCATCACCGAACACAACAACAAGATCAAACACTGGCAGAAAGAGGTGTGTGTGAAATCAACTCAGGTTTTATTTTTGTTTAAAACGCATCAAAAATCTTTTCAGAATAATTCACTATTGATATTTTTGCCATTTTAGAGGAGTTCTACTTTTATTCAGTCCTGCCTTTCTTTAACTCATACAAATCCATCCACGTGTTTAATGTGCATCAATAGATGTTCCAGGTTTAACCACATTTTTTATGGTGTTTCACCAGCAATTACATTGTTATATATTTTTTTAATTATTGGAAGTTATACATGGCCCGTTCATACAGTGACAGCAAATGAGTGAATAAATGAATGATATTCTTGTCTGTTACTGACAGTCGTTTTGTTTATCAGGCCACCAAGCTGTCCCTTCATACCATTGAGGACAAGCCAGCAGAGGATATACTTCCTGTATACACACCGGCTGAACTTGACAAAATCTCTGATCCCAATGTCATTATCAACAAGATGATCACGTTAGAGACCCAGAGCAGTCAGATGAAGCCTAACCTTGGGGCCATCGCCGAGTACAGGAAGAAGGTACAAACAAATACGAACATACATCCTGTTATCGTCATTAATGGATCTTACACAGGAAGTGTTTCTTTGTAGCAAATGAACATCAAAACACATCTGAATGAGTAAAGAGTTTTAACTGAATAGTAAAAGTGAAGAATGGGGGGGGGGGGGGGGGTAAAGCAATCCTTTGAATCGTGTTGTGGTGTGTGTGTTTGCAGGAGGAGCAGTACCTACAGCGTGTGGCGCAGCTGGATGAGATCACTGCAGAGAGAGACAAATTCAAACGCGCCTATGAGGACCTGCGGAAACAGCGCCTCAACGAGTTCATGACCGGGTTCAACATGATCACAAACAAGCTTAAGGAAAACTACCAGATGCTTACCCTGGGTGGTGACGCAGAGCTGGAGCTTGTGGACAGTTTAGACCCCTTCTCTGAGGGCATCATGTTCAGGTAAGAAATAAGGAAATAATAACAAGTCACTTAGAAGACAGGCATGTTTTGAATTGTTTTTTTAGATACAAATCTTCTGTTTTAGTTTTTCTGTTTTTCTGTTTCTTACTTTTTCTAGTGTCCGTCCCCCAAAGAAGAGCTGGAAAAAAATCTTTAATCTGTCAGGAGGAGAAAAGACCCTCAGCTCCTTGGCTCTGGTATTTGCACTGCACCACTATAAACCAACACCGCTTTACTTCATGGACGAGATAGATGCTGCTCTTGACTTCAAGAACGTCTCCATTGTGGCCTGCTACATTTACGTGAGTATGGACCTGTGTTACGGGTTGTGGTGGGCTGCATGTGTTAATTATTGCTACAAGTACAGTAGGTAGAGAGCAGGAAGTCTTCCTTATTAGACACCAAGGAGGATACATTTAGTAACCATAAGTCAGGCATTGAATTCAGGGGACTAAACTGCATTAGCCAGTTAATTCTGAGAACTTTGGAGCTACTCAGTAATCACTGACTCATAGGAGCCCAGTGTTTCTGTTGTGTAACACTGAAATAAAGGACTTCAAAAAGATCACCTGTTTTAGGAGCTTAATCATAAAGTACTAAGCCTTTTACTGTTTGCTCTCACTGTGCTGTTGTTTTTATGGGCTTTTGGACAAAGGCCCACTTCATTGTTAGGCTACAGCTCGACAGCACCTCTGCAGCTATTTACTGTATAATATTCAACCGAGATGAAAATCAAATAGCTCAGATAGCTTATTTTTGTTCCTTCTTATCTGTGTACAGGAGCAAACAAAGAATGCTCAGTTCATCATCATCTCCCTGAGGAACAACATGTTTGAGATCGCTGATCGACTCATCGGCATCTACAAAACTCACAACACCACCAAGAGTGTGGGAATAAACCCAAAAACCATTGTGTTCAAAGAGCACGGTGCTGTCACTGTGTGAACGTGTGTCGTCTGTTCACTCATCATGTAAATATTTTTGTATCTTTTTAACTCATCCTTTACAATAAAATGCTGCTATTCTTTTTACTATCTGAACCAATAAAGGTTTTCTGGCAAGGTCTTTTCTTTAATTCACACATTAAGTCATCTCTAAATAAAACCTGAGTTTTAAAAGTTTTAAATATATTTTGGTTATATTTGTATTTAAAATAACTAGCTAGCTAGCTAACAAGCTAATTACAGTATAAATACTGGATACAAATAATAGAGCTTGTTTAAAACCAACTAAGCTGTCGGGACTTTAACATGTGCACACAGCTAATGAAACAGCCTGGACACCATATATTTCACACTATGAAGACAAGTGTTGCAGGGACCAGTTAACTGAGCTCACGTCAGCACTAAAGGATTTGTAACACAGACACGTCTTTTGAAAATTACAAATACTACAAAAACACAGGTAATCTATTGTAACATTTTTAAAATGCAGAAATTAAGGCAGTTTATAAAATTACAACAGGTCAGACAGTGACACTGGTGGTAACATTTGATCCTAGTTTTCACAGAACTGATGTGATTGACAGATATTTGAGCTGGTGTTTCAATAAGAATCTACCTAAGCTAAAAACTTTTCTGCAAGGCTGTAATAACTTAAACTGTATATCAGTCCACAAGTCGCACTGGTCTTGATAGAATAAGCAGTCCGCTACAGTAAGGCTATTAAACGTGGGTTTGTTAAAGGCACCGCGAGGCAGCCTCTCACAGCATCACTGTAACGTGATCTGTGGAGTCTTTCAAGTCAGCTCCGCTGTGTGTCTGGTTCCACTCAGCGGGCTCTAAATTTCACATGCTGCTCCAGTCGCTAAACAGTCGTGTGTAAGGAGATACACATGTAGCTGTGCTGATGTCCAGAGCTCTCCAACACAACGGGGGAGCAACTCAAACACCCCGCTGCACAATGGGAAAAATGACTTCAGAGTCTAGGCACCAGTTTAAAATGTGAGGTTTCTATACTCAACACTTTTCCACACTCTTAGTGTTTGATGAGCCTAAGGGCATTAAACAAATAATCCACCTCCAGAGTCACATTATTATGTGCATGAGATGGTTTTGTATTTTATGTATTTGTTGTAATCTACTGTGATTTTTGTATTAGTTTCCCCTAATATTTAGTTACTTGTCCGCTCATTTAGTGAAAAGCATTAACAAAAGAAAAAGTGACTAAAGTGATACTGTGGTTCAGTGTTGCTGCTGTTTTCATTGTGAATCTAACAGCAAACATCAAGCAGCAGCTGTTTTAAAGAAACTCATATAGGGTGGATTTTTCCTTCGCTACTGAAATGGGGAACTGAGATTTTGTCAGCTTCCAAATTCAACTTGAGGTTTACGGTTCCAGTTTGATTTGTTTTAGTGGGATGTTAAAGTTTTAAACAAGGCTGCCAGCTGCTGGACGGCCTTTTCCCCCACTGATGAGAGCTGGGAGCTCCAGATTCCTACAGTGGCCTCCATTGCCGAGTATGCTGACCCCGCCGTGTCCCAGACAGATGCAGCGAGGTCACCGCTCAGCCCGTGGACTAACTGACTGAACCGAGACAGCACAGAAAAGCCGAGTGACGCCCCTCCGAACGGGTTCACCCACATAACCGCCAGCAGCAGCAGTAGCCCCAGCAGCACCACAGAAGAAGTGGGCTGCAGCTCGCACCACAGCTCCTGAGCCCAGTTGCTGGTATGGTCACTTCTAGTTCTAGCCTCAGCCTGCAGGCCTCCACATCTGGCACAGCAGCATACTTTAGGAACGGGTGCTTCCTCCAGGCTCCCGATGGTCACAGCATGCCAGTGTTGCTGAAGGTACTCTGCTGCCCGCGGAGTGATGCAGAGGTTTATCACAGAGGGTAAAGGGGTTTTAATAAACTCCTCCACCCTCTCTCTGAACAGATGGACCTTCTCTAGGAAGACCAGCGGCGCGTCCTCCTCCTCTACTGACGAACCCAAGGAGACCAGATCCAACTGTTCTTCCTGGAGGAGTCAAAACCTCTATCAGTGCTGTGGTGTAACAGTGGAACTGAAACTACTATTATATTAAACCACAATAATATAATAACCAAAATATCTAACACTCAATGTGTGCTACGAATCGATGTTACTCAGTCCCGACTCACACCTGCAGCTCCTTCACTTTGTGAATAAGGGGGTCGTAGGCCTGCGACACCTCTGCACCTGCTTTATCCAAAGCCTCCAGGTAGGCTTGTCTCTTCTTGGTCAGCAACAGCTCCAGCCTCTGAAAAAACTGATTAACCTCCTGTCGGTCCTGCCTCACCAGACCCTCACAGTGGGCCTTCTCCTGCTCCAACTGCTCCCCGAGCTCACACACCTAACAAAGGGGTACCATGTATTTATATTGGTAGAAAGTTTCCACACAATACATGTTTTTATTTTTTGGGATACTCTTTCCACATGAATTTGCCCCAGCTCCCTGAGAGGACTCCCCACCTGTGCCCATCTGTGCTCAGAGAGTCTGGCCAGCAGTACTGACGGGGTCCGTTTCTCTCTGATGAAAGCTGCCTGCAGGTCGTCTATGGGATGACCCTGGTGTTGTCCAACAGTCAGACACAGGCCACAGATCAGCTTTCGATCCTGGACGCAGTACATGTTCAGAGGCTGCCTGTTGTGCTCCTGACAAGAAGGGGGTCGCGGTTCGCTGTCGCTCTGGTACTTAGACAATAGATGAGCGAACACACATGAAAGACAGAACAAGAAGCAAAGTGAGACAACACAAACGTAACAGCCAATAAGGCGACTTCAGACTGACAGGTAGCGAAAGGGTAAATGTTTGACTTGAACTTGTAATTCTCTCCTACTTTCTCTATGATGGCCCGCAGAGATACGTTGGTGGGCAGAGCGTCTACGCCTGCTGGGGGAAGCTCCACCACGCTGCGACAGTTGGGGCATTTTAGTGGCAGGCGCAGAGGACGCCAGATGGAATAGTTGGTGGACACCTGAAGCAAGTTGTCCAGGCAGGTCTTACAGAAGGTGTGAGAGCACGGCAACACTCGCGGGTCAGAGAACAGAGAGTAGCACACGGAGCACGTCAGGTCCTCCTCTAGGTTGTCCATGGTGGAGACTAGAGACCAGGAGCAGGACTGATGGTTTAGGTAGAAGATGATCTGGCAGGACAGCAGGGTGGATGAAAACCTACGTGTTGCACCTGTTCAGCAAAATACATTAACTTGCTACTGTAAACCTGGTGAGTGCTTGAAAGAAAATGGACAGAATGTGACAGACATTTGATCCAGCTTCTCACATGTGCAACGATATTTTATATATATATA
>JAUYWH010000005.1:18759430-18777669 GCA_034779795.1 Ctenopoma multispine | reverse complement strand
GTGTCTCTGAAGTTAAACAATCCAGGAACAGGCACATTGCTTTCTTCATGGCTGTATAAACAGTGGAGGGAAGGACTAACATGAAGATAGTATGTACATTCATCTTACAATTTCATGTCTCTTGGAGACATTCTTTCAACAATGATATTGTACATGTGAGTTAACAAGGTATGACACTGAGGTTGTGCAGTGTGCATGGTACGATCGACTGCATTTCATTAAAAAACAAGAAGTAGTTTTGGCAGCAGACTTCATAACAGGAAGTGAACAGCAAAAAAAAAAAAATAAGGCAATAATGCGTTTCATTCAAAGGCTTATTACATTTTGAGTTATGGTTCTGAAAAATGGAGATCTAACTGCAATGATCTGCATCAGGCATTAATACATGACGTGTTACCAGTAAATTATATTATGTTTGATGTGGATTGTAGTAAATGATAATGTAGGAAAAGTCAGATAATAGAGTAGCATGGCAATATATTGTTTAAAAGGGTTTCAAATTTTACATGACAGTATATAACAATTTAAGCTCCAACTCAGAATCGATGTTAATAATTTTATTACACAAAACCGTGATATTTAAGTGACTGTTTTTACAATAACAGTGTGAATGTTAATGTACAAATCAAAAAGCTTTTTCATTAGTTAATAAATACCAGTTAAAATCATGTGATATATTAAAATGTCACTACATTCAGCAAATGACATTTCACTACACTTCGACAAGCTAAAATATCATCCAACATTTATTACATTATCAGCAGTTACGTGTGCCTACTAAACTGGCCCGAACAGATTAGAAGAGATCAAAGCAGAGTCTCAGCTGTAAAAAGTTATGACAGTTCTCAACAATCAAGACAAACATGACACTTTATTAGTACAGAAACTAACTCAACTAACTAATTCAAGAATCAAACTTATCAAATGGGGCAAATCTAAACGAACCACTTCATTCATTGAGAATACTCCCATTCAGTGAGTGTGAAATAACAATGTGATCAGTTGTATTGCTGTACAATGTGAATGGCGATAAGTGAACAAGCACAGGCGTATTACAAGTTGCGTGGTTCCTGGGTAAAGGGAATAAATTCGTATTAGTGATTTGCACCACTGACGTGTTTGATCCAGGAAAAAAAAAAAAGTCATCTGCCAACATGTTAAATGACAGAATTGTCAGTGCAGTCACTTGGTAGACGTCAATACAATCAGACAATATGGTAACAGTTAGGGAAGTAAAAACCTAAAATTAGTGGTCAGGTAGACAGACGCCATGTCTAAAATAATGTTTAAGTGAATCTTATTTGCCACTATTGGCTAGACAATGACCTGGTTGTTAATATGCAGTTTATCACACAAAGACAGACATCTATAACTGTTTCTCTGCTTAACCACTCTCTCAAACACACACACACACACACAGACAGATGTGTGCAGATTCATGGGTGTTCCCACAGCTGCACAAAGCTATGTTTATTTGCATAACAGTGACCCAGCTTGTATTATGGTATCTCAAAGATAAGCCTTAATCAAAGACATGTTCTTACAAGTGTCAGGTTTACAGCAGTACAAGTAAAAGAGAAGGGAGGGGGTGTGGTTCGATGCATTGGAGGACCACCAACTGTAAATACCTGTGACAGAAATTGTTCTTGCTCAAAAAGTTGGGTTTTAAATCTTTCACTTTAAGCCTTTTGTTACTTGTATTTAAACATAATATACTCTAGGTGGTCTACTTCTCGCTGGCCTTGCCTTTAAACTTGACCACCATGACAGTGATGTTGTCAGGACAACCACGGTAGAAGGACTGGAGGACGATGCTCTTGGCACCAAAGTGAGGCTCGTCCAGTCGTTCTCTGATGAAGCGAACCGCCTCCTCGTTGCTGAAGGTGTCCCACAGACCATCGGACGCCAGGATCATGAACTCCGGCTGCAGCTTGTTCAGATCAAAGGACATGATGTCGGGTTCGGGAATGACCACGTTGAGGTTCTTCAGGGGGTAATCGCCCAGAGAACGAGACATTGCTAAGATGCCCTGGACACGCCATGAGCCATTGAAACTTATGAAACCACCTGAGGAGGAAGCCAGAGGGAAAAGGGTTGAAAAAAGAGGGTGGGGGGATGGAGAGAATGTGAAGGACAAAAAGTAAAGAACACAACAAAAGTGAGAAGGAAAAAAAAACCCACACAGATGTCTTTGTGTTATTGCCCACACAAAAGAAACACTTTATATTTATCACTGTGAACCAGCTGGCAGTATGTCCCCTCTTTCTATACACTCTATAAATTGCTGTGCTCACATCTAATTGCAAATAATTATATGGATCAGTGCTGCTGACATGTTGCCACTCACGTGATGCTCACAAAACAAATGGTCTATATTGGACACACTTTAATTCATGTCACAGCAGAACAGCTGTGTGTCCTCAACAGATTTATGAGCTTGATAATTTTATTGGAAATAACTGGATAAGATAATAGGTCAGGATTTCTGCTATAGCAGCTACAGGCTGTTTAAATAACTATTTTGTTGAAAGTCAGGAAATTATATATACACAGATCAGCCACAACATTAACACCACCAGGTGACTTTAATGTTGTTGTTGTTGTAGACAGAGATCAAAGTACACTGCACCTTTAGATCGCTGTGTACGTGGCTGTTCACAATAACATTCAAATGCCCTGTTGTTTCAGTATTAAGACTTTCCTACTTACCCGTCTGGCAGAGAGTAATAGACAACACATAGTTTAGCGCTTAGGAGTAAGAATAATGGAAGTGGCAGTTCGGTGTCCTTCATTAATATGTACTATAGTGTAAGATGTATATGCTGCATAGCAAAGTGCTTAAAAATCTAGTCAGATCGTGAACACTTTCTATGGAACCTGCGCTGTAGGTGTAAACCTTCATTAATTGTTCTTGAGTGTATTGGTTTACAAGAATATATCACAGAGGTAAAGTGACAAAGCAGTTTTATAGTATATATTAAATATATATAAGCTGTTTTTTTTTGCTATACTAGTTTATATTAGAATTAAAAGATTAGCCCATCTCAATTTAGCATACATGAATATGACGTAAACAGCAAAAGAATGCAAACTAAATCTTAAAAAGAGAAAAGTTATTTCTTCCAGTACCCATTTAGACCATTAGATGGAGATGGTGGGCCATCATGACAGTGACCACACTGACTAACCTGGCTTCCTGCCATGGAACTCTCCTCAGCATGGAGACTACAGCAGATAGAGTAGGAAGGGTGAGTTATGCCTGCAAATACACCTTAAATAATGTGCTCTGTCTGGCTGCATTTGATAACCTGCTGCTTTAGAAACAGACTGTGTTATCACTCACTGGGTTTTGATGTCAGCCTCAGCACGCGCACAAACACAAAAGTTATGGAGGGGGGAAAAAAAAGGATAACGGCGCTTAGCTTTGATCATAAGAAGACTATTTGATGCTTTCACGACAACAATCTGGGTTTTGATGTTACCTCAAGTTTTAACTGAAGCCTCACTCGGCTGCACACAAACTGTTGGAAAAAGTCTATTGGTCTGGACTACAGCTGTTTTCTCACCAGCTTTCTTGATCCTCTTGCGTTCTTTGAGCTGGTAAGGCTTGTGGTCGTGCGACAGGGGAATGGCGTTGCCGTCTTTATCACAAAGTACTCCACGCGAGTCTCCAACATTGGCGACCGTCAACTCCTTATCGGACAAGAGGGCCACCAGACATGTAGTGCCTGAAACAGACGGAGAAGAGAGGAAGAAGACAGTCATGATTGGATCAGATCCTATATGTGTAATTTCTTCCAGGATTTGTTGTTATGCTGCAGATTTCCTGGGCAACAAATTGAGAAAAGGTTTATGGATAAAATAACCAGACGAAAAGTCAGGAGGGGTCATGGATGTAAAAAATGTAAATGGAATCCATGAAACAGTTGTCGTGGATCAGCTGACAGGCAGACATCCCATTCACAGTCCTGCTTAATAATAAAGTGGTTTAAAGAGAAAGACATTTTTACAATGGACAACCTGAGTGAAGGCACATTATGCTTCCAATTCACACACTCCTGCAACAACAGTGAAACACATGAAGCTGTGTGCAAACAACACAGAAACCCTTTGAAGTCAATTCTCTTTCTTGTACCCCTCTTTGAAACGCCTTCTCTTCTTCTTCTCCTCCTTCCTCCCTTTGTTTAGCCTCTCAGCCAGGCAGAACAGAGTCCGGACTGAAGAGTCCTGTAGAGAAAGAACAGATCTGCCTGGTTGGCCATCTGTGCACACAGAGCGAACACAAAACTGGAAAAGTAAAAAGGAATGGGGTTCCTACTGGCCTGGACCACCCGGACAGAGAAAAAGGTTGGGGCTGTACAGGGAGGGAGACATGAAAACGGGACACAAAGCAGAGACATTAAAACTAAGCTGGTGTAAATGTCATCCTAAGAACGTGGACTACCTACTAACTTTGGAGACTTTGCTTTAAAAGTCCCACATCTCGGCGTGATGTTGACCGGCTGACAGTTTATGTATCAGGTGTTCGTTGAGCTGAATAAAATAAATCCACCTTCCCCATGACACGTTCTTCAGTTCAGTTATTCGCAGTGAATATGTAAGGAATTAAATGGAAAGGCGAGTTAACACAGGCAGCGGTGGATGAAGATGAAATGAAGAGTGAGCGTACAGGAGGGGTGCAAAAGAGATTTTTTATCGGCGGAACAATGATTTTATTATTCCCGTTATGGCTTATAGCTGATAGAAATGATAAACACAAAATTGGGCAAACAAGGAGTCAGAAAATAACCACGAGTAACATCATCAGCTGAAGGCGAGACTAAAACGAAGGAAGTGAATACTGATGCCACCCAATTGCAAACGATTTACTAAATCTTTTACACGATTTACAAAAAAATTTATTTCCATTTGTTTCATCATTTTATGCATCCCTGCTGTTCATGTCTACAGCTGCTGCTGCACTGTGCCACGTCGTCCAGCTAATTATCCTTATCTAGTTCCCCTGGTGATAGGGATAATGGACTGAGGAGCCTTGTTAGCACACCCTTCCTCAATTAGCCCAGCCATGCCAAGCACATGTTCAGCATTCACTAATAAAATGGCACCATGGTCTGAATGCACCCTGTGCTTATGCTAATAATTGGCTTAGCTTGACAACACCCCTGTAAGATTTACAGTACATCTCAGGCCCAGTTAGTCTCTCACTCCATGTTCTACCATAGCGCTGATTCTCTCTCTGTCAAAGTAAGGAGTGTGCTCTCAGTAATTGTGGTATATAATTGTGGAGTATAAGTGTCCATATAGAACCAGACTACACCCCATGGACTTCTTAACCAAGCTGCTTGGCATTTAGGTGAACAATGTGAGGGCAGGACTGTCACCAGCCTGCTCATCCCAGCTCACTGTGTGCTTCAAAGTCTTTCCAATAAACACTACGTGCTTAGTCCACCTACACTGGTGAATTGTTCCCTATAAATGCTGCCATCCTCCTTGGACTTGCACTCTTAACATTTTGAGTTGTACTATTGTTAGAATGTGCATAACTTTGAACTACTTTATGAAGTCTTTGCATCTCTCTGAATTTGCACACTGTGTCACGATGACGCTTCAGGCAGTCTTTGCTTTCTGTAATGTATAGCTTTTATTCCATCCAATACCTTCTTTAAAAAATAACCAAGGGCCAGCCTCAGCTGTTTTAAGAGCCCTCAATGAGATTTGCTTCCTGTTTACACAACCAAACAGGTGGAGATACTGTATATAAAAACCTTGCTGTGCAGGACGGTGAATGAAAATCACTGAACTTCTCATGTGGAGGTCACAAAACTAGTGAGATCTGACTCTGGAGATAAGAGATAAGTCTAAGCACTATCACCATCCTTATGTTTTCTCTTAGTTATCTAACGGCCCTGCAGGCATGCAGAGGCAGGAACTGCTTTACAAAGGGTCCTTAGTGAGATCGGAAACTCAGGCACTGGAAATTCAATAGTCACCTGCCAAAAGCACTATAAGAGTTGTGTTTTTATATAACTATAACAATCATATCTCAGAGCTTGTAAAAACATAGTCATCCCGCTGCACATACCCCACTTTTACCTATACTGTGCATTACTAAACTTTAAAGTTGGAAATAATTTTTTTTCTTTAAAGTAACTGCAGATAAATACTTTGATGTTAAACAAACTGTAGACCTACAGATAGAGCCTTGCCAACAGCTTATGGCTTCTGGGCACTCAGAATACAGTGTGTCCTGATCTGATGCTACGATTAGTTTCAGCAGGATCAAAAACAACACTTTTATTGTACAGATATACACCCACATCCTTTATCTGACAACTGGGTTCACCAGCTGTTTAAACTGCCACAGTGGAGCCTATTCTTTAACTACAGAACAACATAAACAAATAAACAACAACAAGTCATCAGTTTTAGTTTATGAAAATCCACACTGACAGCAAATGCAGCCACTTGAGGGTAGAAAAAAGGTCACAAATTCAATTCATCATAGTCTTCTTTTAATATTTGGTTAATTCAAGATTTTAGATCTGTTCAGTGCAGTAAAGTCAATCACATAAAAGACAGAATATATAACTAATGGTTTATAGTATAAAGTATGATTCCAGTTTGTCTACATACTAGGTTGTAAGAAAAATGTTGCTGTTACTATTGGTGCCACTGTGGTTTGAATGACGTCTGACTGAAGAAACCTTACAGAGTTTGAACAAACTCCTGCAAACATACTTGTGAGTGAGCAAACATTTAGTCAAGAGGAGATGGAATGTACTGTACTTTAAAAGTGGACGCTTTCCAGAGGAAAAAAAACAAGAATCAAAACAAAGATTACAATCACAGAAGGGAGCGATTCATCTGAATAAAAAAAACCAACAGGATCCTGCAGCAAACAAATGTGAGTTCAACAGAATATGATGATGAAGTCTAAATATGACACATGGATTTATATTGTCTTTTGCAGGAACGTGTGTTAACAAGGGAAGCAGCATATACGATGGGTTGTATAGTGATATGTGTTCTTTCAATACAATATCAATAGTCTGGCACCAGTAATACAAATACTTCTGCTGCATTGCTCTGGCAGAATCATTTTCTTCCTTCCTGCAGATATTTGATTTTTAAAGTACTCTCATTTCTGGCTGGTTCGTCCTTTTGCCAGTTTGACATTGAAATTATGCCATTTTTTATTACTGTGAGGGTTCAGTCTCTGTGCACTTGTCACCTGTCTATAAAACACAAACCACTTAACAACATAGTATGTAGCACTTATGATTTGTAGAAAAATATATTGCATATTTAGAGGAGTGTTTTTCCACACATTTCCTTGACCTATCTAAACTGTTCTCAACCTTTGTAAGACGTAACTCTTTATGCAAGATGACATACTGTAGATAAACTGTCACCGTGGTCTTTTTATTGCTACCTGCAACAATATCTAGTTGTTATTTGACCAATGGACACGTTTGTGTGGGCAGACACAAACGTCTGCTGACAGACATGTTACACAGCTACATAAAGGTAAGTACAAGCCCAATACCACACCACATTTAGGAGACTGTTTCCATAACAGTCTCTAAGCTCCTGGGCATTCCATCAAAGTCCTATCTCTCCCATCTTTCTTTCAAGCGCTTTTGTTTGCTGATCAACAACAGAGGGATGAAGGAACAGCGGGATAAAACTGATACGCTGTTGTTCTCAGGACTCAATTTAGAAAGCATCTCTCCATTTTCCCGCTCTCTTTCTTCCCTGCCAGCTCAATTTAGGCCCCCCGATTACTACAGAAAGCAAGGAGCTGTGCACCCTAAATGATGTGATTGTTGAATTAGATGCAGGGACAACAATGCACAACAATTACCTGAACAGAAGATTCCCCCCCTGAGACGCTGACAAGAAAGCTAGGACAAACACTGCAGCAGATTCTATCCCTGACTGTCTCATGCAGTGAACTAGACAACCCAGAAGTGTTTTCATTATAATGGAGCTTGACTGTAAGTTCTTCTATAAGCTCAGTGCCAGTCCTCCTTGCTGCACTGCCCAAATAACAGCTAACAGAAATTTTGATGGATAACAAAAGGATAAGAAAATATGTGGGAGAGAGGTAAGAATCTTTGGAGCCAGGAAGCAACAGGTCGTGCAGTTTAAGAATAGAAATAGACAGAGGAATCAGCAGGGCAGATTAACTTGATAGCTGATTTGAGAAAACTGATGTTTATCTGCGACTGGGGAAGCGACGACGGAGAAGAGGTTGAGGATAAGGAGGTCGACAACAGGTGAGTGCAACAAAAGGTAACTGCTGCATAGCAACCTTTTTCTGAGAGGTGATAATCTGCTGACGTTGCCGGACTGGTCGCTCCAAGGCTGCAGATTTTAATTATCCACCTTGACAATAAGTGTATTATTTGACTCATCAGAGGATGTGAGGTCCTCTCAGTGGTCCATTCATATCAGTGACACCCCCCCCCCCCCCCCTCACTGACTTACATGTGAGTCACAACTGTTCAGACTTGTAATGTAATTGTAAGCTGCTGCCTTCTCTTTCAACTTGTTTCTTTTGTGTTTTCTTACGGAGAATTCTTAGGTTTTCACTAGCTGTGATAACAACGAACTTGCCAAAGTATATTCATGATATCTGGGAGTGCTGTGACACTGCTGCAACAAAGTCATATGGGGTAATAAACCTAAGTGGTCAGAGAAGACAAACTAAGAGCTGATACAGATTAATCTGAAGCAACAGTCAACCGCACGTTCAACAAGAAAATAATGCTTCTGCTGTACATATGCTTCCTGTAATTTTTTATATTGCATTTTCTCCCTGTAGGGTTGCTGCTAAACGGATGAAAAAACATATGAAGTTAATTACTCTGCTGCACCTCTCCCTTAGCGTTACTGCCTCTCTGATGTCTACAGAAATCAAACCCTTGCCATAAAGCTGTGACAGAATCTAGAACAAAGTCAAACATGTTCGAGAACGAAGCGCGTCTGTTCTCCTGTGGGACTTTTTGCTCTGTTCCTTCTTCCCCACCAAGTTTTTTTTTCTTTTTGCCCTCTCTCATCACCCTTTGTTTTGATTCATGCAGATCATGTCTTTTCATCACTCTTTGAATCCACGTTCTCATCCTCCTCACTCTTTGAATATGCCGCCGTGTGTCCCTTTCCTGTCTTCCCTTACCCCTTTCTTTCACTTCTTCTCTTTTATTCTTCTCCTCTCATTTTGCACTGCATATCTCCCACCACCAAAATCTCCAGCTTCCACATATGCATCCTTCCCTATGACCCTTTTCCTACCTCTTCCCATCCATCACTATCTCTCTCTTGCGTCACCCCTCCCCGCCCGCCTGCCTCCCTCTAGAGATAATTACTACAAACCTTGTGAAGATCAGCTTGTATTTAAACAGCTGAATAAGCAAGGCCCGGGGCTGCTGACAGTCACTATTCAACAACAGTCAAGTGAAACAGTGGAGTAGAAAATAATAGTTTGCGCGCAGCATTACAGGGGACATTTCAAAAACACTGCCACAAACAAATAAGTGCTTTCTTAGCGTGTCTCCAGTAATGAGCAACATCTGTGGGTAAAGTCTGTATATGGCATCTGGCCTCTAGTTTTGTGGTCATACACTCACTCTGATATATTACATGCACACATTTAGATTACTAACTACTGAAGCAGTGTAGCATCTAGACAAACAGAACCGCTGCAGGAAATGGAAATTACATGCAAAAACATACATACATTTTCACACAGATCTGTTACTTATGAAGTTCTGTACACAGACATTTGACAGTTTGATGGTATTTAACTGGCTGCTGTGGTATTTAATTATCAAATACACACCAACCTGCTTCATTGTAAGTGGCAGACAGCTTGTCTAGCATTTCCCTGTCCAGTGTCAGGATCTGCTGCTCCAGGATGGAAGGATAGGAGTGGCCACCCCTCTCCCTTTTTTCATCTTTCTCCTTGTCTTTTTCTCTGTCTCGCTCTTTCTCCCGTTCATAGGTCAGTAGCTGCTGGCGGAGAGCCTCAGGCAGGTGGGCCTTGGCAAAGTCAGCAGCAGCCTGATAATGGAGTGCACAGGGACACGGAAGAATTAGAGGACTATAGATACATAAAAATGAATCTAAAACACCACCCAGTATATTCGGACACATTCTGCATGACTGTAAATGAATAACACTGTAAACTAAACGTGTGTCTGGATTATGAAATGAAACAAGACACTCAAAGCCTTTATCGTAGGCTTGAAGTTATTTTAAACAATAATGTTTAATATTTCTTCACACATTTAAATTAATTCTAACATCCTAGCTATTAAGATCTCACACCCCCAAAAAACTTGACATTTTTGGATACCGTTTCTTGCAGAGATTTAGCTTAGCATAAACAAAGGAGTAAGAGGAGCAAAACTAAGCTATTTCTGTCTGTTATTTGTTTAATGAGTACAAAAGCCAGTTATGGTCATGTTACATGGAACTATTTTTTGGATGGGCGAGTAACTCACTGGAGTCTTGTAATCACCTTGAGGTTGAAGTACACAAGCTCTTTTTCTCAAAAATGTTCTTCATTTTTATATTTCTATATTTTTGATACAGAGTTTCAGTTTAATATGATATTTTATCCATCTATGAGAGCACACATCGTCTTTGGCAGACACAGCTACAGTGGCAGTAACCTGCTTGTCCTTTCTGTCTTGCTGAAGCAGATACACAGCAGAAATTTCTGCTGCACAGCTTCACCTACCGCCAAGGTGCATGCGTGACAAAAAACAAACTGAAAGGATCAAATCTCCAGCAACACTTCCAAACTGTAGAACAACTCCCGGCTCATGGCCTTCATCAGAGACTGACGCGTCAGTCTTATGATAAAGTCGTTCTACAATCTGCTGTTGCTGGAGATTTGATCTCTTTAGTTTTTTTTGCTGAAGCAGATAAACATAGATATAGAAAGAAAAAGCGCATCGCCAGTCAAATACACACAAGCTTCCTGCTGTGGGACAGAGCAGAGCTGGGGAAACTGTATCTTCACCCCTATCCATTTTTACTCCGAGGATCACACCAACATAACCTTTTTTCTCACATTCCCACTGCTGATTCAGAGTAAATAACACCTCCCTCTCCTGGCTCACGGCCACGCGGCGAAGACAAGCCTGGACAAGGTCAAGAGGTTCAAAAACATCCATGTACTAATGTCAGACTATGTTCTGCAGGCATGTTACTGATCTGCATCTGCCCTTATTACCAAAGCTCTTATTTCATTTATGATTTTCCCTTAAATAAATAAGAATATCTAACACTGTTGATAAAAAGAAGTGAATTAAGAAAACACAATGAGATGTTCAAGGCTGTTAGAGAGAGTTTCATAAATAAACCCTATGTCTCAAGTTCTCATACTCTGTCCACCTCTAAGTCCTTGTCTTTCTGTCTCCCCACCTGTATCTTATTCTGCTGTGGGAAATAGCTTTCAAAGACTTTGATAACCCTGCCTCCTCTGCTACTTCTCCTCACACATGAAACCAATTCATCTACTCCTCTCTTGTTAAATCTCGTCAGTGTTGTTTCCTCTGCGAGCTCTGTCACTCTTCCCCCGTCTTCTCCACTGGCACCAAAACACTGACACCACTGTTTTTCTTACATGGCTGTGTACGAGCCTGAGTTTCTCCCTTTCATTTTCCATTTCCCACAGTCCCTTCTCTCTGCTTCCATGGTGATGTTCAGTCCAAAATCATCCCTTTTTCTGACACTGTTCTTCCTCTTGTCCTGAAGAGACTCGCTACTGACTTACCTTCATCCTGCGGTTACCATGTAGACAGCAGTTGTCATAAACTGAGTTCAAAGGTCACAGATAGAACAACAAGTCTTTTGTCTGCCTGGGTTACACTGTACCAAATAACGAGCAGATTAATTATCTGCCTGTCGGTCCTTAACAAAGCGCTGGAGTCACAAAGCCCTTTTACCTGCCACATTCCTCAGTCTGTGCAGGCATGAGTATGTAGCAATCATTGAGACAGTGTGACTAGACGTGTGTCTAAGCTTGGGGACATGAGACAGCCTTGACAGAATGGAAAGTGAAGCATACGTCTTGATCATCTGACCATCTAACTGGTCTAACCAGACTGACACGACAAACACCTGGCTGCAGCTTCTGCACTGGCTTAGAGGTTGAAAGGAGGGAATGGAGGATGAAGGAGGGATATCAGGGATGCATGGGGATGAAGAGGAGTTGACGAGGACGGTAGTGCAGGAGAGAACAAAATGGAGGATGAGTAGTGGTTGGCATAGTAGCACAGCAGAGGAAGGCTGGAAGAGCTAAAAGATGAGATGTGATGTATACATGCCTGTCTTTAAAGTTATTTGACATAGTGAGGATTCAAAGCAGTAGTGGTCAACAACAAAAATTCCACAGTGTTGACTGTACAATTTTCTTGTAAAATCAAACTAGAGCTGCCTCTAGGGACTATATATTGTATATTTTTTATTTTATCGTAAAACAGTCATACAAATTGCTGGTTTTGTCTGGCATATATTCCAAAACCCAACAACATCCAAACATAAAAATCTTTGGATAAGTTGATTAATTGGTATTGACCAATAATTTCAGAGCTCATTCAAAATGATTGTGCACTGAAGAAAATTATTATATTGACTCCCACTACCAACGCAGGAGAGCTGGCTTAGAGAGCATTCGTCATGACTGTGTGCAATATCACACTGGCCTCTTCTTCACACCAGACATCACATGCAAGCATGTCGACTTGTATGCACGCACAGAAGTGCACAGACCAACACAAACGCACACATATTCCTTCCTATCTAAATATGTTCACTGCACACTCTCTTCTTTTGTATCACCTACGCTGTTACCCAAACGCTCCCTCCTGACTGCTAACTGTGAGCCACTCAGATGTACAGTCCAACAGAAATAGTCAGGCCTTTTAAACATTTCCATCCATCACATTGCCAGGCCAGCAGAACTGAGGAAAGTCATCCGAGTTTTCCTTTAGAATCACCCTGAGGGGGTTTCATAACCGAAGTAGAAATATCTCTCTCTGCGGCCTCTCTGACATCAAAATATCTGATCAAGCAGGCAGATGGAGAGACGGAGAAAAAAGGGAATGGAGGGGGGGAGACTGAGGAGGTGTGTGAGAACCATTCATTAGCATCACTCAAGTACATTATTAAAGAAAGTGAGCAAAACAAAGACTCTGTTTAGAGACAGAGCTCAAGATAAGTGACAGAAAACCATCAAAGTAATGAAATACAGAGAAAGAAGTGGACACTAAAGAAGAGGAAGAACATTTCAAAATATACCCTTTGTTATTTAATTCCAATGTTTTATAAAATCCATTACTAAGGAGACTACATTTAGCAGGTTCCACTTCCTTCAGAGGAAGACACGCGTTTTCCTCCATCTTGCCAAACCGAATTTCATTATTTTACACAAGCTTATCATCTTACATTTGCTTAGTATGTGTCAAGGCTGTGTCAAGTGCGTAGGAATGTACGTGCGTGTGTGTTATTGTGAGTCTGTTTACCATTCATGAATAAAAATAAATAATAATAAAAAAAGCCAGAAAAGGGTGAAAGTGAAGAAGTATGGGTAAATAAAAAGGTGTAACCTGGGTATATTTATATTGTTGTTTCTAAAAATGTCATTGTGGATAACTGCAGACTCACACTTAACACTATTATAATAATAAATAAAAAAGAAAAATATGTTTATAAATCATTTTTATGATGAAGCATGGACGTGGAAGCATTATCCTGCCTGACAGAGCAGACAAACAAGCAGAAAGCGCTTCACTGGAAACTGAGCAAACTCCACTGACTTAGGAATACTGTTTGATGTGGATAAAAGCTTAGGGGAAAAATCTAAAAAAGCTCAGAAACAGATCTTTAGTCATGCTTTTTTCTGTTTCTTTTTTTGTTTTAAAATCTTAATTTTGCTGCTCTGCTTCACTTGTTCTTTAGAAATGACTGTAAAAACTATTGAATATTACAACTCAATAGCTTACTTCCTGCGCAGTGTGAGACCAGGGCTAGATTAGTGTTTAATAAGTGTTTATGTGGCCTTGAAAACACTCCTCTGCGCCGAACACACAGATTTAAGCCAGGCATCCCAAAACTATTTCACTCAACCAGCAATTAAATCTCACTCAAAACCACAACAAACAGTCACAGAGGGCACAGGGATGGAGGGCTGAGGCGGGGTGGTGGTAGAGGCAGTATACAAATGTACGACATCACTACATCAGCACAAGAAACATGTCAAAACAAACCACAGTGAGCAACATTCATTTCCAAATAGCAGTCATGTCTCAGAGGGTACACGTAAGCGTTGTGCTGCATGGCCGACAGTGTAAAGAGGACAGAAATGACTTCGGTAAAGTGAATGAGGAGTTCAGAAGCGAAAGGCAGAGCTATAAAACTGGATCAGGACTGGAAAGTTGAATAGAAGTCCATTAAAAGTGGCAGGAAATGCTTCAGTGCCTTCAGCCGTCAGAGAAGGAGAGAGACAGAGAGAGAATGCGACATGAAATACAGCCTCTTGGCTAAACAGAGTCAGCCCCAGCTCTTTTCTCTCTATGACTGTGAAAGAATGAGAGGTGTGAGACCGGTATGATAAGAACTTCTGGTAACCATGGCTACAGCTGTGGAAGCCTCCGATTGGCTAAACATCTGTCCCACCTTAGCAGACGTCTAATGTCAAGTCCCCTCCAACTGCGCCAGTACACAGAGACCTGCCCTGGAGGACAACAGACCGCAGGTTGTTGGCTCATTCAGGTGCCAATAAAGCTGATTTTACAGCAAAGGTGACCGTCTAGCAACTCCGAATCTAACCACTCACACATATATAAACAGGTACGCATTCACACATAGGCAGACACAGATCTTGCCCCTCTGTATTTTGAAAGTGAAGGGAACTATTACAGAGGCGATTCGCATTCAGGCAGTGAACAAACTCACTGCCATCAGTCTGAGTCCCCACTCGCAACACACACAACTTAGAGTAAGATCTCACCGGGTGTCCTTCATGTGACAGCCGGATCCATTAGAAGAGGTGAAAGCTCATATTAAACCTAAACAGTCTATTAGAAAGAGGCTGTCTGGTTGATCCATAGCTTCCTATAGCCTAAGCTTGTTATAAGAGCAACCCATCAGTGCCTGGACAGACTCATTAATAGTCCGCTGTTTAGTTTTTAGAAAGAGGGCTCAGCATCATTCCCAAGGCTCCGTGATGCTAGGACATGATTCATATACCCGCTGAAATGTTCAGGGATTGGAAATACTTGTTTCACAGCCTGAACCAATGCTAGATATTTGTTGATACTTATGAAGAGTTCAAAATACCAGGTAATGACATTTTTATAGATCTGTTTCTGTTGTTTCAGTGTTTGTACCAAGTACTGAGAGAGACATTTCAGTGACTGGTTGTTGTTTGGGTCGCATTTGCTTATTGTCATGGAACCAGAACACCTTGAACCTAAGTCTGACTTGGACAATACAATTGATTGACTATGCATAACACAACAAACAAGAGTCCATCAAACATCTAACAGGAAACAGATTTCCTGTTAGACTGACCTAAAGACAGACATGCCACTCACACCTTTTTCATATTTTTAGAGTCATCAGTTAAGCTAATCCGCATGTTTCTGTTTTGGGGAAAGAGCAATTTACCACAGATGAACTACTAAAGATGACAACGGAAAAATAACTATTTCCTTTGTATGACAATGTTGTGTTAAAGATTTGGTTAGCAACTAAAACAACACAGTTAGGTTAAAGAAATGTTGTGTTTTGCATTAAAAAAAGGTTAAAGTTATAGAACAACTGTGTGGATAGATGGATCAACCAACCAATCTATCCACGCCAGCTTAGTCCAAAAAAAATGTCACGTGTCTACCGAATATGGATGTTTTTCAGGCTTGAAATGCTTAAGTTATAAATATTTTTAAGACTATCTGGAAGTTGAGGAAGTCCAATTGCCATGACTCAACTTCCAGATAACTTCACCTGGACGACCACAGACATGGAAAAACCCATTAACTAGCTTCATAAGATAAGATAAGATAAGATAGAACTTTATGGATCCCACAGCGGGGAAATTTGTGTGTTACCACAGCTCAGGACATAAAGTACAGAAAAGGTATACAACAAGACTATAAAAGAAGAGTACAAAAAATTAGAATAAAAAAATAGAATTAAAATAAAATAAAATAGAATATACAATAAACACACAGTAATCTCTACTACATCTCTACTAACAAGTCATGACATTACATATCTATGCTATAAAATGAAAGCTGGAAACCATACCCTGAATTTATCAATTTTATCAATTTATCAGTTAGTTATATAAGCAGTGTTATATTGACATTTGAGAATTTTGTGACCATTGTTCACATTGTAATGTTTTTCTTTTACTGACTAGGTAACAATTTAGCCTAGAGTCAAGTGAGTCAACAAATGTGGGGCATTACATTACCTCCACCAAGTTCAAATCCATCTGAAGACCTTTGTTCCATCACGTCATCTTTTGTGCCCACTGCCTGTTCTACATTTCACAAGCAAATGAGCACCTTACCATGAAATGAACACTTGGTCCAACAGTCTCTTAACACGGTCATTAATCTGTTTTGCTGTGAGACACTGTGCCAGCTTACGTCAGTGAATACGCTGGGAACAACAGTGATTCTAGCTGGATGAAGCTCGTGACATAACCTTTCCACTGTTACCTCAAATATCGCTTTACTTTATATAAGGTATATACACAAATACAGATACTGTGTTTATCTAAAATCAGCCAGTGATATCGACCTCCAACAGTGCCAGTTTTCATGTGTAACACTGTTTTCCACCTAAGTTCACCTGACAACAGCATGAAATGTGCTGCCTTTTGTACAGCAAATGATAAAAAGATCAAGGGAAATGTTAAGTGGAAGGGTGCAGAGGCGCTGATGCTCACACATCTCAAGCATGGCAATAAATAATATTCAGACCTTCATTTTGCTTGCTTCTGTTTAAAACACATAGACACCACAGTGTAAATGTTGCATCCATGAAAGGTAAAGCTGATCATTAAGCACTAAAGACCTATAATTTTAACAATCTACATAGATCTGAGTGCTAAGCAGCAGCATTTCAGAGGCACAGCCTTGTGATGTGTGCGCATGTGTCTGCATGTGCCATTATCAAGGTGTACGTGTGCGAGAGACAGAGACGCATTAACTGTTATTGCATTTGGCCTGGGTGCTCCACATGTAACATGCCTGTCTCACAAAAGGGAGAGGGGTGGCAATTAGAATAACTCCTACTGGCATATATCAGCATGGGCCAACACACCACGGTGAGCAGGGCTCGAAATTGCGACCATTTTGGTCAGCATTGGTGCGAGTGCATGTAATTGTTGTCGTGCGACCTGTTATTATACATTTTCAATATTATACAACCATAGGCCCGCCGGCGGGCCTGGTTTACAAGCGCTCTTTAAATGACCGTAACTCTGTTACAGATTGAGCAGAACAATGATTCAAACGGTTCTGGACACTGAGAAGACGAACTTTCTGGGGATATTTGGTATTTTACGGTAGCACAAAGCACTGACAAGTTACTGTGGTTTGACCGCACACAAAAACAGCTGCGCCTAGATTTTACCGTATGTGCTTCACATTACCGTAACTCCGCCACCGTGTGTGCTACACAGAAAATTCAAGCGGGTTTGGAAAGAGGATAAGACGAGCTTTATGAGGATAGTTATTACATGCATTACGGTAGCACAAAGCGTTCACACGACACTGCCGCGTGAACGCAGAGGAAAATGAGCTCCGTCCAGACTTTAGCGTGTCCGCGTCACGTTACCGTAACTCCTCAGCTGTTTGGGCTGCAGAGAAAATTCAAACGGTTCTAACACCTGAGAAGGTGAGCTTTACGTTAGGAAAGCACGTGCAACGAGCATCCAATCACAGCCAAGGACTGATGCACAGGGAGCAGATCCATGTAAACAAGAGTAAGTGATGAATTTTGTAAAAGCTGCTAAGAAAATGTCAGCTTTGCTAAAACGAAGTTGTTTTTTATTATTTGTAACATTACTTCATTAGTTTTGATTGTCAAAGGGAGTTTCATGTCAATGAAATTTAGTTTTTTACTTACTCAGTTCACTCTCCATAGTTGTACTGCCATTTTATATTTCTTATAGTTTTTGTCTTCAAAGTATGCAAGTTTATTATTAGCTCAAT
>JAUYWH010000005.1:18645962-18756622 GCA_034779795.1 Ctenopoma multispine | reverse complement strand
ACACACACACACACACACACACACACACACACACACACACACACACACACACACACACACACACACACACAGTCAGTCCTTAGATGCCCTTCTTCAATCATTAATGACATTAGCTGGAATCCAGTTTCATCTAACGAAAATGTTATTAAGAAATCAGTAAATCATTTAGAAGACCACGTCTGAATCTACATTGCTCCTGAAAAAACCTCACTGACAGTAAACTTCAAGTTGGACCCTGACGTTGTCCACTTCATTAGAGTGGGAGTATGAATCTCCCTCACCATTTTTTTTTGTGCGTAGGAAGACATTAAAGTGCTGGTGGTAGAGAGAGACATTTCAAATACTCCATTATTGTGCATTCATCATCTCTGCTCAACAACTTTGTCTCCTACGTCTTCACGGCTCATTGCTCCCGTGCTTCGTGTCTCCCTTTCCCACATACACACACATATGTTGCAGACAGCTTCTCTGATATGAAATATAAATTTGCATTTCTCTCCACTTCACTGGAAGCACAGTACCCATAAATGCAGTGATGCCGTTTCAGTCAGCCACAGCTACACCTTGTCCTTTCTTCAGCTTTGATTAAAGAGGTTAAGACTGCATGTGGCCACAACATCCCAGCAGTATCTGAACTTAAAACATTTTCTCTCATCACTCCCTACTTTCTCCTCTCTTTTAATGGATACATCCTCTGTTCTTATCAAAGGCGGAAAGGCAATGTACGCATGGCAAGAAAATGAAAGTGAAATAGAGATTGAGAACAAAGCCTGCACTCCCAGTTAGATGTAGAGAGGAAACAGAAAGATTTAGAGATGAAAGGAGCAAGGGTGAGATAAGAGATTTTCTAGTGTTAATACCAAAGTTGTAGTTAGATGAAAGAAAACTAAGTTTTCTGTTTACAGATCATCACCCAAGTTGTGTGAATGTATTATCACATGACAATGCTTCACTGTGGGCCACAGGGAAACAGCGAGATAGGAAGGAAGGATGGAGTCGTCATATATAAACTAAACATACTGTACATACTAAATATGTATATGGTTCCTCCAACTCCTTCTTAGTATTCTATTACTTCTTCCTGCCTTATATTTTTAATCATGACAGAACGCCGTATCTTATAACTTCTACACTAACCCTGTACAGTTCAATGAACCATCACCATGATGTGGACGCTTAAAATAAATGTGAACACCGTCACTGTTCCACAGAAAGTTCGAAAAGACGCACTCATCTTCGACAGAGAAAGAGAGAGAGAGAAAAGCAGCATTGGTGCGTGCAATTCTACTAGTAATTCAAAGAAATAAACATCAAACAAACATCAATCTGCTCTCCCAAACTGAGCTACTACCACCCCTATTGACTAACTTATCACCTCACTTGATGATTATTATGGAGATGCAGATTCGTCACAGTCGTCATTGTGAAAGACTCTTTCCAACACTAGGCACATCATGGCACGCTCCTAGTGCCAAGCGCTGCTTCCACCATCCTGAATAAACAGCTTCCTGGACTCCATTCATCCCTTCCTGTGTCCATCCATTCACGATCGCTCTCATCTCCATACAGCTGTCTTCCTTGGCACAACAACGCTTACAATTAAACAACATTGCACACATGAAAAATAAGTCAACAGTGGGCATATGGTGCAAAGTAACCATTCCATATTTCACATGCACCTAATATCCATATGCATATGCAGCATATTGAGCAGCAGCAGGCGGCAGACTTGTAATTGGGGCACCCATAAATAAGGAACAGAGCAATGCCTGGATTTCTGCTGATTTGCTCTGCAGTAGATGCATGTATGAATAAATTGATGGCTTTTCATTTTATTAGCGGCGCACATTGCTGGTGTCATCTGAATTACCCCCACCCTCTCACACCTTTACGTACTCCATTTCACTTTCACTTATCTCTCTCTCTCTCATTTTTTCATCATGCCTGCTGCTCCTCGCTTTCTCATTCTTGTTCTTCTTCTTGAAGCTCACTCACTTTCTCTCGCTGTCACACTGAAGACAGATGTTGCATTTATCACATTTATGACAAACTACCACCTTCTTCTCACGCTCTCATCTGATTTGTGGGACAGAAGAAACACAAAAGCACCACTAACGAGGAAGACAAATACAAGTGCTTCACCAAGTCTCTCATGGATGTTCCAGTGCAGTCCTCTTTATAATTCAGTGATATTCTATGCCCGAAAATGTGAGTAGTCCCCCAAAAAAACGAAAAAAAGCATCCTGGCATCTGTGTGAGGCTGTGCTCCCATTCATCAGAAAGAAGAAAAACACACAGTGAAAGCAATGCAAGTCTGTGTCACAGAGCTAAAACCAAACAACACATTCATAAAAATCGACTCCATCATAAAGCTGGCTGATGTAAATAAAGACCTGTGTGTGTGTGTGTGTGTGTTACTTTGCGCGCGTTTGAGACCTCTGTCAATCAAAAACATTGCTTCGATTCAGTGGACTGTATATGAGAAGGAATGTTAAGTGCATTCAAGGACATTACTTAACATGATGAATACATGAAAACAGGAAAAATACAGCAGAGTGGAACTGGGAAATATGAGTAAGAGTAAACTGAAGAAAAATAGCTACTTTCAGCATGTGAGTCATGCAAGTTACAAGGACAGAGACAGATCCTGCATCACATCAGTCTGTGTGACAAGCACCGAGGGAGACTGAGCCGTCCCTTCCCACACTCTGGCACAGGAGTTACTGGCTGAGAATAAAGGACGTCTAAGAAATAAAAAAATCTTATCCAGAATCACTGTGGCTTCTAAGGCTTCACTCTGCAAAAGAAAACAAGATACTAACTGAAACAATCTCAGCTATGGTCTAGAAATAACATAACAAAATTCTGGTCGGCTCAGTGGCCATACTGATGTTAAACTCGACATATTTCCTCAGGTTAAATTGACTTAAGTGGAAAACAGCTTAATGGTAGAAGAAGAGGTGGTGATGATGACACATGCTGCTCCATGATGGCTCAAAAATGTGGCATAGCCAAGTTCTCATACAAAATAATGAGGACAGGATGTGTAGCCAAAGACCAAACCAGTGCCCAATTTCCAAAACAATCGCAAATGTTGCCCATTACAGCTCTAAACTACACTGTGGGCATTTGGGCTGGCCACGTTCAATAAGCTTTATGTGGAAAGAGTCCAACAACTTTGCTTTCAGTATGGTCCAGCTAATGAATTGAATCGAAGCTTATATGCTGAATAAGCTTGGATTAAAAACGCTTCTCATCATTTTTGTTCACTTTTGGTTTGCAATCTCTTGACAGCTTGTACATTTTCTGTCGTGCCCGCCTGGTGAGGGAGGACTGCAGGCGCATTGGCAGAGCCAGCAGGCGTCAGGCCACAGGTCTCCCAGGCAGCACAGTTTCCATAGCAGGTGCAGAACTATCATGCAGCAGACCCCTTCTCCCCCATGGCGTCCTCACTATTTCCAGTCTAAGACACCACTGCCACCCACAGAACTGCCTTGCTAAGATTAGAACCTCTGTCCTTGAATGCATATAAATTTCTAGGTGTGTATGGACTATGCACATCCCTCAGGAGATGCCTACACAGTGCGTGCGATAAACTGCAGGAAATCATGAATGTTTCAACTGTGACATCACCCAAGCAACAGTGAAGTAATGATTGATCTGAAGCTTAGTTGAGTTCAGGGGAGTTTGGAGCCAACCACCACATCAGAGTGACATTAATCAAGCAAACACACACTGACTCTATTTTGCTTTACAAACTTGGGGTGTGCTTAAAGTTGCATTATGGGAAGTGTAGGACTCTCTGAAAATCCAAACATAAAATTGCGAACCCTCATATCTAATCCACGAAAACTAATTTACAAATTCAATACAAAGACATAAATGAGTGAAATTAATTATTTACCATGCAGGAAGGTTGTGTAAATATAAAGATATCAGCACGCATTCCTGAGTCTAGTTGCACTAGGTTGCACTCACAAAAAGTGACATTAGTTGTTATGTGAAGAGAAATCCCCCACCGACAAGTGTCTTGTTCTGGTAAGATCAAGCAATGTTAACTGGTGTCTTGTTGACATGTATACTGCTGAATGACAGTCACTTATATATACAGTGCAGTGTGTATCAACAGTCATTCTGACAGTGTACATGCATCTGCACTGTCCCAAAGGAGCAGAATTTGTCAAGACTCTGTATTCAGCCCGTCAGTCTGTGAAAACCAAGAGAAGCCTATAAAATGATCTGTAGCTTGTGCACAGAGCTGCAGGGTGTGTGGCATCTTCAGAAGACATTTTGATTTAAGTTGTGTGTGTGTGTGTGTGTGTGTGTGCGCGCGTGTGTGTTGTAAGTAAAAGTTGTGGACTTCCCTCAGGACTGGAGGCAGCAGACTCTTTAATATTTCAGAGCAGTGATAAATAAGTCAGACATACTGCAGAGAGATAAGGTGACTCTCCGGGTATGGGTGAAGGAGTAGAGGGAGGGAAGAAAAGGAGGGAGACAGGCAAAAAAATGAGAAGAGGCAAATGGATATAGCGAGGTGGAGATATATTTAAGCTAATAGAGCAAAAGGTCACAGAAGACATGAAGACAGGGAAAACAGAAAAGCCTATACTACTGCATAAAAGCCGTATCCAGACACCTCTGGCAAAAAGACAAAGTTCTGTCAGTATATAAGGACAGTGGGCTTATAAATATTTTACCATAATAAGAACAGTCAATAACATCTCTATAATCTATGTACAATCTCCAATCTCACACACACACACACACACACACACACACACACTTGTACCACCTTTACAGTACTAACTTGGACACACTCAGGGTGAATGACAGATGTTGATTTCCAAGGACAAAAGACACCAAAGTGTGTGTGTGTGTGTGTGTGTGTGTGTGTGCGCGTGTGTGTGTGTGTGTGAGGAATGGAAGTGTATAAGGAGGTGAGAGAGAAAAGAAGGGAAAGAGAGAAAAGGTCAGCAGAAACAGACAGCGTGTGAGAGAAGAGAAGTGAAGAGGAGATGAAAAACAGAGGTGGAAAAGTATGTCATGCTCTCTCAGGGGAAGAACTGCCCCGTGGTGCCTTGGCCTTCGGTTTGACAGACTTATGATCAAAAGAGAAAAACTGGCACTTCCTACATCAACTCACAGCTTGTTGTACTGTAACTGTACAACTAGCTTCTATCTGTCGCCCCTTCACACAGACTCTTTAAGCCTCAGAATCTGCACAAAATTGATGCTTTTTGACTAATATGTATGATGCTGCTGGCCTGGAAAATCTTTAGTCTACGGGCAAAAACCTCTCAGAATCCATGTTTTCATCCCCCATCTCCTCTGAAAGAAATTCAGAAACGTATTTCTCACCTTTTCTCTACCTCCAGACATCAGCTTTAAGCTGCCTCTTCCACTATCTTCACTTCGGTAAAGCTTGTAGCATTTTTATTTATTGCCTGCTTGGTCAATTTCTCTCCTCCTCCCATTTCTACCTCCTCTCTCCTGTCCAGACTGAGGGCACCTCTCATCCATGCCATCATTTTCCTCTCCACTCACTCTCAATAAAGAATCTCTCCTCCTCTGAGCAGCTGTCGGTGTAGCTGCCAGTTCTACTGCTGGATAAGCTTATTAAATCAACTGAGGAAGGGGGCAACATGTAGACTTATCTGGATAACAAACACTCGCATGGACTGGATGTGTAAATGTACACACTAAAAAAATAAAAACTGAATGAATCTACCCCTTTTAGCCTCAACTTAAAGATGCTCTCTGGAAAAGAGCCTTGAGCTCTTAACATGAGCTCATATCACTGTGAGCTTCCCCTGCACCACAATAATCAATTACCAACCCTGCTTATGTGGCCCATCCTCTCTAAGCCTGCATCAGCCCACGACCCTAGCACATGTGCAAACATACACATAATACAGAGCTCCCATTAAACCGATTTACCAATACACTGGATGTGATAGGTTTGCTGTCCTTGGTCAGTGTCTGAAATGATTCCAATAACCATCTGCTGCCAAAAACTAACCAGGCCAAGACTTTACCAAGTGTTTGTGAAGTATCAGAAAACAGCTGAAATATTTGGTGTAACAGTATTTGGACAACACATTAATTAACTAAATAATTTTATAGACGCACAAAATTCATATTTTGGGAGTTTTGTCAGTAAGCTGTACGGTTATTGCATTAAAACATTGCCCTTTGTTTTATGTATATATCATCTTGTCAGGCTGAATGTTTTAATTCCACGTCTGCATTAAATGCTGCTAAGACTTGCAATGCAATACAACGATCGCTTAAAATGTGACAGCTGTGCTGGAGTTAGGGTAAAGCTTGAAATAACAGGAAAAATGTGTATAAGAGCAGTTATGTCACTAGGTCAGAGCAAGAGTACAGCTCATTTCTGATTTTCAGAACGAGGCCAACAATACCCCCGGAGGCCTGAAACATTAAACTTTGGCAGCCAGTAGTCAGCCTATCTCCGACTGGAACGTGGTTAAGTGCAGAGCTTACACTCAGTTTGCTAGTTGTGGCCTTTAGCCACTGTTGACATGCTTCAGGATTACAGACAAAAGGCCAGATTGGATTCAACTTTAAATCTAACCTTTACAGAGATGGTGGTTCACCACCAGAGAGCCTCGCCAGTATCTCAGACTGTGCCTGTACTACCCTTCTCAGTAAGTGCCCTGAAAAGAAACATAAGGAGCCACACATGAAAACAAGTGGGTGCACGAAGGGTCGTAGATCTTGGGCCATTATCAGCAGGGCACTGCATTTCCCAATTTTAATCAGAAGCATAAATTAATGACATGCTCTGGAATCTGTTCCCTTATTTATCCCATTTATCTGTTTAATTAAAAGGGTAAATTAAAGACAACTTGGCTCCAGACTGGTTCACCGCAGAGTAGATTTAAAGGTTTATAGTTCACAGTTCTTCCAGTGAATGGAACCATGTGCAAATAGCAAACATTCGTATCAGCTGCATTCCTCTCATCTGGACGAATCGATGTCTGGAAGGCTCTGCGGCACATGTGTGCAGCAGACCGGCACGGACCAGACACGCTCACACATGCAGAATCAAATATTCAAAGAAAACCCACTCTACATTTGAAAAACAAGCTCTGAAAAGTTAAGAAATTCATACAAGTGGGGGCACATCAACTTAAAAGAGACAGTGGCAGAGAAACACAACCAGGAGGCCTGTTTGTATTTACCAGGATGCACCTGCCCCAGCCACAGGCCCATCTGGCCCGTGTGAAGAGAGGAAGAGTCACAACTGTGAGCGTTACAAAAATCACAGCCCAGTCTCTTTGTGCACACAATCACACCAATGTCGCTAATGCTGAACAGCTGCGACTTGCTACCCTCTCTCAGCCAACATTCTTCTCCCGCTGTCCTGCACTGCCAAGACAGCAAGCAGGCAAACTCCAACTGACTCATCTATTTTCTCAATCACACACTGACAAACAAACAATTGTGGAGCCAGCGTTCGCATACCGACTTAGGATTGTGTAGTTGGATTCCAATTGTAGATGTTACTGCGAAAGCATTCTTTCATTTCAGCATTTTTTTAATGTTTTCTGCCTACGTGAAAAATGCCATGTGAAGTGGGGGGGAAAAAAAAGTGTAGATTAGACCGAGGAGCCGAGTCAATTCCAGCCATGTGATTAGATTTAGAGGCTGCTAATCAGCTACAGCTCAAAACAGACATAAGACTCTATGCACTAAGACGGCTTCGTATGAACAAATATAGTACTGCTGTAGGCGAGCATTATGCAGTCAGAGTGAGAGTTGAAGCTTTGCAACATATAGTACTTGACTAAAAACAGTTTTCTGCACATGCGTTCCTCTTTCAAACAGGGAACACGTCACACGAGGAAGCGTATGTTGCACCACACTGAGTGACCCGGTGTGGCAAGCAGCCAAGGCCAGTGTGCACACAGTGTGGTCAAACTATGTGATGTAATGGTGGGGCATCAGTTTGACATGGCCTTGGAGATTAGGTTTTTCTGGCCCATTCATTAACTGCCAGTCCCCTAAGAGAGGAAGGGGGATAAGTGAAAAGAGAAAACATGGTGTGGAGGGTGACAGAAAAGGGGAAGCTGGGGTGGAGGGTTTGGCAACAAAAAGCAACAGCTCCATTACCAAACCCAACCTGCAGCCGCATGTCACCTCAGACTAGCTCCGACTGTGAAAGGAGGAGGGGGAGGAGGAGGAGGAGGACAAAGAAAAGCAAAACACCATAAAGCTCCAAGTTCACAAACAACTTCAAGACCTCCTCCTACAAAACTCCACACAGTGGTATGTGATGTGGTGGGTGTGTGTGTGTGTGGGTGAACAATGACCTTGTGGCTTTCCTCTGCTTGAAGGTGGGTTTATATTTAGTCTGTGGGGGGGTTTTAGTAGAAGTGTTTGACAGAGAGGCCGTTAAATTATTGACCAGCCACTGCCAGCAGCGAAGGACGGCAGGCTGAGGCTGAAGAAGCCACTCTTATCTGGTGCTACATGCTTTCGGCAAACACACACTCACACACCTCTGAAACAACAACTCTGAAAACTGCACGTTCTTATTAACCTATTAAACAGAGGATATGATTTTTCCTATGGTTAAACGCATTAATACTGTTAGAGGATTTACTCACATTTACTTTATGAAAAAGAGTTTTGTTTACTCCAGGGATCAACATTTAGGTTGCTTGACATGTATCAGCCTCATTTGTCCTTGTATTTGCTGTGTCTGACTCTGTGTCTCTGCTCGTAAGTCGCTCCCTGACAGCCCTTTCACTACAAGGAAAACAAGCCTCACCACCAGGGACAATTTACTGAATGGTCGGAAGACTTCTGGGCACAGCCTTCCAGATCTCCGATCTCTTCTCTGCTGCACAAGTATTTTCCAACACAACATGTCTTGCGTGCTTTCCACTTTCTGCCTCACTTGACTTTAAGGAAGGACTGAATCAGCTTGTGATAAATGTGACTGCAGGAGTAGTATACTCATAATAATGAGTAATTTTACTCATCCTCAGATGAGTTCCTCTGCTGGAGCTGCCAGAAACTCATTCTGGTTGTTCTGGGGTATGATGGAAGCTGATTCTGTCTGAAAAAGGACAGTTTACCTGCCACAGACATATCACAGTTAGACAGCAATGCAAATCCACAGTTTGATTTGCTTATAACACATGCAGCAGTTATGGAGCAACAGTAGCTCGTCTTTGAAATTAAGTCTAATGTAACACCTTTCAACTCTGCTTTGGTCTCCACCAACTCTAAAAAAATGTCTCTTTAGCTGATGAAGGATGCACTCTGCTCACTAGCTAGAGTATACCTATGTCTGGTTATTGTATATTCTGTGTTAGGTAGTGCTGCAGTGCACAGTGGATTTTCTTTTAATACTTAAATGTAATACTGCTGATCTGGGTGAATTAACTGTGAAAAAAAAATTCACATATTAGTTAGGCACGTAATTCAGTTTTAATATTAAACAGTTATAATCCACAATTTAACGGTTATAATAGTCTCCAGTTTAATTTATTCAGTTAATATTTCTACCGAGTGCCAGGTAAATCTATTGTACAAATTGCTGAGGGCACCGATTGAAGACATGATGTAGAACAGTGTGAGGCAGGTGTCTCGTTCTGATAGGCATTTGCCATTTCAGTTCCTCACAATGCAGCTGCTGATCCGTGCCCCTCTCATCTCCACATGAACATCCATGAAGGAGAAGCAGTGCATCTTCATGTGCAAGACCGTGATACACACATAAATATTCATACACTCGGGCACACATTGCTGTCCTTGGTCTTCCCACACTCCCCCTCTTCGTTTGCTCTCTCTAATCCTGTAATGCCAACAGTGCAATTAGTCACATGCCGGCTCTTTCTTTCATCTCTCCAGTGAGAGGAGCACAGGAGGAATATAAACTTCTTAGTATTTAAAATACATAAGCCTATCTTCTTCATCTGGGGTAAACCTCAAACATGCACTAAACACATTAAAATGCTTCAATGATTTTATAATCAAAGATTATAAAATGAACTATACCACACGACTGCTTCAATCACTATCAAAAGTCCTCTCTATGCTGTAATTCGAGGAATACATAATGAAGCTGAAAATGAAATGACGTTCGTATGAAGTGAAGGTGAACTAAGGACAAGCTGAGAGTTGAGTAAAGACAGAGAGGATCTTTCAAACAATGGCCATTGTCCCTGTGGTGTGTTTTTTTCCTGATTGTTTACTCTGCCTCCTTCACAGTTACAGACCATATCTATCACAAGCTACTCATGAACAAACACCACTGATCGAAACTACATGAAAGAGTGAGCTGTGCTGAAAAGAAAAAAAAACAGAACAAAAAGCTAAGAGAATAGCAAAAAGACAGAAAACAGCACCTGTACTCACTTTAAACAGGCTCAAGGTAATTCTGCTGTTCCTGAAGCCACATCCGGAAAATGATGCAGGAAGAAGAAGAGTACGACCGAGCGACTCTCCACATGCCAGGAAGGAACAAGTTTCTCATGTTGCCATAATGTAGATGATTGAGAGTTCAGGGTTATCACTTTCATGAAGCTATTCCCACGTGTCCGCTAAAAATCGATCTCCAAAGACAGATAAATCCCCTCATCGAGCTACCATCTCACGTGAAAATGCAGATTGGTATGTTGACATTAAACACTGATTTGAAACACTTTGGAAATTGAATTTGCGTTGGTATGTGTGAGCGGTGCAGAGAGAAGAAGAAGGATATGAACGTTATCTAGCACTTACTATTGATTTATCTGCTCATAAATTGATTGTTTATACTCTACCTATGCAGGAAGAGTCATGTGGTGGTGAGCTTAGCTTGTACATTCAGTTGGAATATGATGCTACCACTATCTTAATTGCCTAAAGTTGCACACTGTAGCTTTAGCACAAACATTTCAACCAAATCACCAGAACCACAAATAACTGTTTATGCATTATGTTTTTTGTAAGAATTAAATATAGAACATACAAACTAGTGTTGTTAGGTGAATTTTGTAGCCAAACTACCTCTTGGTCTCTGTGTGCAGTCTTTATGCTTATCTAAGCTAAGTGCCTCCTGGCTCTTGCTGTATAGTCAATTCAGACATATTCTCATCTAATTCTTGAAAAGAAAGCAAATGAGAACATTTCTCTAAATGTCTATGTCTAAAAGTGTAGCTACCCTATTATCTAATATTAAAGATGTAGACGTGTGTTTTATACATAGTAGACATCCATTACCTACATCATTTTTATAGATGTGACTGCTTTGTTGGTCAGTATTAAACATACAGTGACTATGCTTTTAGAGATGCGATTTCTATTTTTCAATAGCTCCATTTGCAGCCTCTAATCACACAATAATGGAAGGTAGTGCTAAAAGGAAGAGAAGAAATTCTTTCTCAAGCTTAAGAGACAAAATGGTGACGGAAATCAGAGTTGGCTAACTGTCAGCTATTTTGGTAATTAATAAAGTCATTGTTAAAGCAAAAAAAAAGATGCTGTGCTTCTTTGTTTTTGTGACGTCAATATCAAAATTAAAACAAGCAATTTGAAGAAACGTATGCACGTACGTAGTTTGCATTGTAGCCTCAGAGTCCTCTGCCAGAGGCTACCAATATAAAGTCCAAAGACTTTATATAGTGCAGTGTCATGGCATTGGCATGTACAGCTGCCAGTGCAGCTCACTGGTGATTATTGATGATGTGACTGCTGACAGAAGTAGCACGATGAATTCTGAGGTGTATAGGGTTATATAAGAAAAGGAGTATTCTTCAAACCCAAGTCAGTCACCTGATCTCAACCCAACAGAGCAGCTTTTCACTAACCCAAGACGAAACTAAAAGCAGAAAGACCGACTATCTCTGCCCTTCTCACTGTTGATCAGGTGTGTTCAGCCAATCAGAGGCTGGAAGTATAGGGATGGTTGGAAAACAAGCAGGGCTGTGGGGATGCTTTGTCATCCTTGAATAGGTTACTGCATATAGAGAATGAATTTGGAAAACTTTTGTCTTTCTATTTTTCATTCACTGCATTAATCAATGCAGGGAATGTGAAAAAGTGAGAATATAAGAAACTGTGAGAGTATAAGAAACCGCATGTGGTTTGGTGGAGCAGAGTGTGTGTATGCAAACAAATGAACGTGACAGGCACCTCACTAACTAGCCAGCCGAGGCAGCCAATATCCCTGGTGTGGCCTTGGGCCACTCAGTATCTCTCTGCTTTATTCAATGCCCTCTGGCTAAAAAAAGAAAAAAAAATCTAAATTCTCTAACCAGGGGAAGTTGTTTCTGAATACTGCTGTCTGGCAACCATTTCACACACTTCAAAAGCGAATGTGGGAATGAAAACAGACTGAAATTGTTGCCCATGGACATGCAGTGATAAAACAGACTCTCGCCTACATGTGGGCAAATCTGAACCTTCTCTTCTTGCTCTTACTCTCATCTTTGAAGCTCTCCCACTTGTTTTCTCCTTTTTCTGCCACATATATATCTCATCATATTCACTGCTTATTATTGCACTGCTGGTTATTTCTTAACCATATGTGTGGTAGTTTGCAGCAGGGCTCATAGGTCAGGTCCCCGGTCTCAAAAAAGGAACTCCACCGAGAGAAGAAGCGTGGGGGGGGAGAAAGGCTGCAGGGAAAAACAATCCAATGACCACTTTTGGTCAAAAGCTGCAGCAGTCAGCGTTGCTGCCTAAAATTTAATTTCCCCTAAAAGAACAGCTATCCTCTACGCCTTTGGCTGCCTATTTTTAGCATGTTATCGTTCAGCCTCAATCTGAGTCAAAAGCTGAAGGAAGACAGTTGCTGTCAGGCTCAAAACAGCGTGGAGCTCATCAGCTACTACAAGTGGGTAATGTTCAATGAAAGAGAAGAGAAGGAAGAAACTGTATACCACGTCACTTAGAGTTTTGTTTCAATGCGGCTCTGTTGTACCAATAGTATACTGTCAGCTGAGGTCATGGCTGAAACCCCAAGAAACAATGCCAGTGTTCAAACATGCCACAACCTCATGATGAATCTGTGTTTTCATGCTCAGGACCGACTATGGCATCATCTCAAATGCTCTTCGTCCCTTTAACTGACAACTTTTTTTAAGGATCTTCTCGAGAGTTGCTTTGTAAAGCGGTTCCCTTGCTGCCCTCAACGCAGAGCCACATTCACATGCTTGTGTTGAACGACAACATTAGTTAGCATCAAGCAAGCTTAGCTGCTAACAAGTGTCAGCTGGGGATAGATGGTGGATGGTGACGAGCAGATCAGCAATCATTGACCCACTTCAGTTATTCTTTGTTCTCATACTGAGCTCATGTAGCAGCATGTATGCCTCTGAAGCCCACCAATTTGACTCTATCCTCCTCCTTCCAGCTATAATCATGTTAGACTGTGGGGACTGTGCTGTCTGCATCCTAAAAATGTTATTCTGAAAAAGGGATATTTATACTTTTGGCACGGTTTTAAGCTTGAAGTACTGTAGACCAAGTGTAGACCACGTTTGTGTGGATGTGTGTGTGCACGTGTGCAAGGCTGCAAGAAATTATGGGCTCCTGATCCACCAGAACTCAGTGACAAATGCTGAAAGGTGGGTTTCCAGTTTCCTCCAGGTGCCCTGAAAGCACCTGGGTTGCTGTACCACACTGTTTCTGCAAATTTAACTTTGCCGATATAATACATAATATGCAGGTAATGGAATATATAAAACATAGATAATAATACTTTACATACATACTGTCATCACTTCTTTATTAGCTGTAACCCAACTCTAAGGCTGACAACGTCTACTGCACATTTAAATAAGGTTTAACGTTTGCTAAAGTCGATGATCTATTTAAAAATAAAGTAACTCTTCTAAAAGTATAAGAAAGTACAAGTTAGAATATGCTGAGAAAAAAACTGCAGCCAAAGTAGAGAAGATTCCCACTGTGTGTCACTTGCAGCTTTGATAAACATTTGACTGCAGTTTTGACATCAGACATTAAACAGACTTGAGATTTACAAAGGGCCCTGCAGTGGGACCCACAGTTACACTCCTCTGGACTGAGTGAGGGGACAACACACAAACACAGAAAAGCGACACCTTCCCCCTTTCTTATCCTCACCTCTCCTCCGTGGCCATCAAAAATCCCAAATATAGACGGGTGACTCTTGTTGACGATGTCGGTCAGCACCTCGAACCTGTCCTCCATGTGGTCTCGCCGTCCTTGGATGGAGTACACAGCCACATTGTTGCTCTTGAACTCCCAGGTCTTGGAGAACTCCGCGTCCAGGACGTCCAGCCCGCCGAACCGCTCGTTCTGCATCATCTCCGCCACTTTCCCCTTGACCATCTTAACCGCATCCCGGCTGGACTTGACGATGGTCTTCACTTCGTCCGTGTGGAAGAAGTAGCTCCACAGAGCCAGACTGATACACAGCAGGAACAAGGTCTCCGGTCTGAGCAGAAAATAACGCATGATCCGACCTAACAGAGACAGCAGGGTCATTGTATCGTCTATCATTTACTTGTTCACTTGCAGGAAATCGCGGCAGGTTGTGTGTCGTTCGCCCCCGCCGCTGATTTCAGTCCATCGTCGCTGGCGTGAGTGGTTCGGCAGCGGCAAAACTGGTGCATTTAACACCGGAAAACATTAAGATTACGCCGACGGGTGACACCTCACTGCATTTATCACCGGAGGTAAGGTGCCGGCGTGGGGACGCAGACCGGGGAAACAAGCACGGCGCTCCGGCTCTTCACTGCCCCGCAGTGAGCCACCAACAGCTGTCCGTTCACCAACCGATGCGTTCCGACACCGCCGGGGAGAAAACGCAGCTCGCTCGTCTTGGACTTCAAATGAAGCCAGAGTATTGGCTATAGCGGGGCTGTGGGCAGAGCCTTCCCCCGACCAGCCCTGCTACCGTTCCCGGTCCTTAAAATAGCGCTCTGTGTTGAAACCCTCACATTCCCAGCTGCCACACGAGCTGCGACTCTCCGCCGCTGACTGACTCAACGACGGTGCTGCCTTCATGTGCGCCTCGTAATATACATACAACCAAATTTGTGTGCTGCCCACCAAATCACAGGAGGCTGCTGGGTAATTGAAGGACTCGGTGTCGGAGAAACTATTCAAAATATTTGCCTAGGTAAAAGTAGCAGTACAGCAAATTAAAGTACTCAAAGTGGAAAACATGTTGTCAAAAGCCGACCTAGCCTGAGTATGAGTCTAAAAGCAGCACAGCCCACAAATGTAGACTGTCATGAACAAGTAGGCTTACACAAAGTGAGTAAAAGTAGACCAGTGGTTTGATCCTGATTGAAAGTGTAAGATCTGACATTGTTAAATTTCTCACACCAGCTCGATGGAGTTCAGATCTGGTGATTGAACTGGCCAAGCCTTCACAAAAAGTATTCCAGCTGATACCCGATTCTCCAAATAATTCCTACACTACCTGGAAGAATGCTTGGAGTCATTGTCTTGCTTGAAAATGAAGTTATCCTCAGTCAATTGTTGCCTAAAGGGATTAGCATGCCTTCTGTGGCATCCATGCTAATTGATGAGGATGCGTTGCACACGATGCAGCCACCTATCACATCGCCCACTATGCCACTGCCATGATCCCCTGATCATCACGTTTCTACCTCCGTGCTTCACTGGTACTGTTAGACAGGTGCTATCTTTCCATGAGGTCTGTGTCTGAGTTCTGTACTGTATGTTCTTTACTTTGATCCAGACACAACACTTGGTTCCAGTCCTCTAAAGTCCACTGTTTGTGCACTTTTGACCCTCTGCAACCTTTTCTTTCAAAATTTTTTTACCTTACGTAAAAACTAACTGAGTGGTTGAGCAGCAAGAGTTGAGAGTTGTTTTGTACAAAGTAATCTTTTTAGTAAGTTTTCGGGTGGTTTACCTGATCATTAAATTGTCACAGATGAATAAGGAACAGGTTTTCTGTGTTTTGTTATTTACTTCTTTTTTGAATTTCAGTTTAAAAATCCAATAAGGACTTTTTCTTGCCAGTGTATGTTTTCACTCAAATTTGGTAAATGATAATATTGAACTCCACTCCTCCTACCAATAAATAAAATTCTACCTCAGCTAACCTAAAGTAGTCACTTCTTATGTTTCCTGTTGCTGCTCACTTACTGATTTGTAAATATGTGCTTGTTACACGTGAGACATTACTGACAGCACCTGGAGGCATCCAGAGAGCTGGCACACCACAGGTGCGGACGAAGCCATCGGCTGACTAACTCTAAATATTAAATCCCGAGGGCCTAACTTTAGCAATTTCATTATAACAACTGACAAAAGCTCATAAACAATCACATAATTGAACACTGGATTAACAGCTGCACAAAGTGTTCAACTGCCCTGGGACTTCAGACTCACAAGCCCTAGGTGTCAGTGGAGTTTTACTATGTGAGCATTGAGACTTTCTCCTGAAGGTGAATGTGTCTTATATAGTTTTAAAAATATTTTTAAAATATTATAAATTATTATTATATTTAATAAATATTATTTTAAATAATCGTAAAACCCTCTTTAGTATTGCTATATCTCTTGCACAGAAAGTGCCAGCAGTTTATTTTTACCCAGGACCAACAAACTATTTAATCTGGACCTGATTTGTAAATTAAGCTCAGATTTGTTAAAGTTGATGTGTTTTGAATTGTGAGTGGTAAAAATATTTGAAAACCACTGACTGTGTTACATAACTGAGCAACAATCTTAACAAAATAAAATTACATGCAGACCACCTACATTTAGTATGTATTTTATGCAGTTGTTGACGTAGCCTGGACTGCAAATAGTCATATACTGTAGCCTAATACCTTTTGCATAACCTATTTACATTATGTTATGTCAAGGAAGAATTCTAGACATAAATAAATCATAATAACTCAACTTTATTTGTATAAAATCAAATCAAAGTTATATATATAGTACATTTAAAAACAACCAAAGTGCTGAACAATTTTCAAAAGCAAATCCAATATGACAATAAAATGAGTACACAAAAGTAAAAATGAAAATACTACTACTAATAATAAAATAAAATAAAAGCAAATATAAATTTCCAACACTAGAAAATACAAATATTTGCAAAACAGATAATGTTAAGATAACAGTAAATTAAAGAAAAAATTTTAAAAGTTAAAAAGGTTAGGAATACCCAAAGGCTATGGAGGACAAATTAGTTTTTAATTTAGACTTAAAGATATTTATGGAAGCTGAGTCTTTGATTAAGAGAGAAAGATTGTTCCAAAGCTTTGGGGCCCTTTCTTATTTGTCTTGATGAGGGAGGACATCAAGAAACAAGATCTAAGACATCTAATCCTATCATAGGGGCAGAGAAGTTGTAAAATGTACTGGGGAGTTAAACCTTTAAGAGTTTTAAAAACATATAAAAGAATCTTAAATTCAATATATTTAACTGGAAGCCAGTGCAGTGACATTAGGACAGGGGTGATGTTGTCTTTTTTCTTTGTCCCAGTTACGAGTCTTGCTGCAGCACCAGCTGGAGTTGTGACAGAGCAGACTGGGAGACACCAAAGTAAAGGGAGTTACTGTAGTCGAGCCTTGAGAATATGGTAATAGATTCTTAGTTTTGTCTTAATTAATGGCTTAATTTTGGCTATTTTTCTTAACTGAAAGAAACATGATTTGACTACAGAGTTCATGTGCTTTTCAAATGCTAATTTTGAGTAAAAAATAACCCCAAGATTCCTGGCTTGTTCATGGATATATAATGACAGAGTACCCAAGTGACTGGCTATTTGTTCTTCTATCTTTTAAATATGAAGCAAACCACTCCAGAGCAGTGACCTGAATGCCTACCAGGTGGTCCTGGTCCGATTTAATACAATGGCGTGATCCACTACGTCAAATGCAGCACTCAAATCTAAATGTAATAAAAAAGAACACTTTCCTGAGTCTAATGCCAGTAGGAGGTAATTGGAGTCTTTAAAAAACACAGATTCTGTACTGTGATTTGCCCTGAAACCAGACTGAAATGTTTGCATTATTTTATTTTTATCTAAATAGCACAGAAGTTGTGAGTAAACTATATAGCACTAGACACACCACATAGATGATTTATAGCACACATAGATGAGAGTAAAACAAATGAAAGGCAAAAAAAATAACTTAAAGAGAAAAATATTAAAGCTAAACAGGCTTAGGAAAAGATGTAGGGAACAAGCCTACAGTATGATTAAAGTCTATTATTTGTCAGTGCTTACTTTTAGCACTTTTAATCTTGGCATTCACCAGCTCCAGGTATAGTATTTCTCGATGCTGTGAACTGGCTACAACAATAAGTTAATGCCAAATTGATTATCTATTTGAAGCAATTTTACTCAGGCAAACAAAGGCAGCATCGGGGTCCTTGACGTCTGTGTGACGTCACTGAGCCTCCCTCGGTCCTCGGTGTGGAAAACGTGGAGGACTTAAATTTTTGGAGTGTGGTGCCTTTCCCATCAGTGTAACTTCGGTACGTTTTATCGTCACTTTCTGGGCGAGTTGTACTAATTAATTAACTTCGGCTGATATCTTGTGCTTGTTTCTTTTCGAATATCTTTTAAAATCATCCTTTAAAACTAACGCTTAGCCTTTAATGCTAACTGTCTCTGCAGAGCTTCAGCTAGCAGAGTGAACTACAGATCATACACTGCATCTTTTCAGTGATCTGCAGTCAGTGAGTGTTTTTCGGCTGGCTGTTGCTGATTCTGCACTTATTAAACAACAAGAATTGATACTGTCATTTGACTCATGATAGAAATTACGTTTGTTATTCGCCTCAACCGAACTTTGGCCATTCTAGTCTTACTACTGTCCGGGTTGTTAAACTTTGACAGGGGCATGTGTTATGTTTCTGTTCTTAGAGGTCATTGGATTACATAGAGACTGGCTGACATACACTGACTTGTGAAGTTGAGAAGAATGGAGTACATACAAGCTCCTACCACAAGCAGCCAGGGAAATATGTAAGTAAACCATAAATGGGTCTTTAAATTCCTTAAATCTGTCCTGACACATTATATACCCTTGTCAAGGTGGACATTTTCAAACTGTAGAAGGAAGAACACATCTGTTATTAGAAACATTATTATGATTGCTCCTTTAGGTGTACTAGTAAACTAGGACGTCGCCACCAAGTCATCACACATAATACCACGGCTTTGAGTCAGTTCACATTTATGGTACCATCACAACAAGTGACAATGATCCCTGGATCCCTGATAAAGCTACATGTTTTCGGTCACTTATAAAGTTGCTGTTTGCATGCTAGATCTTAAATGGTTCTTGAAGGTCCTCAGTTGCATTGTAATACAACCAGTGATTTCAACTCTACTAAACTGTTCAGTAACATAGGATACTGAAGTAGACCGAAACCTATATTTTTTAGAAAGCTGTAGTTCTCTAAGGCACACATTTTTTTGTCAGATTGGATGTGTGAAATCCCACGTGATCTGTTTATTTCACTGACATTTACTGATGTTTCTCTCCTGCACAGCCTGTGCTGCACCTGTGGTGTCGCTATACCTCCCAACCCAGCCAACATGTGTGTAGCCTGCCTGCGTACTCAGGTAGACATCTCAGAGGGAATCCCCAAGCAGGTCACAGCTCACTTCTGCAAGCAGTGTGAAAGGTTTGTATCTTTCTTTTGTAAGTACAAATCACTTTATATATGTTTAATTGTGAAACACAGATTCTATTATTGTTTTTCTCTAGAAAGCATTTAGAGATGCAAAAAGATTTCTTCAGAATTTTTCTTTTGATTTGAGGCTTAAATGTACGTTCTCATCTCTCATGCAGGTACCTGCAGCCTCCAGCCACCTGGGTGCAGTGTGCTCTGGAGTCAAGGGAGCTGCTGGCGCTTTGCCTGAAAAAAATTAAGAATTCTATGACCAAAGTGAGTGTGATTCTTACTAAACTTCACAAAAGATGATTTTTGTTTGCATTATATAAAAGGTGCACGAACCTTTGCTTTTCAGTTCAATATTCTTACTAATCTTTCTTATTAATTACTTAATTATATTCTTATTTTATGTCTTTATTAAAAAAACATGCTAATTGTAATTGTTTACATGTTTTATTTTGTGTAGTGAGTGCAGAGGAATAAAAACATCTATGTGTAGAATTAATATAATTTCAGTAAAAACATTTATTTGAGCTTTTTCTAATATAATTAACACAAATACAATATAAGAAACAGTGGCCTCAAAAATAACTTTAAACAACATTTAGTAATTAATTTCCATATCATTATCAATTGATTATTTTCTTTATTAATAAATTATATTTTATATAGGGTTGTTATTTTGTTTTTTACTGCTTCTTTGTGTATATAGATATCTATTCTTGTTCTTATATTCTTCTTTTTGCTAAAGAGCTCTGTAACACCAGAATTCTTTATTCGTGGGATAATAAAGGTTTATTCTATTCTATTAATTATTTTGTCTAAGGGGCCTCAGGCCTTTTATTATGTTTTGCATCGTTATAATATTGTGTCCACTGCATGGTTCAACTTGCCATTTTTTATTTCAATTTTATTTTCTGCTGCTTCTCTGCTCACAGGTTCGTCTTATTGATGCTGGCTTCCTGTGGACAGAACCACACTCCAAAAGGATTAAGATGAAGCTGACCATCCAGAAAGAGGTAAGAAAACAAGGTGGAAGTCATAAGTGGGGAGAACGGACTAAAACCATGTAGTGTCCTGAGATAGGCAACATGTTTGTCATTAAAAGGTTTTCTGTTTTTTTTATTATCATAATTGGCAGCAAGCAGATAATAATATCAAACTACACACATGCTGCCACTGTAAGTGACATTCTGTGACACAGAGACAATCACACACACAGCAGACTTCAGGAGAAACTCTTTATGAAGTCGTCTATTGTTGACTGAGTTATGTCTGTTTGAGACAGGTGGGTGTTGCCAGTGGCTGTCATCTCATCTCCTTGACCTTTAGCGAGAACCTGAGCTCTGTGTTTCCTGGAGCCAACTCTTTTAATTGTGCTTTTGGCATGTCTCTATAAAACAGTCTCCAGAGCCCACTGGTCAGATATTTATATGTATCAGATATACGGCACAGAAAAGGGAACTTAAAAAACAGAATCTCTTTTTCTTTTTTTCGTGAAGTGAATAATGAAATGAACGTAAGTGCAGTTTTCAGCACTGTTTGCCATGCAGTAAGAGCATGTGGTTTAACTGGCTGTGTTTTCCCTATCCAGGTGATGAATGGTGCTATCTTACAGCAGGTGTTTGTGGTTGAGTTTGTCATTCAGTACCAGATGTGTGACGACTGCCATCGCGTGGAAGCCAAGGACTTCTGGAAGGCTGTGGTGCAAGTTAGGCAGAAGGTAGGGGCAATTTAATTAAATTAAATTTTCCTGTGGAGATTAGACTCATACTTTCATATTTTTAAAAATATACCACAAATTCTTCTCAGTGTGCCTAAACGTTTGGGGTTGTACATTGTTCACCTGTTATAAATACAGTGACTTTTATGCAAATTATGCAGACCTTTTCAGTTTTGGAGCATTTTACTGCATTGAAAATGTATTTTAAAATAGAAATTCTACCTTTTGCCCATCCATGTGTACACATTAACCAAAATCAAAAAAATGCAAAATGTATTCAGACCATTGGAGTCTAAGTCATTTCTGTTTATTTATGTAACAGCTGTACAGGACTGAATGTGTGAATTAACAACCTCCTCTAATCTGATACATGTCACAGTATTTATTGTAGTCTTAAAATTTTAGACTAATACATGTTTGTGATGATGCGGAGACATGTTTCTGTTTTTTTTCCAGACTGTTCATAAAAAGACATTCTACTATCTAGAGCAACTGATCCTGAAGCACAAACTCCACCAGAATGCCCTCAACATCAAAGAAATCCATGGTAGGTCACAGGATATATATTTATTTTTTTGTTTGATTGTAAACATACCTTTAAAGGGAGGGACCACCTATTTTCCTTATGTCTTTTAACCAAATTAGACTGAAAAGTGGAAACACAAGCTTAACTAATGTGGACTATAACTAAGTAGAGCATCAGTCTGTTAGGAACCAGGTTTTGCATGTAATCTAGGAACGAGTTTATATGCACTGTAGGATACTGGTTATTAGAAATGTGTGTATACCTGCAGAAGATTTTTCGTCTACCCTGGCCTGATTTTGGAAGCATGGTTCACAGATTTGTACGTGTGTTGTATAGGTGACAGACAGTCACAGTGCTCTTTTTTTTTACACTGTGAAAAGAGATTTATTTAGACGTCTATGGGGCACTTTGTGTTGGATTCAGTTTTAGTCAGGTTTGGGACGGACTTGATTTAAAAACGAGACAGCAACGATCTCCTCTTTCATCCAGCCGCTTATTTCTGCTGAAAGTAGTCGAGTGATGACCCGTTTGCAGCCTTTGTCCTGGACATGCGCTTTTGTGAAAATGCCATTAGAAACATGGTTACGTGTGTACATGGCAAAATAATCTGAGTTCTCTGGGAGAAATCCACCTCAGGAAATCAGGTTTCACTAATCCCCTAGACTGATTACGGTTGCCAGGTTTCCTGTTTACATGACAGTTAAAAAATCAACTTACTCAAGAAAGCTGATTGTAACTCTGTTACTTGAGTGCATGTACACATACTGATGGTGTGTCGAGTGTTAATTATCTCTTCCTGTACCAGACAGCGAGCCATGCATGCATATCACTGGTGCCAATCAGTTCATACAGCCAACCCTTGTGTGGGCCTCTTAGGGGCATGTGTTGTGCATCTAATCAGTGTTCTGCAATCAGAGTAGTTGTTCCATACTAGATTCCTGCAATGCAAGCCCACTCCATACCCTGTTCAGAGATGCTTAAGGCCACACCCTGCACACACTCGGGCACACATGCTGTGCATTGAGTGACAGCTCAGCAGCAGCTCTTTGTGTTTTTGCACAGGACTGAAGTGGAGCTCATGTCCATATATCGGCAGGACTTAAAAGCTTTATGAAGGTTACAACATGTGGCTGCCACATTTTCCATCTGCTCTTTGTGTGTGTGTGCGCATGCGTGTGTGTGTTTCTTGCATGTGTGTTATGCAACAGTGATGACCCTTAAAGGGTGCCTGTGATAAATTTATTGTCGGAGCATTTAATGGTATTACTCTTCTCACTCAGAGGGGATTGATTTCTACTATGCCTCCAAGCAGCATGCTCAGAAGATGGTTGACTTCCTCCAGTGCACCGTCCCGTGCAGGTGAGCAGTGCCTGTGAAAACATCACGCTTATGAACCTCAGTGTTTCATCCACATTCAGTTTTTATTTACACATGTTAAGACACAGAAAACAATCCTCAGAAACTGCCTTCATGCAGTTATGTTTTCATCCAGTGGTGCTGATATTTCGGAGCACGTCTGGAGATAATTTTCTAGCAGGTGCTGTGAAAAATACATTTTCCTAGTAAAAACTACATTAACTAAAAATGTCAATCTGAAAAAGAAAAGATACATGAAAACATTTTGCAAGTGTGTTTCTATCAGTATATATGTTCTAAATGGCAAAAAATAAAAGTTGTGCTCTGAATGTTACAAACCTAAACATAACATTTCACATGAATATGGAGCTCGCATGTTGAAATGAGCTTCAACAGCTCTTTTTCCTTGTATAGAACCTATTTTTGCATTTAGGCTCTTTTGTTGATGTGATTTGTCCAACTGGGGCAATATAGGATGTGCTGTGTCTCTGCAGAACAGCTGTGATTATGATGATACTAAAAAAAAAAAACCCACTTTCTTTACAATTTTAAAGGTCAAAGACATCCCAGCGCCTCATCTCTCACGACATCCATTCAAACACGTACAACTATAAGAGCACCTTCTCTTTGGAGATCGTACCCGTCTGCAAGGTATACAGCTTTGAGTTTTTATCTATTTTTAGGGATGTCCGATATTATCACCCTACCGATATTATCAGCCGATATTGCCATTAAAATGTAATATCAGAAAATATCGGTATCTTTTTTTACTCTTTTAATGACACATCTTTTACATACCATGCACATATTCAACTACTTCTCCTCTCTCTCAAAATATCAAAATATGACAAATCTGAGGTATAGTTTTCGAGTATTTTTTGTTTGTTTGGCACACCTTGCTGTTTAAAGTTTAAGTATGCATGACGAGATATGTAATGTTAGTTACCTAAAATGATTTAGTGTTTCCTTTTTTTTTTATGAGGGGGGGACCCTGCATATATTGGTATTGGAAATTAAGAGTTAGACAATATTGGTACATCGGATATCAGTAAAAAAAGCCAATATCGAACATCCGTATGTATCTTTCATCTTAGTTGAGAACTGTCATGCTTCTTCCATTATGAAGTTAGTTTAGTTAAAAACACTGTTTAATGTTCTCTCATATGTGGATGGAAAACTTTTTTATAATTGCTTTTGGCAATGACGAGTGATAATAAAGGAAACTCGTTCAGCTGTTAGACATAATTTATAAGCTTTAGGATAGAGATTCTTGGCATTCTTGAGTTTGTCATTTACAGTAGTTAATTCATTTCATTCAACATGTAGCTACATATAGACCTGCTAGCCTATGCAGGTCGTTTTCAATAAATAAAAACAGATATCTGAACAGAACTGACAAACTAGCTCACACACATTTCACACTAATATTTTTACTATTCCCGTGACCTCAATATGACCCTAAGTTGTGTCTGGTTGCCAGGACAACGTAGTGTGTCTTTCACCACGTCTGGCGCAGAGCCTGGGGAACATGGGTCAAGTGTGTGTGTGCGTTCGTGTCACCAGCACCATCCACCTCATCGATCCGAACACCCTGCAGAGTGAGTATGTCAACAGGTCCAACTGACTCTATAATCCAGGACAGTTTAGTTGTGGCTAAATAAAGCTGCAGTCTTGTGAAGGCAGCTTCACATAAAACATATTTAAAATGTATGTAAAACTAAAGGTTTTGACAGTTCAGTGGGTGGAGTAGACTTTGTGCGATGTACAGACAGTGGTACTGTGGACAGTGGTATATTTATTGTGGAATATGATCCAGTGTGTGTAATTGGATGTAAGTATGTGAACATCTAGGATTATCAATCATTTTGATGGGGAGATTAGAGTCAAGTGTTTCAAACAGTCAGGTGTGAATCTGCCTTATTTAAAGAAGAGACATCTGACTCTGAAAAGGGATCTTGGATGTCGTTACTGGGATCTGCTGGAGCCACTCTCCCAATTTGGGGATCACTACCCCAGGTGTTCGTCAACTTCCACGTCTTTTCTAGCTCTTCTCTCAACCCTTAGTATATCTCAAGCTTCTCATGTTCCTTCTTCCTGATGTTGTCATTACTTGGGATTGGTATCATCTATCAGCCTTCTTCCTCTGCTTGTCCACTAGTACTGTGTCCGGTTAGTTAGCCATTACCAGTTTGTCAGTCTGTATCTGTAAGTCCCACAGGAGCTTAGCTGGGGTCATTGTCAACCACCCTTGAAAGTGTATCCCATCTTGACCTTGGGACTTTCAATTTGTATTCGACACACTGTGCCATGGCGTCCCATGTACTGATTAGCCAAGTAGCCAAGGTGATGCTAAACAAAGCAAAGGAAGTTGCAAAGGTGAAAGAAGCAAATTTTTGAGCATTTTAAATGATTCTCAAAATACTCACCCATTAATTTTCTTTTGACTGACAATTATCAGCTGCAGTAATTGTTCCCTCTCTGCGCTTCATTAGACAGCTGTACAGATTGTTTGGGAATCGCTGCTACAGGTTTCGTATCATTTTGCACTCGTGTCTTCGAGTGTTTCACACAAATCAAAAGCATTTCCTGTCTATTACTATGACCTCAGTCTGCTGACCACATGCTTGTCACAGTCATCAACAGCTTAATAGATATCAAATATATTCCCAGTTTGAATTATGCTGTCAAAGCCAAGTTGGCTTATTTAGAGGGATTTATAATCAATGTAAGCATGGTGACAATTAGTGATGATGCATATCCTCTGTATGTGGTGTAATCATTCATTATGTGAGAGACTGAGACAGAATTCAGACATTTTGGAAGCTGCACACACGTTTTCAATTACTCTTCAAAGAGCAGGCTATTTTTGTTGCAGAAAGTTTTTGAGCAGGAGCCTGGAGGCAGATCTCTGTTTGGCAGATTGGGGCTGCATTAAGAAGTATGTGTGTTTGTCTGCTTGTGTTCACTTTATTTGCAGTATAGACAGAAAATCATTGTTCATGTCTGGGTTGTTTGGAATTTGTAAAAATAGAAAAACACAGTGGCAGACAAATCGGATTTGTATTATTTTTAAGATCCACACAGCTTGTAGTTATAATTTAGTCTTGACTAATATCTACAGTATGTGAGACCAAGCTTTTTTCCAAGCATCAAGTGAAGATGAGAAATTCCCTGTGTAATTCATACTCTCATCTTATCTGTGTGCTCTGCTGAACAGTGTTAGTGTTCAGGTAATAAACACACAAATTAACTTCTCACACACTAGTTGCTGAGGTGGATGGGAACACATACTGGCGCTACCCGTTCAACAGTCTCTGTAACCCACGGCAACTGGAGGAGTTCATCGTTATGGACATTGACATCATCAGAGATCAGAAACTGGGTGCTGGAGCTGGTATAAGGTCCAATAAGGTGAGTGACTTTGTTTGTGTGTTGCTGCGAAACAGATTGCATTATGGGAGAACATTGCTCTTCTGTTGGAGGCAAAATCAATAGCGAACCATTACATTATCCGTGAACCTGTATGTGGGATTCAAGCCAAAATGACAGAAACACACAGGAGTGTTTGTTTCGAAGGCACAGGGAATAAGATTTGTAGAGACCCAGTCTAAATGTTGGATTATTATCGATGCAACTGTTGTACCGAATTGGAGGAAGAGAACAAGATTAATGTTGTTTCAGGGGCTTGTAAGTAAATTTGTATTCCCTCTGTGTGTGTATTGAAGCACACCCTGGCTGAGGTGTGGGTTCAGAAAACATCAGAGATGGATACCAGCCAGCAGTATCACTGCCGCACATTCTTGGGTCACCTGCTCAACATCGGAGACCTAGTGCTGGGGTGAGTGTGAAAATCAGTTGGTCAGGTTGACGGTACACTACATATGAAAAAGCTATTAATTTATTTTTAAATTTAATTCAACAAGTGCATTTCATTACATGTAAACTAAAATATTTTAAGCCTTTTTTTTGTTTGATTTCAGTATCTTAAAATGTTAGTGTATTCCTAAGATCAATCAAAAATGTATTTACAGTGCTTCTTACAGTGCAACTATGTTCATCTCTGCACTACTATGTACCCTCAGGGCTCCTTTAGCACAAATTGCTGCTGGATAAAGGCTGTGAGCGTTACACTTATTGGTACATTTACCTCTCACCTTACAGGTTTGACTTTGCAAATTCCAACGTTAATGATGAATACCTGAATAAGATGAATCCTCACCATATTCCTGACGTGGTAAGAAACAACTTCACTTCAGTGAAATTACTCAGTGAATTAACTTGGACTTGTCCAGTTGATAAACAGTGACCTCTAGTGGTAACATAAAATAATGGGATTTGGGCCAATTTTGGGATTATTGAGACAATTAACACATTGTCACATTTACTGTCTTGGCCCCCAAAAAAACACCCCCTGGAGTAACTAGGTAAAAACCTTCCATTTGGTAACCACTGCAGCAATTTCACACAGATTTCAGATCTTAACCCCAGTTAAGAATCTCTGAGATGTACTGGAGAGGATTTGGCATAGTGGTCTGATCCCATCTTCAACACAAGATCTTGGCGAGAAATTAATACAACTCTGGACAGATGTGCTGACACTGCAGAAGGTTTTCAACACTATGCCACAGGGAATGTGTGCTGTAGTCAAAGCAAAAAGTGGTCCAAGAAATATTAGAATGTGGCTTTCAATGGCCAGGCTGTGGGAAAGGAATATACATAGACTGTCTGTTGTCTTGTTTTAATTTGTGCAACCTGAATGTGAAATCTCAAAGGTGCTGATCAAGAAGAGCTATGACCGCACCAGGAGGGTGAAGCGCAGGAACTGGAAACTGCAGGAAATGGCCAGAGACCGGGATGACATGGACACAGATGATGAGAGGTACAACCGGAATATCTCGTATCATTTTCTGGAACTGACTGAATTAAAGCCTCCGAAATGTTTCGTCTGAATCACGTCCTGGTATTTTCTAAAGTGCAGCCCCACTTTGATATTTGATGATCCAGTAGTTTGTCTGTAGCACTTACTGTAACTCCACTCATTCATCCCCACAGTGTTCTGAAACATTAAGCAGACAGGAGTAAACATTGCCTTTGGCGGGGACTAGTTTCCGTCATGGACTAATACACATTTACTGCTTTAGCGAGTATTTATGGAATCTGGACATTTATGCGCAAGTGACTGAAAATCAACTACAATGTCCACGCTCCAATGTAGGAACATGTCACGCAATTTAACAGTGTGACCTGCTGTATCAGCGCTAATATGAAAGTGTTTGGAACATCCTATATCTAAAGGCATGAGGCATCTTAGGAAAAATATTTTCAATTGTAGCATTAAATGCTTATGCTTGCAGAAAACTGGGTGCGTATGTTTAAAACACATTATCTTTACAAAATGTATTTTATCCTTAAGTTGGTTAAGACTATGGGAAATTTCTTAAAGTTTGTTTTCTGTACAATAAATGTCCTCTCCATATATAATAAGGGACAACACTTACAGTACCAGAACTGGTGACTAAACATCCACTTGTGCCAGTAATACTAAGTATCCTGTTGATGTTCTCTTCTGCCTATAATGCTGTGTCACGTAAGTTTTCTTTTAACTCGCTTTTCTGTCTTCAGACAATACCAGGACTTCCTGGAGGACCTGGAGGAAGATGAAGCTCTGAGGAAGAATGTCAACATCTACAGAGGTAAGCAGCTGGACACTGAGAACGGCCTTCTGATAAATTTATGTTATATATGTCAGGTTCATTTACTATCAACAGCTGCTGCAGTTGCTGATAGAACACACGGCTGATGTATTGGAAAGGTAATGACTGAGATTGTTTTTTGAATTTCAGATGCATCAAAGATCCCAGTGGAGAGTGACACTGATGATGACGGAGCACCACAAATCTCTCTGACGGAGATGTTGGAGGAACTCAGCCTAACAGATGCCACAGGGGGAGAGGGTGCCGACATGATGACAGACTAGCCAGCAGCCATCCTGCCTGTGTGGCCCTGACAGCTGATCTGTCAAATACAGGTCCGCTGACAAAACAGTTTGAACTAACAGCAGATTGAAGACACAAGAAAACATTGAAACAAATGATATTTCATACAGTTTGTCCAGTAAACAGTTCTAAAAGTGCCACTAACATACTGTTAGTAACTGTTTCAACTGATCTTTCGCATCGTCTCAGTGGATTTCTATTTCCACTCCGCGCTTACAGAAATAACAATACGTATTTTGAAGTGATGTGGTAATGGAGTGATTCTAAATCATCATATCAAATAAATATTTGTCCTTATTCAGACTTCCTGTGTTTACATGTTGTGCTTGGACATCAAAGGTGTCTTACTGTAGACATCCACCAGAGGGAGCTTTGGTCCTCTTAGAAAAGGACAGTAACGCATCTAAATAGCCACACTTACAGTAAGCTGGGACATACTGTTAATGACATTATTTGGCAGCTGTGGCCAGTAAGCAGATATTCACCAGCTGCAACAGACAGAGAGAGAGGGAGGACGTTATCTGGGGGCTCAAAGCAGGAAAAACAAATGAGTATGAATGCTGCAGTGATCTCCTGTTATGATCTGGGCTGATGTGCAGGTGAACAGGTGCGAACTGTTCTTAACCTCAACCCAAAATGTCAGTCTTTCTGATGACCCCTGATGATTCTCACACATGTATCTAAACCATAACATGCCTCACAGTGGAAGAGTCGTTGTGGCTGTGCAGGGCTTCTGAAGCAAAGTGTTTTGTAATCTAAGACACAAGAGGAATGTGTGTATCACAGAGGGAATAAATCTGTGACATGCAGGAGGAGGACCAGTCTTGTTTTTCACAATGCTGAGCTGGTTAATGGTAATCAGATCTACTTGGGGAGAGTGAATGAAGTGAATCCCTCTGGGAGTTTGTGTGTGGAATGCTGGGGGTGACAACGATGGAGAGTGGGGGGTTCACCATCTCTCCATGTGCACAAACGTGTGTCCTCGTGACCCACATACGTTATAGCCCACTTTATCTGTCATTTCTAATCACACAGAGTCACTTTCTACATGTCTGTCAGTGTCGTATTGTTGAAACTTTGACTCTCAGCACCAGAGTGATTAGTGGTTAATGAGGTTGATCCTGTGATTTGAATAATGATTTCCAAAGCTCTTGTGGCAGAGCAGGTGAAGCCCGGTCATATAAAGACCTCAAAGAGTCGTTTCATTTCGACAGAGCTGTTCAACGCTGTCATGGTGAGGAGGTGTCCGCTCATACGCCGTGTCGTGGCTTTTCAAACCGGTCCTCATTCTCATGACGTTGACAAAATAGCAGAGTGTCCGTGCGTAATTGTTGCGCCACGGCGGCACAGCCCGTGTTTACACATCAACGAATGCAGAGTGTTATCAAGTGTAAGAGCTGTGCCGGTCAGCAAAAGCTGGAGAGATGAAAGAAAAGATTCCTTAAAAAAAATATATATATACCACCTAACCTAAAAATGGACAAATGATTAGGATTAGAATAGTTTTGCAGCATCTACTGCGTGTTCATAACATTATTAAATAATTCAGTTTAATATGTTTGTATCGCAGCGTACACTGACGGATTTTGGTGGTTTTTCATGAAAGGCTGATTCAGCAAATCACTAGTCACACACGTAACATCTCGGTAGAGCCAAGTCACGTATCTGCCTCTAAAATATCCAAACAGAGGTGAAGTTCATGAAAGCCCCGAAACTGCTGCGCTCTGAAGTAACTGGACCTAAATGAACGTTCAGTGGATGCTGCAAAAAAAGATCTAATTCTAATGATAATAGTTTGTGTTCATTTCTGTAGCGTGTTGACTTTTCTGTACATCAGAGGAGGGGGTGAGGAGAAACAGGACTGTTCCTAAATGTGCTCCTGTGTGAGCTTCGCTTCCAGACAACTGGGTTGTGCAAGGACCGCAGCTGAATATTAAAGACGTATATAAAAAAAAAAGCGCTTGTTCATCATTCGTGTTTTGTTTTTTTAAATATTGGATTTCCATACAATACTAATGCAGGCTAAACACCGCGGCGTTGCGCTGAAGGTGCATACCAGTGTGATGTCGTTTTCCATCCTGCTGCTGCTGCCTACGTCAGAGGTTGTACTGCGGCGCAGTGTCTGGCTGCAGCATGGTGGGACAGATGCGCAGGAGGATGCGACACTGAACAAAGTTTAAAGATGCTACACGAAACAGCAGACTTTACGTGACAGATACGGAGCTGCAAACCAGTCCTCACCTCCTCCTGTGTGCCTCAGAAGCTGGGGCTGTTTTCACTTGACTGCGTGAACGCCGGCCTATGCGTTAAAGTGCAGTCGCTCCACCTGCACGGTTGGTGAGCCAGGTGAGTGTAAGCGCGAACAGTGGGTGTGGTGTCATTCTGTCTGTAAGCCTACTACATATGTGACAGCGACAAACTTGCGAGGCATCATTTCGTTTACATAAGACAACGAGGCGGCAGCGGGACGCGAACTGCTGTCTGGAGCTCGTCCTGTACTAATCTGTCATTAGCAGGTGTCCAGGGGTTCTCACGTCGGCTGCCAAGGTGAGTCAAAAGCCTATATGGATGTGGTTATGCATCCACATAGGCTCTTATATGTCCAGCTTTGATGCGCAACCTTACCTAGTTAATTAATTTGTAATGTGAAATCTGAAATTGCTGCGTGCATCAATTATTACTGAAGTACACCATCTGGTCAGGGCTGATACATTTTGTCTAATTATTTGCCAGTTTCGTCTTAATTGGCTCTTAATCAAGACAGTTTAATTAAGGTGCCTCTCTGATTTTGATTTAGAAACACTGATCATAACAGAAGCTACATTAATGCTCGTTGCTACTGTGGCACTTTTTAAAATTAAGTTCATTTAGTTACATATCTAGTTACATATAAACAGTAGCTCTGATTTGACGAACTTGTCCTTATCTTTCAACTTTAGCCATGTTCTAGAAAGGCAGGTGAGCGCACCTGCACCTGTTGGCCCCGCCCCTGCCTGTCATGTGTAGCCTGTGGCTACACATAATTATTGTTTTTTTAATATTTCAGTTAAGCACATACATGTGCTAGAGCTTTCTAGAAGACATATGGAAAAGGATAAACTTATACAATAATTACAAAAACCCATGCAGACAATGCTTTGAAACTTTTGTGGATGTTTTGTCCTGTACTGTATGTTGTGTTTGGGGTAAAGAAAACATTGCTTATTATCTCCCTCACATAACACAAACTCATTGGTAACAGGTATGTGTGTCAAGAAAACACTCAGCCACAGGCCTGTTGACTTGGAAGACTTTCCTTTGCAACTACCCTAATTATCTCCTGGATAATGCTTAACACAGGGCGGAACATATATTTTAGTGATAATTATTGGAATATATTAGTAGCATGTCATTAAGGAATTAAGAGACTATTATAAAGTAATATTTTATGCATATGTTTAGTTCTCTGTTCAGTGTGTTTCTTCACAGAATATATTGGTTAAAATGCAGCTCGTATGTATTGTTAGTATTTTTAATCGTTTGAGTGCATTTTGCTGTTCATGCAGTATTATTTTACCTTCAGATACATCTGTGTGCTTGTGAGTGTGACCTTTTACTGTTATATCCCATTGAAATTTTTGTCCTTTCTGTGTTTTCTCCTTCTCATCCTCCTTCACATCTTACAGCTTGAATCTCACAACACTCCATCTCCATTTCTCCGTATCCAACCTGCAGGATGAACTTCAAGAACTTGAGGGAGTACCTGGCCTGGTTGTACTACCAGTACCTGCTCATCACTGGCATCTACGTCCTGGAGCCCTGGGAAAAGTCCATCTTCAACTCCATCCTCTTCTCTGCCATCGCCATGGTGATCTACACCTCATATGTCTTTGTGCCCATCCATGTGCGCCTGGCACTGGAGTTTTTCTTGGGGATCTTTGGTGGCCAGCCTGCGAGCACCATGGCACTAATGAACTAAACAAAAGGAAGAATATGGAGGAAAGAGGCAGAGAGTGGCTGGAATAGAATGAGTCGTTGTATCATTTTATCTCTTTCTCTCCTGGAGCACCTTGAGCCTCTCTTTACACCACCTTCATCCAAAACTACAGCCACCTCTGGTCAGCTAATCAAGACTGAAAACATGATCTGAAAATCAGAGCCTCACTGTCTTTTTTACCCCCCTAGTCCTCTGGCTTTACCCCAAGGTATTAAACATGGAACTCTACATTACTTTCACACCCTTGTGAAATGTCTTGTGAAATGTTCACTTTTGTTTTTATTTCTCTCAACATACATCATGTCCTGTGTGAGTGCATACCGCCTCTGGTTTTGCATGATAGGGTCGAACATGTGTGGTAGATTTGCATGCTTGTCTCTACTACAAAACATTGCTACTCCTTTACTCTTTCTTTCATGACTTTTGAGCCACAGTCTTTAAATGGACACTGCAGGGGCTTAGTTTGGCACTTTCATCAATTCCCATAACATGCATATTCTCATAAAGAGTTGCAAGACGTTATTAAACCAGTGGAGTGCCCCTTTAAGTATGTGGGTCTGTGACACCCCACTGATTGTTAAGAGGCCTCTAATAAGGGGAGCTTGTACTCATCCCAACATTTTTGACATAAACGTTATGTTACCGTTTGTTCTATGGTTTCATGTCAGAACCACTGTCACCTGTTTTAGTTGCCTTTCTGCACTGTCACCTATGTTAATTGCCTCTCTGTAATGCTAACTGAGCTTCAAAGAGTTGAAGTGAGCTGATAGAAAAGCCCGAGCTATGCAATGAATCTAAAAGCATCATGATCAGAGATCTGTTACATATTTGTACACTTTGTCCCAAGCTTACATTTACTGAGGCACTGGTCAAAGCTGATCAGTCAATGAAACAATTACTTAGATATGTGCTCACCTTATCTCCTGTTTTTTAACTGCTGGTATGTCATGAAGTTACGCTACGCACAGAGCACGAGTAAATATTGATAAAACACACCTTCATGTTTTAGACTCGGCTTTGTTAATGCTGTCAGCAGCACCCGAACTGTTTGCTGTCAGATGCAAAATACAGTCAAATTGGCCTGATCGAAAAGGTCTGTGTGACTTACCAGAAACAGTCTTCCTCACTAATAGCTGTTCTGCTGAGGATGAACAGAAACAAAATGAGCGATAGTGTGTTGGTAGTGGTGACGCGTATTGCATTTAGATTTGTGCTTGAAATCATTTTTGATTATTTGTGCTTTGGGTCAAGGGCTTGCTGATTACAGTCGAAACACAATCTCTAAGTTAATTGTATTTGTGTGAAGTTACATATTTATATTCACTGGTAAATGCTTGGCTGGTTACAATGTCAATTACCAGCTTTTTTTTGATTATTTATAGACTTTCTTAATTTCTTAACTTTGTTTTTTTCACCTGAAAGTGCTTTTATATTGTTCCCATGTTTATGTATGTCTTTCTTCACTTCAGTTAAATCCCAGACATTTCGTCTATCAAGAACGTAGAGCTCTGTGAGAAGCTTTTTTTTCACTTGTCACAAAAGGAATGTTTTATTTATACATGACAGCAACACATCACTGCAACATTTAGAAATAAAAAATATTCAAAGCTCCTTTTTTCACTGTAGTGTTTTTTTTTCATATATGTCTGTACATAGCGATTGTTAGAAAATGACATTGTGCAGCATATAAAGATTGTGAGGCCTTCAGTTACTTTGTAATGAAAGCACAAGCAAAACAAAAGCTAAAGGGTAAGATATTCCTGACACAATAGACTGCACCACATAAAGTGAATTCACACAATAAAAGGCAGAGCCACCAAACCAGTTCTCCATAGACTGTTTCAGGAATGAATACACAGGGCTTTGCTGCCCTGCAGACACTAGTTGCCCCTACAATGGTTTGTTGACCTCAAATGTACCATGTCCATCCCCTTTGTTGGAACAGACACCGTTTAAACAAGTGTAAAGGATGATGAGCCAAAAGCTAATTTTAAAGGCTTGCTGGTAGAATGGGTGAGATTTGTATGGTGCTGAAAATAAATGTGTACTGCATGTTTCCCCCTAGTATTATTAACAAGGATGGTGCATGCTGTAGCAGGGAATAGTTACAGTTGTTAGTATCTGGAAGTTGAGTCATGTAACTGGATTTTTTTCTTGTTAGGTTAAAACATTTCACTACTTATCCAAATAGTGTCTTCGGTCTGAGGGAAGTCGGTAGAGACCTAAAATGTATCCCCCAGGTTGGTTTCACTTAATTTCTTTCCATTGTTAGTATAACATTAGACTGCTACGGAGTGACTGGATAGTCCACTATATTTATGTGCTGTAACTTTACACCTCCATGCTCTATTTTTTTCATAACACTTAATTATCACTCACAGACTGACCTAAGTTCTTCTTCTCTGCTTTAATTCCTTTTCCATCTCAAGTCCTTTCCTTCACTTTATCTCTGTTCCTCTCCATTATTTTTCATTTCTTTTCTTTTCATCTGCTTTATTTCGTTTCCTCTATTGTCTTCTCTCCATTCTTCCTCTTTTATTCCCTTTCCTCTTTCCCTGGTAATGTTTCTTTACCCCACCTCATGTGGTCTCTATTTCATTCTTCTTTTCTTTCCTTCTTTTGGTTTCATCTGGTTTGATTTTCTTCATCCCCACTTTGGCTTATCTCTTTCTCTTCTCTTCCTTCACACCTGTCCTCTCCATTCTTTGGTTTCCTTTCTTCTCCTTCCACCACCTTTTACTTTCTTTACCTCACTTCATCCCCTCTCCTGCCACATTGTCTCATGCCATCCTACATAGTGCAAATTCTTTTCAAATATTCGCCTCTGGGTCTTTGAAGAGGCACCTTCCGTTTACACTTCCCATATTATTTGGTGTTCCAGGGAGAAAGAGGCCAGAGGTTATGACAAGGTGTAAACAAACCTTTCTGCAAACGTATCTCACTTGTGACAGTTTCTCCCAAATAAACCTAGTGGACCTACAAGCAGCTGACAAATGCGCTCATGTACACCAGCACTGCTTTTGCCTGGTTTTGGTTTACAAGGAAACACGTGTACAACTAGACAGCCTCTGGCAGCATGTGCTATTGTTCAGCTCGATCTTTCTGCTGGTGTCTGCTATTGCAGTGAATGCCTCCTCCTCCACCTATGACAACTTCTTAGCCACAGTGTTTGACAGACATAGACAGCAGCGTTGCAGTCTGAATTATCTTTATAGATATAATATTTATATTTGCTCGTGAGATCTATTGGGTGGTTAAAACACTGATGATCACATTTTCTTCTTCAGGTTTCAGTTGTTCTGTTATGTACAATTTGTCTCAGTACTCAGACTTTTCCTTTACGAAGAACACAGACTCTCTCTTGAGAAGTTATAAGAAAGAAGACATTCTTCTTTCATTTATTTCCAAATATATTTGATGTGCACCAATGTTAAATTCAGGAAATACAAAATTTAAAATGATGGTATTGGTTTTGTCTGTACATGTGGAATGTTGAAAATACAGTATTTACGCTTACATCCAGGTACATGCAGGCATTTACACATGCACTTGAATTCTTTATTTGAATCCCGCAGGCTTTAAAGCTGATGATCACAGATACCTGAAGCACATGTTTTTAGTATGCTAATAGACATAATTTAGAAAAATGGTCAGTGTTTCATTGTTAATGTAAATGTTTAAAGCTTTTGACAGTTAAGTTAAACTTGTGAACTCGTCTTGTGATTCAGTGAAACCTGAAAAACTCTACGTAATAAACAAACAGAAAAAACAGGACACACAGTGACACAGTAACACTGATTATTTGTTATAATGTCACTTAATAGGCTTATTTTCAGGGGAAGGTTTTTGCACTGCTGTGTGTGTGTATCTGTGGTATATAATGTTCCAGGTGGTGGTTTTAAATGTTTTTAACTTTAAGCATTGTTACTAGGAAGATGCTGTTATGGATACAAATCGGTTTCAGACCAGAAATAGTTTGTTAAACTGCCAGACTCATTTCCCATAATCATTTTCCTTATTTACTGTAAATGTTTCTAGTTTGTTTCTTCTTTAAATGTTTGAACTAGAATTCTTTTCATAAGACAAAGGCTCCACTGAACAAACAATATGCATGTACTGTATTTGATTAGTTGAGTAGTTAGGTGTGGGAACATGATTTGGAAATACAATCACATCCTCAAAAAAGATCAAGTATGTAGAGGATCACATTATTGTGGCTTAGGAATAGATAAATGAATGTCTGTCAACATCACATTTCTTTTTAGACACATCTCCCCACAATCAGACAGCGTTTGTGCTGTAGCATTCACAATGATTGCGCAATTACTGCCATTCTTTGTTGATCAAAGACTGGGGAGGAATTCGCTTAATGACACAGCTCCCAGCACCACATTATATCTGAGCACTGAATCAGTCAATATGAATCTAGGAGTGGCTGGTCTGATAAAAACCTGGGCCCAGCACGGTGTGACACCCCAGCTGGAGCCAATCCCTGTTACCCACCCTGGTCTTTTCACTACACCTGAGATCATGATGTGCTATATGTTTGGCTCATAGTAGAGTTGTTTATGAGCAGCGTAGCTCAATAAAGAAACAAGAGTATGTGCTTATAAATAGACTTTAGTGGAACATCATCATCGTCATCCAGATATTGTAAATGGGGAAAATAATGCATAATATGAGCTGATACATACAGTACACGAGACACACTTTCCTATTCACTTCAGTCTGCAAACTATATTTTCTACATACTGTATTTGAATTTTTGTACATACATTTTTATATAGTTCAGTTATCATTACAATTACACTAAATAACCCAATGTGTGTAACCTAAAACACAAGTCTGCCACCAAGTGGTCAAGAAGAGAAATTATCTTTTTCTCAGCGCACCACCCATGTGTCTACAAAAAATTATTTTAACAATTCATTTAATACACTCTATTACAGGCTATGATGTATTTCAGAGAATTGTGCTGTATATTAATGGAAATGTTCACTGATGTGTGCGAATAGCTGTGAAGGAATCTTTGACAGCGTACCAGGAATTTTAGTGTGAAACACAGGAGGGAGGGAGTGAAACAGAGTTTTGTCATTTGTTTTTCCAGCGGATACCAAACCTGCCCTATCTTCACAGGGTCATGGAGTCTGTTGGTGAGCTACCCCCAATCACTGAAGAGGGAGGTGGGGCAAATAATCCGCTTAGAACTGAAATTGAGTGGTGTAAAGTTAAAAGTTTGTTTGCTCTTCATGATCTTGTGGTATTGGTCATATAGGAGCATGTGAGGCAGGTCGGTGTGCCCTGTATAGGACCTTTGCATAAGGAAGACATAACAAAGTTGGGATGATGGAGGTATCTGTAGAGGTAAAGTACAGGGTAGGAGGAGTGAAGAAGGAGGGTGGATAAACCATCCATTCATGACCAAATTTAGCATTACTTTTTAAGTGTGTGCATTTTATATGGAGACACACTTCAACGTACTCTAGAAGCATGTGGCTTAGTTTTCTAAATTACCTCTAAAACTAACTTTCTGCTCATACCAAATAAATTTTTCGGATTGTGTTTAAAGAACAACTTGACACAGAGTTGAAAATCAATGTTTTCTACTCTTTATACTGAAAGTGTCAGATATCTCACCTCTGCTGAGTGACAGAAGACTCCTTTGTTGGACCTGTAACCACATAAGAAACAGTGATCTCATGGTATACCGATGTACTGAGACAGTTTCTACATCACTGACTGCAGCAAGATGAGAAGTTAAAATACTGGGAACTCACAAAATCAAGTAAACATCTAAGATTAAGGAACAGCTGAACCATGCAGTTCATGAAAAGAAAGTGCAGGAACACCGCAAAATATCATGCTCATCTCTATGTCACTTCAAATCTTACCAGATACAACATCAATCTTTGGATAACTATCAGTAAATGTCATAAATTTAAAATTTTCTCTTATAAGAATCCAATCCCTACGATCAGAGAGGTTTGTCAGAGAAAGTGTGGCAGGAGAAAGTGATTTTTTACTCTGTCTGACTACATGAGATGTGTCTTTTTTTTCTGCAGATTTCTTGCTGAAGTCATTAGCAGCTAATTCGGTAGGATCTAGATTTCCTTTGATAAGATCCCACAGTCAAGAACAAAGAAAAAGTCTATGGTCTTATTTGCGCCTGTGAGCACAGCAGCGGAATAATCATACAGAGAATGTCTGGTGGCTTTGTGTCTCGCTCTATACGCATTCACTGCAGCTTCAAGACCTCCTTTACATGAATAGGGTTAATGTAAGGCAATACATCTCCATCCATCCAAGTCATCTTTGGTCCTCTCTCTGCTCGGCTGCACCCACTGAGTAAGTTAACTCTTGCTTACCCTTTACTCTATAGTGTGTGTGGAAGGAGACTGAGGGCAAGGCTGGTGCTAGTGTTAAATGAACGGACAGGTGAGCGGCGCCTGGGTCCTCTGTGACCAGCTGGGCACTGTAAACTGACCGCTGCTGTTATGTGTGGCCTGAATGGAGTTGAGAGGCGACAGGGTTGAGGTCGGGCTTGGAGAACCCCAGAGGAACAGCTCTCCTTCTCAGGAATCAGCCGCATATCTTACACTGCATCTATTTGTCTTTCATGGAGGGGCAAGTAAGGACACTTCACCTGAGCTGCTGGGAAGAAGGGAGAAGATGAGTATGTAAATGGAGTTGGGAAGATAAAGAAAAGTGTATGTGAGAATTGTTTAAAGACATATAGTATTTTAGTAGCTCTTTCTCCTCATCCTTCCATCTCAGCAAAGCCCCCCCGTTTCCCAAATTTCATTTCCTTTTTTCATTCATAGGTGGTCATAGATCCCTCTAAGGACACGAGGTCTTTGACAACTGAGGCATGTCCATTGCTCAAACATTCATTGTCACTAGAAAGTTGAGAGTTTCGAATAGTCAGCTACTAGAAAATCACTTTTCTACAAAAACCTGATGCTATCTTGTTACAGAGTAAGAATGAATCATTGTCCAACCACACAGCATGAATCATAGTCAGCAAATGTAGCTGCCAGCAATCTCAGGTGCTTCTGTGCAGTAAGTTGTCCACAGTGATCAGGCAAGCATTGCAACCATAATGATTTATGGGAGATAAGCTATTTGACAAACAGCTCAAGTTTAGCTGAGGAGATTATCAGTGCTCTTTAGGCTAAAGCTTTCTTCTGGATGTTCACCAAGTGCTCTGTCTCTGTGCTATGTGCCAGTTTGCAGATCAGGTAGTATGTCATCTTAAATTAGAAGTTGCAATGATTGTCATCTTGGTCAGCTTACAAGAATTTGCATGGGACTATGCAGTAATAGGCCTAAAATAAAAATGCATTGTACTTTCCTGCTTGTAGCTACATGCTTCGTGCTGTCCAAACCTGAATTTGAAAAAAGGCAGTTGTAGTACCCCCGGCCTCTGTCACAGAACCCTCTTTGCCTGGCTTTGTTCCACCGTAAGAGCCTGGGTAGTAGGTTGGAAGTTGGAGGAATGCCTCCCATATCAGGTGACCCATTGCCCCACGGCCTTTGCTCTTCGCCTAGCTTGCAGCGAGAGAGTGCTCCTGGTGGGTGCTGTATCCCGTGTCACAAAAGCACCTTTCTACACAACAGGGATACAGAAAATGGGCCACAGCACAGTGGTTCTCCTTGGGTCGGCTCCAGGCTACCTTAGTTGAATTTCAGACCTCCCCCTGTGCCTCTAGCAAACACCCTCATTGGTGGGGATGTTCTTTTGCCCAAGCCTGGCAGAGATATCAGAGAGACCTGGAGCTCCTGGTGCTGCCTACGAGACACCACTAGAGAGGATAAATGACTATACTACTTATGCATAACTGGGTGAGTCTTGGCAATTTTACTGAATACATATTGTCAGGATGATTAGTAAACACATTAGTTGAGGTGCAACTGACATACATCTATATTTATCATGTAACACTGTGACCAAGAAGCTGCAGGTTCTCATTCTTGTTAGACACTTTATCTGCTCAGATCATTGACGAGTAGGAGAAACTAACCTATGAAATCAGCTTTGACTGAAGGACAGACTGCAAGTTTACTGTAACTTTAAACCTGAGATTTCAGAACCTAGAGAAGATCTGAATAAAGAAAATAATCTCAACATAGAAAACATGCATGGGAATGATAAAATGGTAAGAACAGAGATATCACCGCTCATCAGTAATACTGTATATGATTTGATTTCTAACAAACTGCTAATCACCATGTTTTTTGTAACCTAGTGTAAAGCCAAAGGTAAATGGAATCATTGCACACCAGCAGATAAAGACTGCGTGATGTATATGACCTCATCTGTTCTCAGATCCCAGTTAACCATGAGGATTATCTCCTGCCAGTTGGCCCTTGTAGCTGTAGTTGTGATTACACTCACTGTGGTGTCCTGCGCTGAAGGTAAGACTACACAGAAGCCAAAGTACCAGTACACCAAGAAGCCCATCCCTCAGATCACAGTGCACAGCCCTGTGACAACCAGCACACCCACTCTCAAGGTAGTGGCAAGCACAAACCCCGTGGAGCCCCATCCTCTGCCCCCCACGGAGAAGACCACCTATCCAAGCCACGTCTTTCCTCAGTACTACACTGAGAGCACAGCTCCCCCTGGTGTTGGTCCCGAGAACTATACCTTGGATTACAATGAGTGCTACTTCAATTTCTGTGAGTGCTGTCCTCCTGAGAGAGGCCCCAGGGGGCCAAAGGGAGACAGAGGCCTGGCAGGTATAAGACCTACTGTTAAAGTGAATATAGAAAGTTAATCTTATTCATTTATGGGTTTGTATGTTTGTTTGCAGCATTGTATGTTATGTCATGTTTGCATATCTAGGGCCACCAGGGGAAAGAGGCCTTGCAGGAGCGGCTGGTTTACCAGGACCACCGGGTGTGAGTGGTCCTATGGGGTTAAAAGGAGACAAAGGTGGGTATAACATGGTTAAAATTACATTTAAATGGTTCATTAAAAGCTGTAATCTCATTGCCAGGACTGTAATCATTCTTGACATTTTGCAGTTAAACCTCAACTTTGAATTTCTGCTGTTTTATGAAATGATAACCTGAATGTCAGGATTTTGTTCACACTGGAGAGGAAGAAAAAAAAACTTCCCTCAAAGCTTTATAACAGCAAAGAAATACGGTATTTGATGTTCTAGGCAGATTAATGCATGTGCCATATTTTTAATAAAGGATTTAACTAAACCTCAAAGGACATTCATTTATTTTCTTGTATCCCTAAAGTGACTCTTCAGTAACAAGTGTTATTTTGTCTTCATGCTGTAGTTTTAGACCAGGATGCTGATTCACCAGTAATTTGACCAAAATACTGAAGCATATTATAAAATTAATACAATAAACTATGAGGGTAAATGTATGATGTAGACTTTGTTTTCTGGTACATGCTGCATTATGCATCAGTGATGAAAACAAAGCCTGCATCATAAATCCTTACTATGTAGGGCAAGTAATAACTAGAAATGTATCAATCAAAAACAATGTACATTTTTAGGGGATAAAGGTGACAGGGGAAACAGTGGGACAGCTGGGCCACCAGGAGTACCAGGGAAACCCGGACAAAAAGGTACAAACGGTTCACGGTCGTTAAATTATTTTATATCGTTGGCAGACTTCAGTAGTTCTGACAAAGTTTCCCTTATCTTGCAGGTGATGTTGGCTCAAAAGGTGAGAGAGGTGTAGTTGGGTTACAAGGTGTTAAAGGTGACAGTGGGGAGAAAGGTGAACCTGGCCTGAATGGGACTGCTGGTGAGAAAGGACAACCGGGAAAAGAGGGGCCTGCTGGACCTCCAGGAGTTGCCATTGAGACAGGTCCTAAGGGAGACAAGGGGGATAGGGGTGAGTGTGGCATACTGGGTGAGAGAGGACAGCAAGGTGAGCGAGGGGATCCTGGACCTCCTGGCATCCCAGGAGGGATGGGCATTCCAGGAATGAATGGCAAGCATGGTTCCCCAGGTCCTGTAGGTGCCCGGGGAGATCCAGGACCACCTGGACCACAAGGGGAACCAGGAGTGAGTGGACCTCAGGGACAACTAGGGATAAGAGGGATGCCTGGGCCAAAAGGAGACAGAGGTTACCCTGGGATGAGAGGTGAAAGGGGAATTCGTGGCGTGAAAGGAGCTAAGGGACCAGGGGTTGCTCCAAAACGCTCAGCCTTCAGTGTAGGCATCTCTCCAAGAAAGTCCTTCCCTCCCTCTGGCTTCCCGATACGCTTTGACAAAGTCTTCTACAACGAAGAGAACCACTTCAATACCACTTCTAACAGTTTTAAGTGTGTCCATGCCGGCGTTTATGTCTTCTCCTTCCACATCACTGTACGTAATCAGCCACTGCGAGCCACACTGGTAGTGAATGGGTCACGGCGAGTAAGGACACGGGACTCTCTGTATGGTCAAGACATCGACCAAGCGTCCACTCTGGTGGTGCTGAGTCTGGCGGTGGGTGATGAAGTGTGGATGGAGACACTCAGAGACTGGAATGGGGCTTATGCCAGCAGTGAGGATGACAGCATCTTCTCTGGGTTTCTGCTGTACTCAGACAAGGCCTGATACTCACTGGTCCTACGGACAATCTGTTCTTCTACTTTATTGGTCCAACTTGAACATAAGTGAGAAAAGGTCAAATATTAGTGGTGCTACACTACAATAGTCACACCTTTTAAACTGCTTTAAAGCTGTATTGTAGTACTAGTCTAAATATTTGAGGATGGGTGATAACATGATCACATTTACAGCATGATCACATTACTTGTATCTTTTTGTTACACCTGTTTACAATGATTTAATCTCAGACACACCACTTTACTGCTGGTATATTTATTTACATTCCCTTTATTATGTATATGAACATTTATTCTTTTACGTCACGTCGTTCTTTGCTTTTCACTCACCCCAACCCAACCGGTGGAGGCAGATGACCGCCTAGCTTGAGCCTGGTTCTGCTGGAGGCTGCTTCCATTAAAGAGAGTTTTGTGTGTGATTAAGTGGGACGGTTGGGTTTTCTATATAATTTTTTATATACTTTATATACTATACTTATATACACTGTGCCTTGAGATGACTGCTGTTTTGATTTGGTGCTATACAAATAAACTGAATAAAAGTATTTACTTCTTTATATATACAGTGCTGCAGGGTAAAATAACCAATGCACGAAAATGAAGTCAGTTAGTGAGCAAGGCATCTTGAGAAAACAAACACAGTACAAATTATAAATGACAAGAAAGCACTGAAAAATGACATGATGAAAAGATTATTCTAAATGGATAATGTATGTGATGTGATCATACATGTGGCATGATGTGCTGAAGAACCAAAAAATAGGAAAAGCAGTAATGCTCTGTCTAGATAATGAAGACAACATGATTTATGCAGCATCAAGACACATCTATGGACATGACAGTTGTAGGACAGGAAGAACAGTGGTTCGTCCACCACGCACAGGAGGTTTGACCCCCAGCTCCTGCTTTCCACCCATCAAAGTGTCATCGAGCAAGACACTGAAACCCAAGTTTCTCCTGCTATGTGTGTGTGTGTTCCTCTCTTTTAAGTTACTTTGCATAAAAACATCTGCCAAATGACTAAATGCTATACAGTTATGTGATACTGCTACTTGTCTATATACATGCTTAATAAATACACCAGTAGTAACAAAGGTGTGCACAGCTTTTTTTTTAATTTAGTTTTACTCTATTTTAAACTGTCCTGTTACTACACAATATAGTAAGTCTGTGTATCTTTGAACCCATAACTCTGAAGTATTTATTAAAAGCTACAGTTTATATGACCTCGTGTTACCCTGGTCTCACTTGTTTGACCTAGAAATTTTCATTCAACCCTTCAGGCCAAGGTGTTCCTGTTTTCATTGTCTGTCCTTTTACTATTTCTTTCTCACACTTTATACTGTATGTGTTAAGTATACAGAGCATAACACTGTGACATATAGCTGTATTATTATTATTATTTCTGTAACGTATAAAATAATGTATTATAACAAGACGTCTAATACATAATCAGCATTGCTATACTATAGGGTTGTACAAAAGAATGTGTTAATAAAGTCTAGTAGATCCCATAGTTTATAGAACGCTTTAATTTGGTTTAACAAATATAGCTTTAGCTGTTATGCCCAGCAGTTAGTCACAGATGAGATCATGAAGTTGATACTTGGTAATCCTTACAAAAAGAACATTACACGATGATTCATGTAAGTATTTGCAGGCTCAATATGATTAATATCAAATAGGTAAAGATGTGAATGTAGCATATAATAACTGCTATATATACCGTAAAGCTGCAATGGTGTGTAACGTATGATAACCTATCAAAATATGAGAGTGACTGGAGAGTTCCTAGACATCATCAGACTCATCTGGTTTGGCAAAATCACCAGACATATCACCAAATTCGTCACGTAAATTGATAGGCTTTGTAGTGACAGTTTGGTTGAGAGATTCGACAGCAGATGGTAGAGAAGGCTTCAGCAACGGATCTGAAGGCCTGATGCCCACTTCACTATGCTGAACAAAGGTAGGAGCTGCAACGGGTTGTTGTAGGGAGTGCTGTGTTGCTGTTGACTCAGCTGCAGCAGGCAGGGACAGGTTTGGGGATGAGACCGGGGGAGCTAAAGTCCATTGGTGTCTGGGATGATGAGACTGAGGCATCATCACCTGTCCTCCTATTGGGTCAAAGACAAGTGACCTCAGAAGTTGCCCAGTGACTGTGCAGTGTTTCACATTTTTCACATTTTAGGATGAGGAATTAGGGTTTAAACTTTTAGTTGATGACACAAAGCAGTTACATTTACTTTAATGTACCTGTCACTTGTCCAAAGCGTTTGGTCTCACTCCACCTAGAGATATTCAAACCTGGCACTTTGGCCCTGCAGCTGTACACGCCTGGAGACTTTCTGACTAGATCATGGTTCTCAGAGGTTGCTGTTCCCAGTCGGTTATTATTCTTATAGAAAAAGTAGTTTAGTGGAGGGGCAGGGGCAGGAGCATTGTATTGGACATGGCAGATGAGTTTCATTCTTTCACCTGAAGTCGTGTTAGTAACAATCTCCAGAACTGGCTCTGACAGAACCTCTGTTGATGAGACACAGGAGAAAAAAGATTACTGACATTGGAATTCTTTAAAATAAATACCTACATACACAGACAGATCTTGTGGTAAGCAGATATTATTGCCTCACGCTCCTCACAAAAGAGAAGAAGTGTACCATCAGCCACTTTTTGGTCTGCTGAAATCAAGCTTAAGCTGGCTTTAGCTACATACTGAACAGAAACATACTATCCTTCTAACATACAAACTGCAATCACAATACTCAACATGTGCAACCCTGCATGGAAACTCACCTAAGACCTGCAGTGGAGTGTCAGACGAAATTACAGAGCGTGTGCGTCTGTCTATGTCCCAGGAAGCCCTACAAGAATACATTCCTTGGTCCTTGAGGGTCAGGTTGTTTAGAAAGAAATGTGGTTTGTGGCCCTTTTGTCTCATAATTTCAACACCATCTTTGTACAGAAACACCTCTTCGAGTTCAGGGTTGGCACGAACGCGACACGTGGCGTTCGTTGGGTATCCAACAAGGCTGGGATAAGGTGAGATTTGCAGGATAGCCCACCCTCCTGAACAAAGATCAAAAAAGAGGGAAGATTACAATGGCCATGTGTTTACGATGTTATATTTTGTTATATTATGATGTGTTATTTTCCAAGGAAAAGCACACTGGAAGCACCCCAAACTATGCAGTGAGAGTGTTTCCTGGTCTTTGAAATAGAAAAGAATTAAGGAGAAAAGTGAAGTAGAAAAAGTTGGATAACAAACTGGATCTGATATGTGAATCGATGACAGTTCTAATGATACTGAATAGCAAGGTCTTACCATCCACATTGATCTTCACAGGTAGACTCTGGAGGGTGAGTAAGTTTCCTATGGCTGTGTCCCTCAATCCCTGGCAATAATATTTCCCACTTTGTTGAACTCTGGCTTTCCACAGAACTAAGTGCTTGTCAGACTGTGGTAACTGCTCAGATCCCCTGAACCACAGATAACTCCAGGTGGACCTGTGGTCATCAGGAATGCTGCATCTCAGCTTGATGCTCTCCCCGGAGAAAATCCTCGACTCCCCCGACACCAACTCCGCTACAGCTCTGAATGTCAGAGAGGGAACTACAGAGACAAAAACACACAGAGCTTACTAGGGAGGAATATCAAAAAAAGTCAATCATGAATATCAGTGTCAACTCATGTACTTAAAGTAAAATGTGATTTGCTCATCGAAGATATTCAGCTAAGATATTGATTCTGTCGAAACAATAAATGATATTCTTAAAAAATGTTAACATGCTCATGTTAAGTAGCTCTATCTCTAGAAATATATATTATTTATTAATGCAAATAACAATAACCCTTGGTACATACCCTCAGGCACCACAAGCTGTGTTAGTGTTGAAAGAACTAGAAATAGAAGATAATTGAAGATGAATGATGAATTACAGTAGATAACACTGGTATCAAAGAAAATATTTAATTAATTAAATATTGCAAATAAAGTGAAGAAAACTCACCCAGGACGAAAACAACCGTGTCCATTGTGATTGTTGTTTGTAAGAAACAGACTGAGGCACATCGATTTATTTCTAATGAGGAGGGAAGTGAAAAAGGTTTTTTTTAAGCTTTAACACATCACACAGGACATCCTCTTTTCCGAAAATGCTGTCCTGTCCTTTCATTTCTGACAGAAATTTACCTTTCACTGTGAACCACAAACATGTTCTGTAAAAAAGGATCATCTGACAGCAAGAAGAGCCATCACCATCCTCTGCTATGGAAGTTATGAAGTTATATCACCCGCTCTTTTTATGTTTCACAAATATCGCTTTTTTCTTAATTTCAGCGATTTCCTCAAGCCCATTTGAGAAACAGTGTATCTCAATCCCGGAAATTTTCATAACAAGTGGAAAGCAAAGGGGAACTACAAGTATCACACCGTATTCAAAATTTCTGAATTCAGTTGAAACCTACCCACACCCATCAAGAGAGAAATATGCTTAGAATAATGGAAACAAAAAACCCCCTGGAGTGGCATTTCTGTTCAACTAGAGAAATTCTAGTAATTGTGCACAGGAAATATTACTTCACTTAGGGGCATTTGTTGTATTTATAGCATTAATACTTAATGAATAGGTTCTAAAAGAAACAGTCAAACATTTAATTATATTCACTGTATATTGTGTATATCACATACATAAATACATATTTTGTATTATAAAATATTGTAGATTATTCCTATTCCGTTAAACTACTATGTTAAATTTCTTTTACCTCAGTAGATTGTTATTTAACATTCTGCAAAATACAATCATGCACAAGGGAAAAATTAATAAAACTAATTTTAATTAATTAATCCTATACTTATATGTACTTACACTATATATATTTGTCATTTTTTAAATTTCTGTTGCCATCACTATACACGTATAAATGCTTACATCAAGTTAAATCAGTGTCAACTCTTTATTTAATCCTAGCTCGCAAATTTACAACAGTCACATGAAACGATATGAACAGGAACTACTCATGACACATTCATTTCCAGTTTTTATTCATCACCATCACACACCCATAGATGTAAATATACCAACACTGCCCAAATAAGTTACTTTTAAATTAAAAGACAGAGTTGAGTTACTTTCTCCCATGTGACACGACAACAAACCTATGAGGTTACAAAAGACGTTTGAAGATTGTTAAAATACCTGATACATGGCTTCTGCTTGCAGTGCAATATAAAGTTATTCAAGCTGTTGTTTAAGTTTGCATTAAAAGTCTTTTCTCAAATTAAAAAAAATAAAGAAACTACACACAGGCTATACTGCTGCAAATACAAATAAAAAAATATTCATATTTAGCAACACAGGAAAATCTTATATCAGGGGCAAAAGAAAAAAAATGTGCCTTTGACATTTTTCGATCATAGAAACTCCCAAATATTTCAGTTCTGCCAAATACAAAAACAGGACTGAAATACATCTCTTAGAGCCCACAACACTGTTTTCACCAGATATCCTTTATCAACTCAGAAGAGCAATTACTTCCTTCATTCAATGTACTTTGAATCAAGAATTTGCCTTAAAATCAAACAAACTAAAAGTGCTTCAACACAAATCAAATAGGTTAATGTCAGGCTGAACTTGCTCATTTTGTGTCTTGTTTATACAGGGGAACCTCATCATCTTTGTATTACTACCTAGCGAATCCAATAGCTCTGACAGAGCATATTGATAATAATCTAAAGCTGTTTTCTTATGAGACATGCTTCTGACACACAAAAGATAAAGTTATACGACTTACAATAAGTACTACAATTAATGTAACATGTCTTCAAGCAAAATTACCAAGAGTTCTACTGTAAATATTACAGGATTAATGTCTCGTATTGCATCCAGAAGAATTGATACCTGCCACTCTATAAAAAAATAAAATCACTTCTGTACATCCAGCTTATGACTGGAGTGAGAGGTCTGGAAACAAGACTATAATACATACACACATACACACATACACACACACACGTACACACAAGCACGCACGCAGACACAACTGGAGGACTGTATGATTTGTTAATATTAACGTGTCCATGCAACAAACTCTCACATGCTCACTTCCCTGCATGCACCACAGCCACACACGCACATACTCTTTCTCTCTGGAAATTTCTCCACAGGACAGAGAAATGCTTATTAAATATAGCAGAAATCACGAGTATGAACTGCAGGGTTATTTTAGAGAGGGGAAGTTACGTTTTTTTTCCTTTCCCAAAAACACCAAATTATTAGATGTTATTTTGGCAGCAAAGGCGCAATGTGTCAAATTCAGCCTTCACTATTCAAAATACACCTGGAGACATCACATAATAACATTATCCACAGCTTTTCAGACAAGTTGTGAATAATGACATAAATATTTTAATATTGTAACCTAAGTAACCCATCTGCACAAATGTAACAATAACAAGGATAAAGACATACTGAGGTACTGAAGATGCCATTGTAGGTGAGTGAGATATTTAGGAAGAGCTTGGAGTTGAGTCAGTCTGCTCCTCTGTATTAAGTGGTCTGGGCATCTTATGAGAACGTCTCTCTATATTCTGCTCTCTGGACGTTAGGGTTAGGGTCACCACATCCATGACTTCACACACAGGACTAAATGCTTGGAGAGTATTCAGCCTGTGAGAAAACAGATAAGCTGGCCTAGTCCAAAGGTTAAAAGCAAACCAACCCACTAACACCTCTCCAGCTCGTGAATCGTAACACACAGCAAAGTGTATTGTATGACCATACAGAATAATGAGCTTTTGAGGGACAGAGCCAGGCTAGCTGTTTTCTCCTGCGTCAGTCTTTATGCTAAACGTAACTAATTGTCTGCAGCATCACACATGCGTTTACCTTAAAAACATGGGTGGTTCTCATCTAAGTGTCTGAATGAAAACAAAGTGTGCTTCACAAAATGCCAAACTATTCCTTTAAATCAGCAATCCTCTTCAGTAGGACAATGGATGGACTGAGCAGGAATGGCTGTGGTGGAAACAAAATCCATACCAGATGGCTGCTGTATGTGCATATGAACAGCAAAATTTAATTGCAGGGAAAAGGATGAGGGTGGAGTAAAGCCTGTAGATTTGTTTTTACAGCAGAGCTCTTCACATCAACCAGCAAACACCTGTGGTTGCAGGGGTGGGGGCAGGAGCTCATTCTCCACGTTATCAGAGTCTATTGCTGATGATGCTGCTGATGTACCACTAGCTGTGGTTGCAGTCGGGTTTTGTGTCTCAGCTGGAAAACTCTCTAAAACGCTCTGCACCTTCTGCTCCACTTCGTCCGTCCAGTCGATGAGGTCGCTCTCCAGCTGGCGAGCCTTCTCCATGACTCTCTCCTGCCGCTCGCCGAGCCCTGTGAGCAGGTCCAGTCGTTGATGGACTTGACCGAGAGCCGTGCTGCCTGGGGAACAGGAGGAAGCCGCAGGGGTCTGTGGCCAGTTTGGGGACGCCTGACCCGACATGTAGAGCTCAAACTCCTCGGAGCTCAGGTTCAGTGACTGAGCGTCCAGCTTTTCAATGAAGGCCACTGCACAGCACTGAGGAGAGAAGATGTGAGGGGTTATTAAAAGAAAGCCTCACAAATGGATGTTACTTAGATTCTTTCTTTAAAAAAATGTTTTGGGATTTAGTTTTCACGGGACTGAAACGAGAGGAAAGAGATATGACATGTTAGACTCAGGATGACAGATGGAGTGCTGAACATTTCCAATTTACACTAACAAAACATGAAAATAAAATAATAAGATAAAGAGAAGAAGACACAGGGATGTTGCTGTTTATAACTTCTCTACTGACTTCGACATTCACTTACAATAATTCCAGCTAATTATTCGTGACTTAAAATAGGAACTTCTTTTAACTCAAAATGTCTTCCGCCCACAGCATACAGTGAAGCAACAGGTATTCAGACAAAGCCACAATGTGTTTCACAAACATTTAACATGTCTTGTGGCTACATTGTTACATAGGGACTGTGGTCAGACTTACTACAGACCTGTAGTACGTTTCCCCTTCTTGACAGGGATCCTGATCAGTTTTTGTTTATAATGTTTTAGAGAGATGTTAATTAAAACTGTAAGATCACGTCTGTAGTGCTGTTCAAGCTGTACTACATTATACAGAGATGTTTCTATTTAGCCTGAGCTCACTTATAAGTGGGATAACCAAAATAAGAGAACACCTGTCATTTCAACAGCACAATTCAACAGCATCACAGCTTATCTCATAAGCATGTACTCATCTCCTCACCAGATTAGTGAAGTAGTAACCATCCTCTCCGGTCATGAGTCTGCTGGGGTTGCAGAAGCGGGTGATGTACTGGATGTTGGACTGCAGTCGTGGAGGATTTGCTTTCAGCACAATGTGGATGAGTGTGGGCAGGAAGTCGTCTGCAGACGCAGCCTCTTTCTTGCTGACTTTAATAGCGTTAAAGATGTGTTTACTGCAACGAGTGATGCATGCCAGCTTGTCCTTTGGCACAAGCTTTGAATCCATTTCAATCACATCTGGGATGATGCAGAGAATTTAGGAGATAAACTGTTAATCTGAACATTTCACTGGTAATCTACTGCTAAGATAATTAGGTGAATTTGTACCCTAGTCTCCGGTAAATAGACCAATGAAACTTACCTGTGATGGCTTTGTCGACACTGTCAGAAACCTCAGGGACCTCCGATTCAACAGGAACGCAGAGCATCTCGATGGTGACCCAGTGCAAAGCTCTGTAACACAATAATCATTTCAGGTTTCTCTCTCACATGTAGTCAGTTTATATGCAACTGTGTTCCCTTGTGCTCAGTGGGAATGCAAGAAAGTGAATGACTCCCAGGATAGTACATTTCATTTTATTATTATAACTTTTGTTTGCTGACCGGATTCTATTTTGAATGGCCAAGTCTTTCTTCTCATCATCTGTGGTTTCAGGACAGAAGGCTTCCTTGTAGAGACAAGTCATCATGTACTTCTCTACTTCATCCATGACGCTCTCTACGTGATCCGATGAACCTATGGAAAGAACAACAAAGATGTACATGGTGACAGTGTTAAGCACAAGAATCTGCTGTAGAGAATCAACTATATAGAAAATCGTCCACAGAGTGTTTGAAAACTGTGCATTGAGCTAATAAAAATGGTTAAGCACTACCTTTGAACTGGGTATGAAGACGTTCTGAGAGGTTCTGGTAGAAGTCCTGCACGCACTCTGACAGTTCATCTGTACCCATGTCCTGTGCAACACATGGAAATCAACAATTTAAACACTGATACCTAAATCAAGGTTACATATGACAATGTGACATTGTGCAAAGTGTTGATTTTCCTTTTCTGTTTACTGTAAATGTGACTATAACTAACTATCAGACAATGTAAACTGGATGAAAAGTTAATATTTAACAAACAGAATTTGTTTTCAGCTGCGGCAACAATGTACAAGATTCAGTATTTCTATCTGGGGAAGCATTCACTAATTCATCAGTCGGTAAGCAAACGTTTAAAATTCTTGACAATGTCATGCACAAAAAATGCTTCACGTTTTTAGCACAAGTTAAAGATATTTCTAAGATTAGATTTCAGTAAGGAAATGCAACACAGGAAGCAAAGACCTGTTTAGTAATAAACAGTGGTTAAAAGCCACATAAACAGTGGTTTAAAGCAAGAACGTGATGCAATTACTAGATGATGAAAACGTGCTGGTAATCCCGCGTTCTGAAGAAGTAAAAACACACCCTGAAACCAAAGAAACTAACTGCAAACACCGAAAAATATAATGAAATGTCCATTTGAGCTCACCCGCTTATAAACCATACTCTCAGTGAAGGCCCGACACTGTTTGAAGATCTCCCTGCCAGATTTCAGAGGCCTAAGGAAATCAATGAACTCTTGTGTTGCGTGTTCGTTGTCTGCAGAGGAATGCCGACTTGCTGAGGAGCTGGGGCTTGGGCTGGACTGTGCATCATAAGGGGGAGCATCTGAGGCACAATATTTAATGTTACTTTGACTAAAGCTAGAGACACCTGAAGCATTTTCTCCTAATATGACAGTAGCTGTGTTATGTGCTGACTAGTTTTTCAAGCTCCACATCTAGGGAACCCGAAAACAAACTATACATATACTATGACAATAATGGACATGAACACGTTGTGTTTCTTAACGTTTCAGTACCTATGTATCTATGTACCTTTTTTTGGTGGTGTTTTGTGGAAGAACTTTGTAACTGTGTGGACTTTGCTGGACTTTTCCTTTGTTTTCCTTTCTTCAAACTTGCTGAAGGGTGTGATGGTAGGCTGTGATTGGGCTCTCTGTTGTCTGCTTGCATATTCTTCCTCTTCCTCTCTCTGCAGCCTGAGAGAGAAAAGACAAGATAACTGTAATAGATGTCAGACACAAAAGGAAACCAGCAAAACCCGGAGGTGAGAGAACAAATCCATTGTTTTGACATTTAGGCATGATTGCACACAGAATGTTGAAAGTCAGACAAACTTTTCAGCAAGTTCCCAGTCTTCTTGAATCTGTTTTTGCTTTTCTCGCTGAGTTTCATCTCGCCAGCAGTTGGAGCACAGGCCATGCCAAGCAGTGTTGCCATAAAAACCGCAACCTTTCTTGCAAAGCAGCTCCGATTGGTCCAAATGGATCCCACGCCGCTGGCTCATCATCCTTCACCAAAGTCGGGGGAGGGGGGGGACTTCTGGGGGGCGCAGGAGACAGAAAACTTTAAAAACACAACTGCAAGTGCGAGCTGTAACGGGGTAAAACAACAACAACAAACATTGCCATTGTTACGCTTATTTTCAGACCATTAAATTAGCCTGTCAAGATTGCTACAACTTTCAGCAGCGTTGATTCGGTGCTGGGATCTAGTACAAAACTCACCATACGTCACTGATCAGACCAAGCTCATTTGTGTTACGGTAACACGGTCAGATTAATACAATTTGGTCTGTTCAATCTAGGCCATTTATAGTAAGACTAAAAGAATGCCTCCAGCTTTGGCCTGTTCACTTGTTAGTACTAGCTTGCTAATAGTCAGTAGCTGGTTATCACAGTCTACGGGTTCACACAATACACAACAGCCGAGGAATAACCTCTAAATGAGAATGTGCTCTCAAAACAGCGGTATCCCTTAGTTATAATTAGTCCCTGTCATTTCTGTAAGATGTGCGTTGTAACGTTAAACTACTCAAAAACGCGACACCAACAAGCTAATCTACAGCTAGCTGCCAGTGTTAAATTACCTAGGTCAATTATAGAGCTAACGTGGCTAGCTAAGTTAGCTAACTAGATTAACATTATGTCAATGAAGATTATCTAGGCTGTGGATTTGTGTCAACATACACTCCCATTCGCAGTGTACCAAACTATCAGGTAACGCTATCGTAGCTCCAGCTCCAATGTAGTGTTGGTGGATCTGTACATTAGCCAAGCGGCTAGCTTCGTCCCACAGCCATTTTGTCTGACAGTTTCTTCTTCTGTGGTGTTTGTTTGAACAGGCTACATTTAATGCGATTACGCGCTGTATCGCCGCCTCGCGGCACAATGCTGCAGCTGCATCTGATGAAATCAGGGAGACTCAACTCCCCACGCTCTTCTCGCCAACATCTGGTTGCAGGAACCGGTTTTCCGTGGAGCAGCCTACAGTAAATGCGTTATATAACAGTCATTTTAAAGAAAAATAGCTTTAGGCAGTCAATTGGTAGGCTGCGGTTTTCCAGCTCTTGTGAATATAAAACTCTTTGCAAAGTATACGTGTCTATGATGCGACGTTCATGAACAATGGCAGGTAAGAGTGCACGAAGAAACTCTAACTCAGCGATAATGAAAAACAGGAGATTAGCAAACCGAAAGTGAATTAAGGACGTGGTTTTATTTTAAACTTTCGTTAAGACTTGAAATACAGACTCAACTTTCTGTAAAGTCAAGTTCAGGTTCAGAGCGATTTTTTCAGCAGCTGCAGAAACGACACCAGGAGATTATTCAGAATCTGAAATAAATTAACCAATAGATAAACCAGATGAAAATCAGTGTAGTAACCTGACCGTGTGTTTGTTAGAGGCAAATTATCGCAGATTAAAGAAGAACAGAATTAACAGTAAACCTAACGTGGTTTCATTTTTACACCAGGAAACACACTCGCACTTGCGTAGAAAACTAGGCCTACGTGTCTAACTTTAGACAGGTGTTGAAGGTTTCCTGTGCATCAGGATTTTACATACAAAGCGAAAGATGATTTTCTCAAACACGACTTAAACTGTTCAGCACATGTTTGCATATAACATTTAACTTACCTTTAAAGCCTAATGTGTATGTAATGCGACCGAACACTCTGGGAGGATCTGTTCTGCAAACCAAGATGAGTTTCATTCATCTTAATGTGTATTTCATTTATTTGTCCAGTTTTTTCCTCTGTGACTCCACCTGATAAGGAGCATGTGTCAAGTTAGAGTAGTTAAACTTGACTTTGATTTAAGCAGCATGATCATATTCTTTTCTGTAGACACGGAGCTCGACCGCATAAGGAACAAGTTCGTGAATGGGGTGTCCAAGGAAGTGATCAGTCAGCTCCTGGACGATCTTTTGAAGGATGGTGTCTTGAACTACGGGGAGAAAGACTCAATACGTGAGGAGCACGTAAGCAGAGCGGACAGGGCGCGCTGTCTCATCGACACTAGTTTTTAAATCACAAAAACAGATTTCGCCTTTTTCACCAACACTTCAGAGAAATCCGCAAATGCCCAAACTCTGCAGATAAAATGGAGGTGTAAGTGTTAATTAATATGTCGACATTTGTTTTCTTAAACTGAATAAACCAATAAAAAAGGATTAAATAAAAAAATGAAACAGAAGCTTTTGAAAAGTAGATTTTTTGATGACTTCTGATCAGGACTGATTAAGTCTTGTGGGTTTGGGTTTGGGTTTAAGCTGACTTACTGCAGTGGAGCTGGATGAGGGTGAACTCTGACCTGTGATTATCACAGTATATGACAAACTAATGTTGTACTTTGACACTGTCATGTTTTAATGGACATTAATCTCAGTGACAGGAACTGTGCATTAAAATATATGGGAGTTTAACAATAAATAAACTTGACAAACTAATGCAGCACTGTGGCTCACCGATGTGTGTTTAAAAGTTTTTGCCAACTCATAAAAATACTAGTCTGAGCCACCAAATTCCTATTTCCACCAAGAGGAGCAGTTCATACTCGTGCTGAGACAATGTGGAAACAGAAAGTAAAGATCGAAAATACTCATCATTCATTTTTTTAAAAGTCATATTAGAGAAGGAAGCTACTCTCAGACTATGGGAAGAGGTGTAGTTGTATCACAATAGGACCATCAAGTCGGGTCGTGTGTGGCTCCTCAAGAATTACAGTAATATGATATTCATATTCATTTTTTATTATAATTATTATACAGTTGACCCACCTGAGCATTGTAACACAATTCCAGGAACTTTGAATGAATTTGGCATAACGACTGTGTATGATTTATAGCACGTTTGCAATAAGATAACTCTGTGATGTAATTTAATAAACGTCTTTACTGTACTTTATTACCACCTTGTATTGTTTCATTTTCAATATATAAAACTAAACATTTGTATCGTGTATTTCTGTTACAGTCTGATTTACGCTGCGTAACAGTCAGACATTTTATGGGCGTAAAGATCTTTTTCTGAACACGTTTTCTTAAGCCATACTATCCTACATGTGCAACACCTTTTCTGTTTGAAAAAAAAACTGGTGATAATTTTTTACTGGCTGCCGCAGAAGCACAATTGGGAGCTACTATATGTGCTTATGAAACAGGAAATCACTCGATCCGTGCGCATTACGCACAGCTCGTACGCAGCCCGCAAGAAGAAGTTATCAAATATAACCTACAGATTTCATTGATAGGATATTTGAACAATGGCAGGTAAGTGTCTGTGCATTTCATATAGTATAACCTACCTTTATGTATTTTATACACTATAACTCCCTGTGTGTTGGTGGCAATATGGAGGCGATCAGCCAGAACATCTAGTAGCTATTAAATGAACTTTTGTTGCAGTAGATCGTGTTTATGAATGCACCTAGAAAACAGTTATATATGTATTTACTTAAACTGTCTTCCGCTTTCTAACAAATGCGCATTTCCAGCTTTTGCCTCATAGTTTCACTTTGCTGGCGCCCATACTGCTGCATAAGCAGATGCCATAAAAAAATTCGCCATTTATGTTTCAAATGTTCCAGTTTGCAGCTGTCGGATGAAACAAATTACTTTATATTAAAACATATCACTTTATGTGATGATGAGAAATAGTTGCAGGCCATCTGGGCTACCGGGCATCCATTAAACACAAAAAAGTTTAATGTAAGTAATTTTTTTTATCGACCGCGACGTCCTATTGGTTGATTTTCTTGAAGGACATTGGGCTAATCTAATAAAATCTCTCAGCCCTCCTCGGCCCGCCCCTCCCTCCTCTTTTTAACCAATGTTTTTAAAATGTTGCATTTTGAGCTGAACGGAGTGGGAGAGAAGCGGCTATGGATTAATCAAAAAAAGTGCAGGTGGGCGCAGAAAAGCTTAGAGAAAAAAAGGCAAAAAAGCATCAAGTGGACGCAGCAAAATGCGCAAAACGTACCAATATGTTTGTCAGCACAAGTTGTACTGCTATGGAAAGCCACAAGGCTCTTAATTCGCCTGCTTCCCCTGCCGTTTGTTGTTTAAAATGAATTTTATATCACCGGACAGTGTTTATAAATGCCGATGGAAACGGCACCAGACGTTTAATAAACGCCTGGTTAAAAATTCATTTTCAACAACAAACTATCTTTGGATAGATATGATGGTTTAAATAATCCTGTGGGTCTGTATGCTGTGAGCGCACATGGGGGTGATGGTGTAATTGATTACGGGCACCGACTCGGTAATCTTGCCTAGGGTGTCAACATGGGTTGGGCCGGCACTGGTGGGCCGCAATGATCAAAAATAACCAGGGCCTTTTTTTGGTCCCAGTCCAGCCCTGGTTGCAACACAAACAATTTTCAGTTGTTCTAATGCGTTTATGAAAATCAGGTTATATACGGAGGAAGTGTGCGTCACCGTTTATACATTATGCATAAATATCATAAACGTAAACATTGTCTTCACCAAAATTACCTTATGATGTCCGAAAAAAGTAGTTCAGTGGCAACTGGATCTGTGTAAGTTCTGATCAGAACTGATGAGGCCTTGTGGATAGGAGAACAATCTTTTTTGGGGATGACCAAATCTTCACAGACACTTTAATATGGCGATTTTTAAAATGTATTCTGCTTCATATTCCCCCTTCTATTGCAGACAAGGAGCTCCTCCGCATAAGGAACAAGTTCGTGAATGGGGTGTCCAAGGAAGTGATCAGTCAGCTCCTGGACGATCTTTTAGAGGATGGTGTCTTGAACGACGGGGAGAAAGACTCAATACGTGAGGAGCACGTAAGCAGAGCGGACAGGGCGCGCTGTCTCATCGACACTGTGAAGAAGAAAGGGGCGGAAGCCAGCAAAAAGTTGATTGCTCACCTTCAGGAGAGAGATGCTGGACTGTTCTCTGATCTTTGTCTGTCCTGTCCTCAGCCGGCTCCACCAGGTGGGCTGCCACGTTTCAGCTATAAAGAACTTCACCCTATTTTATTCAAACTCACAGTTTCACGTGAATACGCGAGCAGATATAATTCATTTTGTTCAATTATGTTTTAGCGTTCACAGCGCAAGAACCCCTGGAGAAGTCAGCCAAGCTTATCCCTACCACCGAGGTGTTCTGGAGGGAGAAACAAAACGATAGAAGTGTTAGTTATTCACAAAACCTATATCAGATATTTCACATAAAAATGTATTTTTAATACAACGGGAGCGTAAAGTTTGTTCTTTTGGATCTCAGTGTAGCTCACTGGATAAAGGGGTAAATGTTAAACCTTCTTTGTTAAAATGTGTTTTTCAGACTTACATCGTGACCAAAGACAATATCAGGAGTCGTGTGGCCCTGCTAATCACTAATATAAAGTTTACCAACGTGAAATTTAACAGAAGTGGAGCCGAGAAGGACGAGGAGAACATGGAGAAACTGCTCAAAGATCTGGGATACGAGGTGGTGAAACACACAAACCGCACAGCAAAGGTACAGTACAAAACACAGCAAGATAACTCCAGCTGATTAAATGACGCAGTAACTAACAGACTTTTAATTTGTTCTCACAGGAGATGAACAATGATCTCATTGAATTTTCTAAAAATCCCAAACTCAAAGAGACTGACAGCGTGTTGGTGGTTATAATGTCTCACGGGAAACTGGGAGCAGTTCTTGGTGTGAACCATGACAGGGACAACCCAGACGAGTTCCCCATCAACAACATTTACAAATACTTAGACTCAGAGAAATGTCCAGCGCTGCTTAACAAACCCAAGATCATCATCATTCAAGCCTGCAGAGGAGGTGATTCTTCTCTATCCCCACACATACGCTTTCATTTAAATGGTTAATTAGAAGTCCAAATGAATGTCTTATTCACTCTCTTTAAGTTAATAATGCTCCTGTGAACTACATTTAAAATATGTCACATGTTTCAGAGGAGGCAGGAGCTGTGCTTGTTAGTGACAGTGTGAAAGCAGCTGTGGAAAGTGATGAAGCGGTGCCACCAGTTCCAGCTGCATCTGCTTGGGAAGACAACATAGAGGATGACACTGTGCGATGTGTACACAAAGAGAAGGATTTCACTTCTCTTCTTTCCTCCACCCCCGGTCAGTTTATCTGAAATATCATCTGATTTTATTACTAACCTGTTGAAGATGAGCTGCCGTAGTCGACTTAGAGGAGTAAAAATGTAAAGCGTCTGTATTTGTTCCTGCAGATACCGTCTCATACAGACAACGAGGTCTTGGGTCTTTTCTCATCCAGTATATTGTTGAGGAATTCAACACCTTTGCCTATAAGGATGACATCGAAGAGCTTTTCAGAAAAGTAGGTTTTTTGAAGCAGCAGTAATGATGATACTCTGATTTTATTAAATGTTTTCTATCATTCACTTTATCTTTATTTTACTTTTTTGTTTCATCTGCGCAGGTCATGCATCGTTTTGAAGATTTTTCTGTTCAGAACAAACGACAGATGCCGACCAAAGACAGATGCACTCTAACAAAACACTTCTACTTCTTCCCAGGTCTCTGAGACAGGACTCAAAGTACTGTAACACTTGCAGCCACGTTTACATTCTGTGTGAGCTGTGTTAAGAGGCCTAATATTTTTATAATCCATCTATAATCATCTATTTGTACTTAACACATAGCATTTAGTTTTTATATAACTGACAGTAAATGTTTGAATTAATAGAATTCACATTTTTATCTCTCTTTCTGATGGATCCTGTAAAACTAAGTTTTCCTCTTTTAAAAAACAAAAATGAAAACAAAAAAAACAAACATATATCATTATATAGGATCGGCACTATGGCTTTTTGATATTAGATAGAAAATTATGATTATAAACTTTTCTTATAAACATATTATTGTATTAACTAACACACATTGTATGTACTGTATGCTACTTAACACTGACTGCTTCATTATCTTTATTTTATAAGACTTGCATTATCATAATTCATCTATATGTTTACTGGTGAACTGAAAACTATTTCCACAAAACTGTAAATAAAAACCTAATATGTTCTTTTACAACACAATACAATACAACACAGTACCTCCTCAGAAATGTCTGGTTCTTATTTTCAGTATCATTAACTACCTTTGGTTTTCCCAACATTTCACTATCTAAAAGAAAAAATAATAATTATGTACTATAATGCATGGAAGTCTATTCCAGGTTTGAGACAACCAACACCTGGTGTGTGATAATTGCAGTGGATAGTGGTGTGACATAGCTGACGTACTGCATAACTAAACTTACCACCTGCATCGAACATTAACACCCCATTAAATGGCTGTTATCAGTTGCCTACAGGGTCCTGTCCCCCCCCCAATCGGGTTAGTAAGCCATCGTGATTACAATAAAAAACAATTATCTATGAGGTTAGGGCACAAAAATAGTTTCCCTTTGTCATCCAATCCAATCACCCAGACCTCTTCTTTTCAGGAAGATGCAGTAATAATATGCATGTTAACAGCTGATAACAGCCATTTAACTGGGTGGTAGTATTTGAAATGGTTTAATTAACTAAGCTAAGTTTAGTGTCCAGGCATGAATTTCATATTCCATTTTATATTAACATTGAATGCAACTTTATTTTAATTTTTACTATTTTTGTTTAGATTTTTTTTTAATTAAACGTTTTTTTCAGTACTGTGTGTTTTTTTCTTACCTGCACTCCAGATGGTTTAAAAATACATTGTTTGTATCATTAGCAGTTAAAGCTACAGTATTTAAAAGTTTTAAATAGTTTTCAAATTAACTCAAATAAAAAAACTAATACACTTTATGTGAGTTTATTCTTACAAGCTAATGTAGCAGAGAGCACTGTATCTTGGTAAATCAGAAAAAGAGAAGCAAACTTCTCAGGTAAGGACATAAAATGTCTTCATTCAAACTAAACCCAATATATTTTAATATACTGTATGTTTGTGAAGGAAAACCAGCTTAGCAATAGATGCATCAGTAATGTGTTTATTATATTTCCTCTGTGTAAAAACAGAATCCTCCATTAGAAAAGCCCCAAAGTAGAGCAATATTTTCCCCCCCAAAAAGTGATTGTTTTATTTTACTCCGGAGGCTCAACAATGTCATTATTCAGATACTCAGCCCTGAACTTCAGAGCAGCCTGGAATATGCAAATTGTGTTTATTACATAATAAACCTAATCATGTAAGAGCAATTCAGTTCAATTCAACTTTATTTATATAGCGCCAAATCACAACATGAGTCATCTCAAGGCACTTTCCCAATGTAAGGCTGAAGACCTGACACATTATATAAATGTATAACACATTGAATATATAGCAGGGGTGTCCAAACCTTTTTTAAAGACGGATAGATTTGATGACGTGAAGATTCCTGTGGGCCTCTCAGAAAAAGATTTGACAGCAAAGGTTACATAATATACACTGTAACACTAAGACTGAACCCAGGTGCTTCTAGCTGTGAGGTGACAGTTCTAACCACTACACCACTGTGTCACCATTGCATGCCTGTGTTTACTATTCGTTGTGCTTTTATCAAGTAAAAATAATCCTATTTGAGTTACAAAACACAGAACAAACACACATAGACAAGGAGCATGCTGCAAACCCTGGCATTCAGCCCTGGAGCCATCTAGGATAATTACTTGGCATCAATTTTAGAGCCAACCCCACTGTGACAGCCTGCAACAAAAAATCTTGCATGGTAAGTTTTAACTGTTTAGCACCACTTCCACGGTAGTAGTGTTTCCAGATAGGAAGCATATTTCCTTAAGACAAATAAACACTGTATATATCTTTTGAAATGCAGACTAGTTTATACTAAATAAAGAGTACATCTCAATTAAGTTCTTCAGCTGTGAGTGTACTACACTAAATATGCTTTATAGGTTTTCAGTGTGCAAACGTCATATTCTGCAAATTGTATTTGTGTGTAAATTATCAATGAAAGTTAGGCCTGCAACAAAAAATCTTGCATGGTACGTTTAACCTGTTTAGCACCACTTCCACGGTAGTAGTGGTTCCAGATAACTTTAATAGCAAGCAGGTTTCCTTGAGACAAATAAACACTATCTCACTATCTCTTTAGCAGCACATGAACATACACATTCATCCCCTAAACACTGTCAGACTGAGGAATTTAACATTATTTGCTGAGATAAGGCTCGTGAACAATGGCAGGTAAAGATGAATCACAAAAGGTTTTTATTTTAGTCTTAATTTACCTTAAAAGTTATGTTTTTCTCTACAGATAAGGAACTAGCCAGAGTGAGGGGGAGATTTGTGGAAAAGGTGTCAAAATCCCTTCTTAAGCAGCTCCTGGACGACCTTTTAGAGGACGGTTTGTTGAATGATGGGGAGACAGACTCGGTGCTTGAGGACAACAGTAATAAAGCAGACATGGCACGAGCTCTCATTGACATGGTGAGGAAGAAAGGGGACAAAGCCAGCAGGAAGATGATCGCTCACCTGGAAAGCAGAGACCCGACACTTTACTCCGAGCTGGGACTGTCCTCCGGCCCATCTGCTAAACCTGCAGGTGAGCTGACATCAAGAAGATCGGAATATGTCATGTTTATTAAAAAGCAGTGTGTCCAGTAATTCTGACAGCCGTTGTTGTGTTTTATGTGTTTTCCAGCTGCAGAGTTGGGTTGGTCATCTAAGCTCATCACCACCACTGATGCATTTTGGGGCGAGAAGCTGAACGATAAAAATGTTTGTCACTGTCCACTCTCTGCTACGTTTTGCTCAGTGAAAATGAATCGTTAAGATGCTGATAAAATAGTAGGTGCTGTAACTTGTTCATTTATGGTGTTTAAATTTCTTCCCTTAAATAACTTTGATTTCTAGATTTACCCTGTGACAGAACAGTCCAGCAGGAGTCGCGTGGCTCTGCTTATCACAAATAGGAATTTTCTTGATAGCAAGTTAAACAGAGAAGGAGCTGAGAAGGATGAAGAGAACATGGAGAAACTGCTGACATCCCTGCACTACGAGGTGGTGAAACACAGAGACCTCACTGCAAAGGTACTTTTGAAAAAAAAGAAAGAAGCAAAAGATGTTTTTCTTGTTAACAGTGGATTTGTCTGCTCATTTGGATGATGAGTGTGTTGTTGTGTTCTCGCAGGAGATTGACAATGCTTTAATAGAGTTTTCCAAACTTCCAAAACTCAAAGAGACAGACAGCGTGTTTGTGGTTATCATGTCTCACGGGAAACTAGGAGCTGTGCTCGGTGTGAACTTTAAAGAAGAAAAACCAGACGAATTTCCCGTTGACAATATTTACAAGCGCCTGGGCACACAGGAATGTCGAGCGCTGCTGGACAAACCCAAGGTCATCATCATCCAGGCCTGCAGAGGAGGTGAATAATTCTCATGCTGTGTGTTCTCACAGATGTCGACAGATGTTTGTTTGTAATTGTAATTACAGTTTGAACCTGCACTACATTAAAAGTATTGTGTACATGTTGCAGATAAGGGTGGATCTGTGCTTGTCAGCGATAGTGCAAAGGGGGATGTGGTGAGTGACGACGCGTCGCGGTCAGTCCCTGCTCGTGAAGGAAGCATTGTGCATGACGCTTTGTCTTATGTACACAAAGAAAAAGATTTCATCTCTCTTCTCTCCAGCACCCCCGGTCAGTTTGTTTCTGAGAGTGAGAGACTCAACTTTTACAGTAAACAACAGTAAAGAAGAGTCACAGGAAATATAATAAACCTTTCTTTTCCTGCAGATACTGTCTCTTACAGAGAAACAAGACAAGGGTCTTTTCTTATCCAGTACATTGCTGAGGTATTCAACACCTGCTCCCATCAGGACGACATTGATGAACTTTTCAGAAAAGTAAGTTTTGTATGATAACTGTTGGTTTTATGTTATGGTGGGGGTGGGTGGAAACTGTCCAGCCACTCTGCTTCAGGTGAATTACAACAGATTCATCTGTAATTTCCCAGGTCATGCAGCGTTTTGAGGAGTTTCCCTCTGAGACTAAAAGACAGATGCCAACCAAAGACAGATGCACTTTAACAAAGCGCTTCTACCTGTTTCCAGGTCGCTAAGACAGACTCAAGTGTTGGTCAGTGAACCCCTTCTTTAACAGTCAAAATGTAGTTTGCTTTTCTTTGTGAGAAGAAAATCTGTAGCTTCAGACTTGATGAAAAATGCATGAGCGGAGGAGAGTGAAGTCAAAGACAAATGAGACAAATAGCTTTGGTTAAACAAATGATTTGTTAATCAGAATTCTTCTTTTTGTCTGTTTTATCTGCTAAACCTGATCTTTTCGTTGCAGCTTTCGCTAGTTTTTGATTTGTTCTGTATATAATCAGTATATATTTTGAAATTTCTCAGACTTTTAATTTCTTCAATTCAGTGCATGTTATTTTTATTTGTGTCACCCAGCAGATAAAGTAGCTTTAGTAACTGTAAAGGGCTGAAGTCCAAGTGCAATAAAAGAAAATGAATGAATCAGAATATTGATGACTTCATTTGTTGACATGAAAATAAAGAGTTTAAAGAATAAAGTTTTGTCTGCTTGGATATTTACCCAGTTTTAATTTAGGTGTGAGAACAAACATCACAGCTGTGTCAGTCAAACTTTAGGCATTTGGTGCATGTACAGGGGCCATTTAACTTTACTTATTCATTTATATGCATTTACCTGGTGAATACGTCTTTAGTTTATTTGAAATAAAAGTAAATGTATTATTAGTTATTATTATTTTATCAGTTTAATGGAAAATATGAATATTTTATTCACACTCAGTTACCACCCCTCATTGGCCACTAGTCTGCACAGAATAACAACAAGGTCAAGGCAAATAAAAGACGGCATGAGACTAAACCTAAAAAGGAAGTAAATGTTTTGTTTGCTTTAGCTGTGTGGAAAAGGGAACTCTGAAGAGCAGATGAGAGATTAGTAAAGTGTCAAAAGGACACAGTTGCCCTAGAAAAATGGGAAATAAATTCCTACATTTCATCCAAAAAAGTGATCTGAGTTAACATCAGTCCAAAGATAACCTAGATAGACAGAGTTCATGACCTGGACAAAACTCGAGAGAAGATACATTAAGACTTATGATAAATGAATGTTTCTCTCAGCAGGTTTATTCACGTTTGATATAGAATCCAAATCAATGGCCAGACAGACAGGCATTTAATGCAATAATTAAACAAAAAACTATCTCTTTATCTCTTTCTGAGACTGAACCAGAACATTTGCACTGAGCCCCACAACAGTAAGATGTACAGGTTCGTTGCCTTCACTGACCTCTGGGGATACGAAAGTAAGTGAAGAGTTACTGGAAGCTAAATGTTTCCTGGTCTATTTGTGCCCTCTTGATGCTGGAAGTGTCTGTGTCCACTTGTCTTTACAGGTCATCTTGACCTACTGCAGTTACTGCTTTACTTGGACTCAGCTATGAAAGTAGTTTTTGAGTGTTTATTTAATTATTACCTTAGTTAACTATTACCTTAAAGGATAACTGGTTCAGAGGAGGTGCAGATTTAAAATTCAACTAAAATCTAGATGCAGTAAAAATAAAAAATAGTACTTTTAGAAACTACTTATAATCTTAAAAAGTACTTTTACTTTTAATAATTCCTTTGTACTTTTCACATCTTAAATGCAGAATTTTGGCCTGAATGGCCACAATTATGAGAAACAAACCAAAACTTCCCTTTAATAGACATCAGGTTTTGCATGAATACAAAGCAAAGCACAAACTCTGAATGTGACTTTTCAGACAAAGTTTACTGAAAAAAAAAGAAACAAATGAAACCATGTCATCACGACACGACACAAAGGCAACATGTTTGAGTAGGCAACATGGTAACATGGTGGCAGTCTGTGCATGTCTCATGTGTCGCCAGAAATCTGATTGGACGGTCTTTTACGGGGCTACTTGGAATTCATGCTGACGCTTTCACTGTCTCATCAAGTTCACCCATAAAAACAAACACATAAGTAGCTTGACAGAAGAATATGCTCTGTTTAAAGCTTGGGTTTTATAAAAAGACATAAAACAACAAGGGCGTGCCACTTAAGAGACAATAATAATCAATCCAACCAGACTGGACTCCATTTGAACAGCTTATTTGAACATACTGGCAGTGTTAGAGAGTTTTTTATCAGTTTACATTTCATACAAAACAAAGACACATGTGGCTGGAAACAGGCACTCGCCTTCTCAGTCCGTCGCTCACGCTCAACACGTTCATACATGTAGCTACAACTGAACACGCATATTTCTTTTTTCACACGCACTCAACACCGCAGGCCACAGTAAGAAATGCTGCACAGCTGGTAAGGCCCGATGAATTTAAGTACAGCAGTGTTGCTTCTGCGAACTACAAGAGGTGCCGTCAGAAAAAGATTTGGCAGTGTGATGATTCTACGAGCAAAATATCCCACATCAGTACAGGTGTCTTCTTGCCTTTTTGCAATAGAATACAAAACACCACTTTACAGTGAACTAAACCATGCAGGGGTTTTGGAGGGAGGTAGAGGACACCAGAGAGAGAAATAAGCAAAAAGGTCCAGTAAATATAAAGTAAATAAACATTGAAACAACAGAGATGAAGTGGCTCTGATAACACTACAGATCAGTGGCCTGTCACTTTGCCTGTACAACACAAAATCGACGTTACAACTGAATAAGTGTCACATTTGGAAGTTGGAATGTATTAATATAGCGTTACATACCATTTAGTAACTTTATCATTCAAGAATTAACTTTTTTGGAAACATCATATCTTCGACAACACTCAACACTCAGATAAACATTTTGCAGCACCGCACATTTACAAAAAAAAAGCAACTCATGCGAGGAAACCCTTCTGGCCCTGTACAGTGTGTGTAAAATGTGTCATACAGCATGTAATGCATCTTGTGCTAAACGTAATACCGTAGATTGCATTCGTGAAAACGGGGAACTGAAAATACGTGTCTGCGTGTCTTTTAGTGTGACAGCGGCCGAGGTTTAGGCCAGCGTCCCCCCGACGATGGAAGCAATAACGATTCCCAGGACCACACAGCATATAAGAATCATAATTTTCTTCTGAATGGTGTTAACAAGAACAGATAAACAAACATCCAACGCAGCAAATGGGGAGCAGAGGAAAACATGTTACAAATTTGCACTTGTTGCAATATTTATAATAATCAAAACAAAATGCAGTTTAGAAGAACAGCATAAGGATGCAACTGCAGTTAGGAGAAGGACTAGTTGTTTTCAATGTATCTGTTTGTTGCTGGAGTGTAATTGTCACACCCTCTACTTTTAACTCCATAGATCTTCTATTCCTGCATTTTGTTCATACAACAATAAACAATGTACAATATATTCACAAATTCAAGAATATCACATTTAAAGCCACTATGTGTACAACAATTATCCTGGCATCTTGTGGTCACGTGACACAAGAACAACAAAGAAAGATATAAACTGTACAGACTGCACCACCAGAATTGTTTCATTTTTCTGTAAAAAAAAATCCACATAGTGACTTTAAAGCAAACTTAAAACCTCTTTCTAGCATGCATTCCTGCAGATGCGTTAAAAAACAGCCACTAGCCAACAATTAAAGGAATAAAATTCATCAATTTGGGTTGTTTTTTTGCATTTGATATGTATTTACTTTCATACCATATGAGACTACTTTTATAACTTTTAACTCATAAAGCAAATGAGTCTATGTCCCAAATGTTGAATTATTCCTTAAATGTAACTCAAACACAGACACAGACACAGATTTTCCAGTTATTCATATGATTCATATCAAGTATGAAAGAGGACGATGCTCACGGACTTCATATTTGGGCTCTTTGTAATTCTTATACATCATACAGTCATTTTGTTTTTTTTGCATTTGCAGGAAACATACAAAGCATTTCCACACACTGCAGAACATGCAGATGACAAAGGTATGTGAATCGTGACCCAAAGCACAATCAGATTTTCACAGTCATTCACTGTTTCATTTATAAAAAGCCATATGTTAATAATCAGTGCATTTCAACAGCTGCACAGTCAGTAGTGTGTGTCTTGGACATTCTGTGAGGATTTCATAAGGTCCTAACTGAGCCCAACTGCGAGGGAAATAATGAGGATGGTGAGACATACTGCAGTACAACCTCCTATCAGCATCACCTTCTGGATGGGGGGAAAGAAGGAGGACAATGTGTCAGATAATGGTTCATTTAACTGAAACTGGATTTAGGAGAGAATTCATCAGAAACAGAGAGAGAAGGAGAGAAAGAAAGTAAGAAACGAGAAAGAAGGAAACTTTACTGTTGCACAGTGTTCGACCAGTGGAGAAATCATTAGTGGACTGAGACGATGTGACGTATGAAATTTCTCTTCCTCTGAGTGCTGATGTAGGTATTAACCAAGAGGTGGCAGAGTTGCTCCACAGTGGCGCAGGTTGTTAATAGAAGGTAGGACATCAGTTTCAAAAGTGTCTCTTTATTATAGAGTGTCATAGAGTGATAAACCCTAGTCACTGTGTGAACTGCAGAGCAGCTGTTCTCATTTCAGCTTCTCATTTATGTCTGACGTAACCACACAGTTCTGTTAGAGGAGGTCAATAAATCATCGTGTTTTCAGTTGAATTAGCCAAATTTGTATGTAGATTACAGCCCCATCCGGTAACAGCAGAAATACTTCCTGTGTACCTCGTTGTACAGTATGTCAAATCCACTCACAACCCGCGTGCAGAATACATGACAGCTGAACATGCACAAACAACCACTGCACCACACATGCAGCTTTTGATTTTCATGTGATAGCATGTTTGTGCACATGCGTTGTTTTGTTGTTACGTGTGACTCACCCTCCGGGCTTTACTCTGGTATTTAACCGCCTTCTTAGTGTCTGATACTGCCCTCTCGACGTAGTCTACTGAGTGCTCCACATTGTACTCTATGCGGTCTATCATTTCCCCCTGGGAGAGTTTAGTTGCAGAGGAGGTGTTGAAGACATGCAGACAGGAAGAAGAAAGAGGGAAGCACATGTGTAGGCAGGAGGAGGAGTGGATAGAGATGGAGGAGAGGTGAGGGAAAGTGGAGGAACAATGGATGAATGAGAAAAGAGGGAGAGAGAGAGAAAAAAGAGAAAATAACAACATGAGAGCCAGTTTAAAGAGTGTGAGCAATTAGCGTCTCACCCGTTTGCTGGTCTTTTTGAACTTTTTGCATTTTGGTATGCTCTCCTTTGCCTGTTCCACATATTCCTGAGCCTCCAGCACACTCCGCTCAATATTATTCACCAGCTCGCCCTGCACAAAAATAAGAGGATCGTGGGTAATGGTGGTGAGAGCAGAAATCTGTCTGAACTGTCTCCCATTTCTTACCATGTCTAACCACATTATTAATCACGCTTCTTTTGTGTTTTTAAGTGTCTGAATTAGATTACTCTCATGAATGTCTAATTTATAATTTTTCTATCAGTTCTGAGTAACAAGAGTCATTAACCACGTTTAAATTATTATTCATCAAAAAAGTAGTATAGCACATTCAGCACTGACACCAGATTGTTAAAAAAACATGATCATTTTTCATTTGAGTGAATATTAGTAAATCAGAAAAGTAAGTAAATCAGTGTAAAAGATCACAGCTAAATTACCTTGTTGTATTAGAAGAGGAGCGCTGTTCTCTGTTCACTAGAGCTCAGTCATTCTTGTGGTGACAGTGTTGTGTTGTAGGAAGGAGGAAAGGAGGAAGACAACAGAGAAAGTTGGGGAGAAGAGAAAGCAAAGCTGAGAAAAGCACAAACAGACTCGAGGATAATCTTAGATGATGTGGCACACAGTTAATAAAGGATGGGTTAGTTCAATTAAATATTTATACTTAGAGCATTCATATGTGCAACAAATAACAGAGTGTACACACAACACCACTGAATAATTAGACAACCGAAGACAGAAATGATGCGGCAAAGCCTGTAACTGTGCGCTGTTATTTTAATTCACATCACTCACATGAAACTATTTACTTTCAGTTTGTCAGTCTGCACTAGCGCTCATGTTTCATTTTGCCTAAGTCAGACTGAGAGAATCTCTGTGGGGGTTTAGTCCACACAGTCATGCTGGCGACAGACCTGAAAATGTCCACGGACAACTTGAAGATAATCATCATATGTGGTTTTGACTAATATCAGTTCATGAATGTCCACTGCTCACTGGATTATGTCCGTTCTATGCTACAGAACAGCTTTTTTTACCACATGACAAAACTTAAATGACATTTATTCTCAATCACAAAGCCAAAGCCCCTGTTATATTGAAATGTGTATTTATATTTTACTATTCTGACATAACATCACCAATGGTCAAAATCCCAAATACAGATAATCAACAAATTCCAATCAAGTGATCATTGGACCAAATGTATCTTTCCCCCAAAATTTTGTCAGAATTAACTGAGATATTTTGTCAACAGACAACCAGATGGAGCTGGAAACAGAATTTGATGTTGGCATCATTAGGCCTATTTATAGTAATGCTTTCTACAACTTGCATGTAAATTAAAAGATTGCCAGTTTGTGCCTGTGTGAAGTGAAGTTATTGTCATGACAGGAAGAAGCAGCAGCTGCTGCACCAGGACAGTCTGGTGACAGCCACCCCCTTCAACCACAAGTCTGACTGTAGTAACTGAATTCTGTATCCTGTGTGATACTGTCAATATTGGAATTCATGCAATACAGAGTGAGAGTGAGAGAGAGAGAGAGAGGATCAGTGTTTTCACCTGACTCTCCACCAGCATGGCCATGTCCATGAACATATCGTGAAGCTCTCTGATACTGTTTTCCAACTTGATAATCTCATTGTGCCGCGTCTCAATCTCGTTCATAGCTTGCTGGGTGATGTTGTCCATAATGATCTAAGATGGTATGACAGGAGGAATTGGTTAGAGCGTAGAATTAGATAAAAAAGATGCTTTGTGTGTTTTCACGTAACATTTGTTGTATTGCTTACCCCAGAGGTAAAGATAGCTGGGTTGTCACTTTCCAACATGCTCTCCAGCTCCTCGTTTGTTGTGTTTCTCCCAGCTAAATTAACACACACACACACACACACACACACACACACACACACACACACACACACACACACACACACACACACACACACACACTATAAACCACTATAACAGAAAAGGATACTAATGGCGTATGTGATCTGAGCTTGAGTCCAGGTGTTAAGACATGTGCTGTAGGTTCAGTGATATTAAACTTAAACAATTCCCCAAACTACAGAGGATAAGAACCATATTAGAAACACTAATACAATTCATATCTTCATCTGCCTCTAGTGTTAAACTCTCTGTGAACAACATTTGATGTAATGGAGAGATCACTTGTGCTACAACTCAGACTGATCACCTATTGTATGAGTTTTTATATAACAGTTACTGCAAATAGCTGCAATCACAATTATACTTATAGTGTAAAAAACCGGATGGTTTGTGTTTTCTTCAACCTCACAGTTCCCAAAACCTACGAGACATGTGTTTTTAAAAGCCATGACGGTGATGATGGGGTAAAACGTTAGATCAGTATCAGAACACCCTGGTCTGCACAGTCTGATCAGTCATGTGGTTAAGATTGAATCTCATACCTGCAGATAATCCTTTTACATTTCCACTCCGACTCTCAGGATAGCGAAAGCATAAATCTCAGTGTGTAGTTTCCTCACCTTGCAGCTCAGGCCATCACCTACTTATTCAGTACTTTATTTCCAAACATTTTTATCGTTCTACGTTCTATCCCTGCCTGTATAATATCTCATCCTGCTGATGTGTTTGCTCCTCATCAATCTTTATTTTCCCCAGCAGACTTGTCCCACTTCACAAACATTCCTCTTACACACCAACATTAACAGCCTCGCGTACGAGTGCTGCCTGCAGAGCTGCTTCCCTTCGAGTCCATTTCACATCACATTTGTCATCTACTATCTTTCCTTTGCACATTTTTAATCCTCTGTGGATCTATAGATGCAGTATGTACAGTATGTACCATCTCTTCCACATCCCCACAAACAGTTACCTGGTGTACAATACAAGCTGAGCTACTAGTCTAACTAACTCATTTTACAGTATACATACACCAGAAAAAATGAAATACTGTTGCTTTACAGGGTGAAAACCTATTGTAAATCAGTGGTCAGCAATCTTTTGTGATAGCTTAAATGTTCCTATCATAGCATCACATATTCTGACAAGATGAAAAACATATTGAGATTTTTTACCTGAGGAAAAGTGGCAACACCACACAAAAAATGCATTATAAGCCCTGCATTCAAAATATTATTCAAGTGAAAGTGTAGATGTATTGTTTAATTTTTTATTTATCATACAGTATTATACACTAGTATACAGTGGAATAAAATGGTGACACTCTACTGAAGGACTAGAAGCTAACATTTGTATGTAAGTGCAGTGATTTATGTAGGCAAGGTTCACAGTATGTTCAACCAAAGAGTTATTTCCTTCTTTGATTGTTTCATTTGAAAAGTTTTTATCGGCATGTATAACATATACCACGCTGACAAGTTACATTAGCTAGTGACACCTGTGTCTCAAGGTAAAATGAGTCAAGACTACTCAAGCTACAACTGAGGGAGAATTTATTTCCTCATACTAAGAGGAGATTGTGTTTGACTGAATAGTTTGACATTTACTATGCTTCTTCACAGAGCACAAATAAAAAGCTGGGTGAGCTAAGTGCTCCTGGTGGCTTCGTACTCACTGTACAGACAGGAGAGTGGCACTGATATTCAGATCTACTAACTCTTGGGAAGAAAGCAAATCGATCAGTTTCTCAAAATATGAACCTATTCACTATAACACACAAAACTCTATTTTTCCACATACATGTGATATGACTGAACAAACAGATGCAGCTTTACTGAGATAACCGTGTCTTTTTCGTCTCTCTGCAGCAGCTGTAGCTGGAAATTTTGGAGGCAACTGAAAATCATCTATTGCTGCCCTAATCACAGTGTGTGTGAGTGTGTGAGTCTGTGAGTGTGCGTGGCATTTCTATGCAACCTGTGTGTTGTGTGTGATGATGGTCCGGAGTCAGAGCAAATGATTGGTCTTCCATGAATGCAATACTAATGAACTCTATCTCTCTAACATTTAGCAGTACGTGAGTGTGTGCGCGTGTGTCGTTCAGGGTGCACTTATGTTCTTTGTCTTCCCATACAATACAGGCGGATTACATCTGGTCTAATCCAGACAAAAACCCACACATTTTATTTCATAGTGTTTAAGTGATCTAGTAGTTTTATTACTGTACTAAGAATCAACTTTTTGATGAATGAGGGGATGAAGTTAGCACACAGAGAAGAGCGAATATTCTCCCAGCTTTTCACAAAACTATCTTTAAGGCTTTAAAACTGGAACATTGAAGAGGTTCAGAGTTGGAGTTGAAGGACAGAGAGCAGCGACAATGAGTCTGCACACACACACACACACACACACACACACACACACACACACACACACACACACACACACACACACACACACGTTGTTAGAGCCCTGACAGGCTCAGAGGGAGGCTCTTATTTGTTACCATGGCTACCCAAAACCCTGAGAAGCCCGATACGAAGCCAAGAAGTCTCAGTTCACCGTGTTAGTGTTTATGTACTATTAAATCATTCATACTATGTTGCTACCAGTAACAGTATTATCCCATTTCCATTGTTATGTAACAGAAATGAAGCAAGACCCCCAAGGAACGGAGTGAAAAGGCAAAGCACACAAGTGTTCACACATGCAGAACAAACACAAGCAAGTAATTCTCATGCTTCAGTTTGTTGCAATGTCACCTGCACAGGAAGGACAAAAGCGTGTACGTCACCTGCGCTCTGACTGTACTGTATGTATACTGTAAACTCTCTGTTTGTTATACTGGAACAATGTGCTGGTGTACACCTCTGTATTTTTCTCTGGCATTGTGAGTGTGTGTCTGCCAGGCCATGTGACGGAGGCCACGCGGTGGCGGTGATCAGCATCCCCTCGTTCCCGCAGCATCCAGAAAATAAATGTGTGATATTGTGAAATGTAAAATTACTAATAAGCATAAATGCTACAAGCATTGACATTACACCTGCTTAAAATATGTGTGTCGATCAAAGATAGACCCAGTGTGATTTTAAAGGAACATTTTGTAATACGCCTATCTGTTATCCTACCAGAAGACTGATATCATTCTTATATCTGTCAATGATATATAAGCCATAACCTAGGAGACAGCTGTAGTTAGGTTTGCTTAGCTTAGCACAAATACTGAAAACAGCTCTCCATGTTCTGTGCAAAGGTAAAAAGAAAATGCCTATACCCGAGTCTGGGAAGTTCACTAATTAACACGCTGTTCCTTGTTTTTTCTTTTTAACGAATAACGATGCACAAATATACAAGTGTGAAAACATCATGTGATTTTACACTGTGACTATTTCTTGACAAGAAATACAGCAGAGAAGAGGTAATTTCTCTCCTGGTGGCAAACATGGCATTTTATGTTTAAAATCCAGGAATCCGTTATTTAGAAAAGACCAATAGTTTCAATCAATCATCAGTTATTACGAATGACGTGACTAAAGTTATGGACAGTGAGAACCGTTTAGTTAGTTAGAGGTTAATGGTGTCGTGGAGAACACAGCTGTTCTTTATCGCCTCTGGACTTCAGACACTCAGCGCTAGCTCACTGTAAGTCACCTTGGATAAAAGCGTCTGCCAAGCAAAGTAAAGTAAAGTAAAAGAGGAACTTTGCAGCAGCTGAACGTCTTGTTTTTGGTGACTTCCAATAATTAAGCTCTGACTTTGCTCTAAAATCACTCCAGCGTGAGTTAGTCCCTGACAGTGAAGCAGTTTTTAGTCTGGTTTCAAGTTCCAAATTGAATTTTATTTTTGTATTTTATTTCATTATAGAAATATTATTTCCTATTATTTCTTAATAAGCTAATATGAAGTAACAGTAGAAACAGTTTCTGAGCACTTTACATTTTGCTGCTGACAAGTAATGCAACTGCAGAATAAATCAAACAGAACCGTATGAAAAAAGGTTTGGTGAGAGTTGGAGGAAACGTTTGGTCAAGAAAACACTGTGGAGGCAAAAGGCGATGTTATCTTTGCACTGACTCGTTTACAGTATTTCACATCGCTGCCTTCCTGTAGGTTTGAGTAGAGGCGAACAGGAAAGGAGGAACACAGCGGAGCAAACATCGATACTCAATCTGACAGACCAGACTAGGCTTCCCTCTGTATGTGACACACTTATTGATTCACACACAAACCAAGTCGAAGCGGCTGGCACAACATAAACACAGTTCGCTTGCTGTATAAACCTGAAGGAATTACACTGGGTTATATCAAAACATACTAGAACAAATGTAATCAGAAGGTTGACGCTTTACTGGAAACTACTGGATGCTGGAAACTTGGTTTCTTCTTCTTTGGCTCATTCTAATAAATTTCCCCTCTTCTCTGTGTTTTCAATCCATCCCTGTACTCTCCCTGTGTGTCTATCGACAACAGGCAATATCAGAAAAGGCCTCCTGTGCTTCCACCAGCTGACAAATCAAATCCAAATGGATCTGGAGGAGCGCAAGAAAAAATGGAGTCTGGTGTGTGTTTAACTCTACGAGGAGGGTTTCCTTTTCTTTGAGTGAAGTACTGTGTGTTGTCACTGCTGTTCTTTTGACTGGATTGCATTTAATGTAGGTGTATTGGGTGGAGCTCACACATACAGACCTGGCTGCATGTGGCTACTCAAAACTGACAGATGGCCAGAGGAAATTAAGCCCAAGCCAAGTACACAGCAACATAACTGCCCCTGCTCTCCTCTGCTATTACCAATAAGTGAGTCATGACATGTGCCTTTTCTATATGCACGTGTGTGTGTGTGTGTGTGTGTGTCTTTGTGTATGAGGTGACTGTATTACGATGACTGTTAGGGCAGCTGGCACGGTGCAGCCTGTCAGGATGCCGTGGCAGAGGCCATGTCAGCTGCTTGGTCCAGGAGCCCAGGGCCTGCAGCTAATACATCTCAAATCATATCACACATTCAGTGCGACACGAGTGAGAGGAGCTCAGATCTAAGCTGCTGCAACCTGGCATGTGCATGCATATGGGTGTGGGTGTTGGTGATGTATGTGTTTTGGAAAGTGGTTTCAGTGTGAGAGCGGTTGTTTTGGTACACTACAGCACACAAATTCAAAATAAAATATGGATTGGGATGAATTGAAATTTGAAAAATAACAGTATCAGTTTTTACTCTTTTAATGACACAACGTTTACATACCACGCACATATTATACATCAAACCCTTCAGCTACTTCTCCTCCCCCTCAAAATGTCAAAAATATGACAAATCCGAAATTACAATAACATGTGCAGTCAGTGTGACGGGCGGTGTAGCATCTACTCACTGATCTCTAGCTGTCTCTGAATGCGACCCTTGCAGCGCTCCCTGTAGTCCGACTGAGTGGTGTTGTATTCTGACATCACCTCAACAAACTTACGGGACAGCGTGGAATGCTGGAGATAAAAGAAACGACAGAACATTTCACTTAAATATGCTCAATGTCATCAGTAGACACCAACTTAATAAATAGTTTCAACACTACATGAACTGCAAAATAGAAACAATATATATATATATACATATATACAGATTTTGGAGGATGCTGTTGATGGATGCTGTAACATGACATATTTGATCTTATCGTCAGATTTTTGCAAATACACATCCATGAATAGAAAAACACATACTTTAAAAAGTATGCAACGGGAACACGGGTACTTTCTCTCCTGAACTGTACCTGTGTTTTACGTATCCTCAGGTCAGCTGATGACCTGTTCTGCCCTTCTTCTTGTTCAATGGTTTGCTGGATACCTGGACAGATACACAAATATGCAACATATAAACTCAATCAATGAGCATCTGTAGCAGCCACAGGTCAACACAAAAATTATATTAATAATAAAGTATATAATACATGTTACAGGTACAGTATATTATGTGTCTGTATGACACAAATACTAACTAATCACACATCAAATCAGTTACTAAATAGAAAGACAAGGACTGGAAATGCAGTAGAGACACGACTGTTTCTTTTTCTTCTTTAGAGGATTTTTGGCTGTAATAAGCACTTTTCCTGACTGACTTCACAGTCACACCTCAGGAAGTCATTGGAGAGGAGTTGCTGCCAAGCATAATGACGCAAATTAAAGTAGCTGTCAGTGTGAGTCCTTGTGAAGTACTCAATCAATTACTGAATTATACAGAGATGTAAGAGCCTGCTCATTTACATTCCCATTTTGCTGTAATTTAAACTTGGATGAGATGGCTGCAGCAGCTGTCTGTAGCAGCTCCTGCACATTCAGTGACGTTACGTAAGATGTCTACACCTGCAGCTGCTTTTACTGCATGTAATCTACACCTCAGAGTTTATGCAAACAGCTTGAGCTGACAGGGTAAACAAGTTCAGTAACTGTACAACAGAACATCACAGCTGATGAGGTATGGGGCATGAAATTATGAGTTCAAGAATAATTAATGAGCAACTGAGAGCTACGTGTAATGTGTACATGTTCCAGCATCTTTGAAATCTTTGAGACAAAAACATCAATTTATTGATCCATCCTGTTCCACTGGGTGCTTTCTTCACTTTCTTTAGATTTTTAACAATCGTGTAATGTTTAAAAGTCACCAAAATAGCAAAAGTGTAAATTCTGACTTGCACTTTAATGATGCAGACATTACACTGACTGGTCCAGAAGAATAGTAGTGGATTTCATTTACTTTAATATATTCTGTAGTATCAATAACACTGAGCTAATATGTTCATGATTCTGAAAACTTTGCTGGAATGATTAAATTTAACCACTTTGCAGATTCAGGCTGCTCTCATGACAACAGTGAGCATGTACTGTAATAAAACACTGCACAACTGCAATATACTGTAATACAAATATATAAAAGACATGAGATGAATTTTGTTACAGTAGCAAGAAGAGAAAGTGAACCCATTGTAATGACCTGACATCGACAAGCACAAAGTACTTAAGCTAATAACATACAGTGATTATGATTATGGTTATGATTGTTCATGTCTTGTCTTAAACAATAAACATTCAAAGTGCTGGTTGACAAAGAAAATTAATTCTTTCATAACTAGTTGAACCTCAAACAAGGATGGCTGGTGGCTGCACAATGTTCACAAGGCTTTTTGGACCATTCTTGCTTGCAGAGGTGTTTTAGCTGTGAACGGCTCTCTTGAGGTCTTTACACGACATCCCTGTTGGGCTGAGGTCAGGGCTCTGACTGGACCACTGAAGCCTGTTCCCTCTGCCACACTTCTTGGTAGGGATGATCTTTTATGTTGGTACGCACTTGGACTTTTATGATATACATAGTGTTGTGTGTTGTATGTCTCCGAAAAAAAAACAAAAAACACAGCAGCACACTTGAAGCTAGCCATAGAGCATCTTTACACTACACTACAGTGTAGTGCCTAAGTGTGTGTGTACAGGCTTTGCAAACACAGGACAGGGGATATACAGAAAGATATACAGATCTATATATAGATATATATCTATCTCTCTCTCTCTATATATATAGATATATACTGAAAATCACATACGTTGGACCAGGATTTCTGGAAGGGAACATGCTCTAAATATACATAAAGGTTCTATATACTGTATGTATCAAAAATAAAAAAAATGTTAAAATGTAAAAGTTACAAGAAAAGAAAAAAAGGTGACTAAGAGACTTAGAAGATTATAGACACACACGGAAAAATAACAAGTAGGGACTCTTAATACACGTCAAGGATGTGATCATGTACCAGCTGTGCATAGATTATGCCTGCACACAGTATGTTACTATGACATTAGTCAGTTTGTGTGCACAAGTGTGAATAAAACTCAGTATGTGCCGCAGCGAGTGACACTAATCACGCAGCTCACTGCAGAATCCATGAGTGTAAACTCAGTTGTCTGTTAGCCGCCAGATATTACACAGTTCACTGTCTCCTTATATATATGTGTATATATCCAAGTTGTTAATGTCTCACTACTGCAACACAGATTTTAATGATGATGATTATACTTACAGTTTCTTTGATACATTAATTAATAGTTTATTGCTCATGAATCATTTACATGAAATGCTGTTCTATAAAATCTTGTTACTTGTTACTAGATCCCAAGATGACATGTTTTGTCTGGCCAAAGTCTCCAAAGTACTTAGTCCACTAAGATATATATTGTAAGGAAAGAGAAATAAACAAATCCTCACATTACAGAAGCTGGAAATATTTAGTTTTTCTGCTTACAGAACTATTCAGAACATTTATCAATTATGAAAATACTTGGTGAATGATTTCTGTTGACTGACTAATTAAGCCATTGACTGATCATTTCAGCTCATATTTATAAAGAAAATACTTCATACTGGAGCCAAAAGAGCATAATGTGATCTCTTGGTGTGGGCAGTAATTATGTATAAACACTAAGCATTTTCCAGTTGCAATTCAAAGACAAAGTTAAACTTGTTTTTCTGTTACTAGAAACACTCTTTGGGTGCTGATCAGACGAAGAAAGAATGAAAAGCATCTAGCTTTGGCAATATGGCAGGGCTTTATCAGTGTCTGAATGCTCAAACTGAATAAAAACAAACGATCTGTAACAGTCAAACAATGAAACTAATCATTGGTTGCAGCTCTAGCAGGAGAAAATAGAAGAATTGTACTCACTCTTTAATTTGGAGCGCACTTTGTTGGCCAACTTCTTGATGTCTGCCATGAGATCCTCCAGCTCAGCCTTTGTTTCTAAATGAGGAAAAGAGAGCGGAGGTTAATGGGCTTGTGTGAACCCCCACTCTTATATACTAACTCACCCGCTTACACAAACCCGTGTGCCACTCAGTTGCACAAAGACAGAATCAATACTGGCACACAAAAGACAACTCTGAGTGTCAGTCCCAACATGGAGAAACAATGATTCAGTCAACAGCAGCACGGCTCGTCCTTTCCACAGAAGCTTCTCTCTGCAGTCCTGCTCTCTTCTTTTTTTTCTGGCCTACACCCGCAAACATACACACTGTACAGTCTATGGAGACATGAAGTTGAAACTCATGTGGGAAGATCGGTACATGTGGGTGTAGATAACTAAGATTTGCTATTTCGGTGACCAGAGGAACAAGTGAAATCATGATAGAATGCAACACAATCTAGTCTACAGCTACAGTATGTCAACAGGATGACTGCACAGATGTAAAATATGCATATTTATGGCAGGCAGGGTATCCATGCAAAGGTCAAGCATTAACCATGAGCACTCAGATTTACACAATGATGCTGTATCCCCAATATTAAGGAGGCCCTACAAATACTGCTGTAATTTTCACATAGGTGGCCAGTGTAGACTTTAATCATGACATTTGCTTTTTGTCATCACAAATCTATGTTGTCAATATCTTGAAATTCTTATCATAGGGAGAAAAACACAGTATATTGATATTGTGTATATACTGTATATGTATATGAAAGGTAGTCATACATTGTTGTTGAGGAAAAAAACGCAGCCTACCTTTGCACCTCTGCACAGCTGACCAGTCATAGCTTAACCCTTGTGTGGTGTTCATATTGTTGTGATGTTCATGGGTCTGGTGGACCCACCTCATTTTTGGGTTTTTAAGTGGTTGTGTTTGTCCGATTGCAGATTTCGGGTGAGCTTTATTCAGCGGCACTGAAGAATGTCTGATAGTCACATCATGCTGTCATACTGAAGAAGAACTGACTTTTTAATCTTTTCTCCCTTCTGTCGCTCATTATAGCTACAGCCAGAACAGCAGACTAGAAATCTCATTGAACAGACTATTGCACATGTCAGATAACTCTGAAAAAACATTTTGCCTAATGTGGTAGGTCAGGCTAATAATGGTATAATTATTATGACCGAGAGAATAAATTGAACAATTTAAATCAAATTAGATTCTCATTAGTGATGTAGATGCAAATTAACAGTTCACTTGAGTAATCTTGTCTAATGAAACACATGAATATATTGTAGATTATTATGACTTTTCTAATACACTACTTTCTCAAAATAGAGCATGTGTGCCAATACAATTAACAAACAATATACAGATTTACCACGCAAACATGATGTGCATAATGTTGTATCTAAGACTTCTACTTAATCACAATGCTGCAGATTTCAGGTTAAAGAGATAATTAGCTGTGCATCAGGTAAATAAACAAACTGTAATAAATTCAAATCACATCTTAATAACAAAACTAAATGACACGTGTTAAATGTCTTAGCTGAATATAAACTAATAGTATGCAGGTTTAGTTTGCATAAATGCCACATCATGACCATGCATTATAAATCATAATAGATGCTTATTTATACAATGTCATTGTAATTACATTTAAGCCCATTATAAATGACTACTAATGACCACTTTTTGTCAAAAAAAGATATAAAAACAAATTGTATATTACTACAATTGTGTTTTACTGCTGTGTCATTCATTGTCTGTTTAAATACCAGCATTTAATCAGAAGAAGTTATAGCTGTTGAAAAATACATTAATAACCACTTAATTGTGCTTAACATTACACTGTGGCATTAAATCATGTATTAATTGTTTATGTGCCATTTATAAACAACAAAAACTGTTGCTTATCTATTTAATGTTCAGAGAGAAGAATGTGAGGCTGAATGAGAAGAGGAGCAAAAAGGAGGGAAAAGGAGAAGCAGGAGGTTTTCACACAAATTCTCTCACTCTCCCTGGAGCATTAATTGCCATTTTTAGCACATTGCTAAGTACTGAGAAAGGAATTCATCATCTTAATGCCATAATAGAGCCAAATCTCCATATGTTAACAAGCCCTGAGAGGCCAGCAGACAGAAAAGACGGTCCTTAAAAGTTACTCAAGTCAAACTATTCAATCAAACCAAAATTGCTCCCAGTTCTTTTTTATAACTTTGTTGGTAAAACCAGTTTTTTTATTTTATTTTAAAGCTGCATAAATCACAAAGATGAATAACAGACGGAGGAACTGAAACCCACAGCAAACATAACAAATCTGCTCCCTACTACAGAGTCAGTGGATAATTTAATTACACTGTCTGAAAAAGACTTCAGTCGCTACTAGATGTTCAATTATTAAAACAGGATATGTGGTGAGAAAGAAGCAAAAAAAAAAAAAGAAAAGATGTTATTATGTCATCTCCTTCACTACAGCTGCACGGTAAATCTACATTATACATTGTGTGAACGCTCTGCATGGCAGTTTGAGACATCACACTTGGCTGGCATACTGAGCTACACACTCATAAACACAAACAAAAAGATTAAATGTGAAGGGTCCACCATGACGATCATAGCTCATTTTAGGAACGCTGAATAATATACTGTATGTTCTATGAATCCTAATCAGCATCATATAGCGACTAATGCTGGATAAATCCTCTAACCAGCCCGTCTGAAAACACAAACCTACACCAGCTCAGAGGAGATGGTGAACCTATTACCAACTGATCGGCAAAGCACTACGAGCTTGTAATCTGCTTAACAGACATATTTCCATATCAGCAAACATCAGGCAGTGGTACTTACAGCAGAGCTGAGCAGGACAAAGCTGAGCTGTGCATGATGATAACTTCAGATAGTTACTTCGTTTTATATTCAAATGCAAAAACAGTTTATTGAATGTAAGATGGCTGTTGTTTTGAATTTTTAATGACATTTCTCTCTTGCAACATTACAGAGACGACTGAAGGGACAGAAACAGGAAACTATGACCACTACGTCTTCTTGAGATTTCTGAATGAACCCTGTTGATATTTGTATGGGTGGATCCCTGTGCATGCATGCAAGCAACGTGATGTGTTTCTGCTATTTGCTGCTCCGTATTATTTGTTCATCATTGGTGCCAGTTGCGCAACGTGTACATAAAGGTAGCAGCCTGCAAACACAGATGCCAACAATGCTCAATTTAAAATATTAAACAGAAACCAGCTTTACAAATATTTTATAAAGAAGGAAATGCATTCAGCACGTTTGTTGGCCCTCAAGGACACACAAAGCTTCATGGTGAGAACCAGGTAAACATGACTTTATAAGAGAATCCCTCGGGGTTTAATTGTATAGCAGCCATTATAAACATATAATGTAAATATACTGTACCTGGGAACAGATGTAGCTGATGACAAGCATTTGAAAGACAAGTGTTATATTATAATAAAATGATACCAGAGATATAGAGAAGTCAATCCAAGCTAAGGAAGTTCCAAGGAATGAATTAAATCAAAAACTGAAACCTGGGGTTATACTAAAGAAGAACATAATATGCAAAATAGCATTTTCAACAACTAATTCTAAAACAAACACTGGCACATTACCATATCCTTGGTATACATCTGAATAAAATTACATCGTTTGTCAATAATTTTGTTGCCAATGGCGAAATGTGAGTTTGTCATGGTCAGAGACCGTACTGAGGTGGTGGGCTGAGGCCCTACGAGCACACTGAATAAGCAGAGCTCTGTGGTTTCTGTTTTCTGTGTGTGCAGAGCATGAGTTGCTTCATAAATATTATCACTTCTGGATCACAGAACACCTGTTTAAAACTGTAATCAGCAATGCCGCTAAACTGTAATATGATTACTCACATGGCAAATAAAGATCATGTCTAATTCCTCTGAACAATAATTGTCTCTGGATTTTTTTTTCCTGCTCATCTTTTTGTCCCCTTGTGCACATGGTTTCACAACTTCAGAAACTCTGAGAGGTGTAAGGTTATGCAAAAGTGTCTCTCTCGTGTCTGCGTAACCATAGCAACCTCTAGTAACCTGTTTCATGAGGTCAGCTCCACTGGCATCACAGAGATAATAACATTAAAAACTGGGCTTGTGTGGAGTGTGTGTGTGGAGTGTGTGTGTTAAGGAGTTTGATTAGATTTCCCCCTCGTGGTTACCAAACAGAGGAGGCCAACCTGCTCGATCAAGTCTCTATTCATCCTCATTATTGGCTGTCTGAAAGAGGAAGAGTGCAGACACTGATGAATAAGTAGAGGGAGCGAGAGGGAAGCAAATTAGAGGGCAAAACTGAGGAGTCAATTGAGCTGTGGCTTCACACTCCATCCCTCTCCCAGATGCTCTCAAATGGAATCTTCAGGTCACGCTTGTTGCCATCATTAAGACTGTGTTGCTATGGCGATGTGTGCAGTCGTCCTCTTTCCAGCTTCAGATTGTTTCAAAGACAGATCGAGAGAGCGAGAGAGAGAGAGAGAGAGACGCTACAAGGCAGGAAAAAAAACCGGAGGAGATGTGGAAGATAGAGGAAAGACAGAAAATTAAGTACCTGCTCTAACAGTTATTATTTAAATGTAATATGTATATTTGTTACTTTACTTATTAGTTAGAAGTAAAGACAATAACATGAAGTATTAAACACTTTCAGTAAATTATCTCTCTGTTTATATCTTCTGTAGGGTCCTATTGGCATGTGGGCTAAAAACCAAACACAGGGTAAAAAATTATAAGAGAGCACATAGACTGCTTTTTTGTCCTTTTTTTTGTTCAGACTCAATTTGTTTATTCACATTTATTCAAAACCACGATCTTAATCTCAGAATTAATATCAGTGTATTATAGAATGACACTCTTACATGCACCAAAGGTTCTCAATAGCATCCTGTAGGACACTGTAGTGAAAAACATACACGGGATGTACGCTTAGCCTCTAAGCACTGGTGTCACTTTGATCGTGAATAGCAGTACACTGACAACAAATGAAATGTTGCCCAAACAAATGATTGAAACGGTTCAGGTAAACAAGCGAACCAGAAAGGCAAAAGCTCATTCAACACTTCCCAACTGTGCTGGCATCAGCAGAGTAATGGTGAAACAGATCAGGTCATCACGGCTGTGTTCAGCTCCTATGAGACTATGACAGGAGCTGGTGGCCAAGCAGCTGATGAATGAGCCTGTGATTGTGAGGCAGCTGATGCAAATGAGAAAATCAGCATAAACGTCAGTGCGCTGCCTGATTCCACACTTCATATACATCACCTGCAACACGCAGGAAAACAACTGCTTTCTTCAAGCTAGTCATTCCAGTTTTTAATAGCTGAAATATCTCAGTACCTTTACACTAAAAAATGAACCTGTGATCAGATGTGCTATGGAGAATTTGCAATTAAGATGTCTACAGCATGTCTAAAACAATCAGCCACAACATTACAACCAGCATATGCAGCAAGCAGCTGTGACGCGTTGTTTGTTCTGACATCTGTCAGTTTTTGTCCTTCCACTGTTGGTTGGTAATGAACACTGCATAACAGGAACAGCCAGCACACGACCGACCATTGTGGAGATGTCAACCAGAACACATCAACGTTAAGAACTGACTTTTCAATTACAACCTAATATTTCCCCTTGACAGGAGCCATTGTAACAAGATAATCGATGTTATTCACTTCACGTCTCGGTAGTTTTAATGTTGTGGCTGATCGGTGAACATCACTCATCAGAAATATGATGATGGAAACATACGAGCAGGGTTTAATAACGATAAACCTCCTGAAGCGTCACTTCTTTCCTACATCAATTCGACAGGCTCAAGCAGCATTTATCCAATTATAAGACAACCCTCCAGGTTTCTTCTTGACTGTCACAATCAGCAGTTTACCTTTCACACTGATAACACACGTCAATCAAATGTCAAGGTACGATGATACCAAGTCATCCAAGCCAAGTCAGGGTCAAGTGCTCCCATTCCAGTCTAACTTACAGCCATTTATCTTTTTTTCCCATCTCACAGTCTCTCTCTGTTCTTTCTGTAAACATGTGACCCTTTGTGTGTTTGCTCTGCTTATTGATCGTCTAGAGTCCAGGTGTCTGATGCTTCAGAAAGACAGAATATGAGCTCATCCCTAAAACATGACTAATATTTGCCTTCCTGCAGGAATGCAGCATAAAATAAGGTAATGACGAAATGCCAGAAAGTCTAACTACTAACACCTACACCAAACAGAGAAGACACATCGTTACATTAGCTGCAGAGATTTACTACAATAATTCACAAGTAAGTATGTATATATATGTACTGTGTATGTATGTGGGTATGGAACCAGAAAAAGTAATAAACCCTTCCTTCTCTTTCTTTTGGAAAATCTTCTGAGACAGTGTAACAGGGTAGCTATGTTAAAATGTCAGTGTTACTGTCACTCTGAAACCTCTCCCTGCCTCCCAGCACTTGACATTTCAATCTCGATCAGAGCAGTAACACTGCCACGAGGACAGAGGGCAGTTAAACAAAATTATCCCAGAGTTATCTCACGAGCTTTGACCTCCATTGTGTGCAGAATTGTGTGTGTCTTTAGCTTTGGACATGCACATCCAAATCCTATTAACTTCACTTTAAGAGGGACATCATTATTGCACAGTATAAAGCCCTGTCTTCAATGGCTGTGACACTACATCAGCTCAGATATTATTAAGGAGATATAAGGAAAAAGAAAAAGAGAAAAAGAGAAAGAAGAGAAACACAAAGAAAGGGGCTGTCAGGAGAAACAAAGAGAGAATACAAAAAGCTGGGGCAACTTACACAACAAATTTGGTTGAGGCTGGTGGAGCATTGGCAAACAGCACTCCGAGGGTGGAAGCACACTCAGCCAAAAAAAACTAGAAATAGTAACACTCAGACACTGCAATTAAAACAAGCATCTACAGCGCTGTGAGTTAATGACTTTTAAGAGTCACAGCAAAGATGCTCTTTGGAAACTGGGGGCTGAGATGTCAGTGGGAGCAAACATTAAGTGGATGCGACAACAGACTGAGAAATGTTGTTAAATAAACTCATGTATAAGCATTAACGAGCAGACTCTGCATCTAATTAAAAACTGAAGTAGGCCTACATCAGGGTGGTAGTTCAGCAATATTAAAACTGTGGATTTGTGGACTTTATTACTCAGAGTTGTAGTGAACAACTGCACCACCCATATTATGATTTGTCCTCTGATTAAATTAACATCTCAAACCAAATCTCAAAATGTGTATTTTCCTGGTCCTCATGCACAAACTAATGAAAGCTGGCGTTTCATTTCACTTCATCCAGTGTCACACACCCAGATAGAGCTTCTCTGTTTACAATTATTTGCAGATTAATCCTCTGGCAGACCCAAGGATTTGGAGTTTGACATTATAATTGATCCAAAATTCTGCAGTCAGCAGTGCTAATAGTAAACTCACACTTAAAGCCCATCTACTTGTTTTCTGTTGGTTTTGCATTGATTTCTGAAACCTCTAAGTACACTACAGCGTATCACCTCAGGCTGCTTCTTTCAAATGGTTTTAATGCACAAACCAGGAAGTTAACTGTACTGGAATCAATCTTTTATGTTCCCAGTACACAGCCACTGACAACGTTTCCTCCTACACTTCAGACCATAAATTATGGGGGGCTAAGGGAAGCTTGACTCCCCTGAAAGCCTCCTCTGAGATGTTTGTGGGGAGCTTTAAAAGAATCATACAATGTTGTGTTATAGGCTACATTTTTATTTTCCATGCGTTAGGGTCCTTGAAATAAAAAACACTAGTATAAATATACGATACGATATGCTCTTCCAAAATAACTATGATCAACTGTGTCAAGGAAAAGGCCTTTTGTTCACATAGGCTGAATTGATGAGTTGTTTTTATTCAAGCATCACACATACATACAGCACTTACATGGATACACAAAATACTACTCATACCTACAGAGGCTGAGGAAAACATCCATATGTGTCAAAACACAGTAAACCAAACATTTTCTCTGGAGTTGCTCTTTTAACAAAAACTGAGGCACCCAAATCTTAACTTAAAGATCATAATAAAATGGACAAAGAAAACAGCCTCATCTAAATCGAGCCGACCATACTTCCTGTTGTTCTCTGTGACTGACTGAAGACATCCAGTTCCCACAGTCAACAAAACAGAACTCCAATAAGAACCATGATGATAGGTATCTAACCTGCAATGAAGAGCAGGGAAATGACAATTTGGGAGAGATAAGCTACCTACAACAGTTATCAGACAGAGTCCGTGTGTAAATTCACTATCTATAACACTGTAAACTGTCCTTATCTCTGAAAACTCCTATCTGATACAGCACATCAGTCAGTGTGGGAAAGTAGTGGGAAACAAGTATAAAATAGGAAAACGTCTAAAAACTATTTTCCAACACCGTACAACTCTACCGTAGGTTAAACAAGCAGTGGCAAATGTTGATACATCCACTAAGTTTCATTTCACATCAACCTCATCCTCTCTGGGTCAGGACGATGACGATGCTGCAGAAAAAACACTTCACTGATTCTGGCCTTTCGTTGTGTGATCTGACAACTACATCCCAGCAACTAACAACAAATAATCCTACAAAATAAAACAAACGATGCAATTATTTAATAGCCAATGGAATTCAATCATCTTTCTAAATATATAATGCATTTATATCTCCTCTTCCTGCATTAGAGGAATGTGCTCACGAGGAAACGTAGGTTCAATATCCATTATGATCTGATGGCTATAGCCAATCTATCAACATTATCGGGCCTACAATTGTATGCCCCAGTTGAGCACAATCCACACAAACACACAAAGCCATAACACTAATTGAACAAAAACAAGCACACAAACACAAACACACTCTACATTGCAATTCCCTGGGGTAAATTTGCTGTGCTTCATTTAGGGTAAGCGGGTAAACTGAAACAGGATAATGTGTAATGCGTGGGCGATGGTAGAGTCACACAGAGGTTCTGCGTGTGTTGGTCTGTGTGCGTATTAATACAGGCTCTGCAAGTGGAATTAACCCAACGGAGATCGCCAGAAAAACATCTCACTCAGCAAACACCAAAGCTCCCTCATCAGAGGGTGGGGAACAAAAAGAGGAGGAGGAGGAGAGGCTGGGGTTGTGAAGTTGGTCAGGTGGGTGGTGGCTGGGGAGATGTGATAATGAAACAGAGAGACCGTGACAGAAACAGAAGGTGTACCACCTGACAATTCTGCGCTAAGTTGTGAAAGACCTTTACTAAATCTCCTACTGTGTGCGTGTGTGTGATTTCGTTCCACTCGCCCATTATCCTGTTTATCAGCAAACAGGAGAGACGGTAAATGAAAATGAATGACACTGCGATCACCTTCACTCGCAATATCTCACTCAGCGCCGATTTCAGTGAAATCCACGAAACCAGTTCTGATGTAGCTGACAGAAAAGTGAAGAGTGAATGATTTAGTGAATGTGTGACTACTTATGCTAAAAGGGGAGGAGAGAAGGAAAGCGAAGCTACAGTACATTAAAGATGCTCTCCAAGTAAATTATTTTTTATTTTATTCAGTATAATTTAAATAAGTTTTTTATTGTACTCCACTAATATGCTGTCAGTCAACGCTGACCTGCAGGTTTGTGAAAGTGAAGTAAAAGAATAATCAAATAAATTTGGACTTGATGATGGTGCTGGATGAAAGGTCAGACGATCACCAAAAGGATTACGAATCATCCTGAGGGCTCCATGAATATGTCTACTAATTTCACAGTAATCTTTTTAATGGCTTTTGAGATAATTCACTTATAAGCGCATGCGAAAAAGTTAAAGGAAAACTCATTAGGGTTCATCCCCTGTGACGATCCATACTGTACCACACTAGATATTTCAGTTTGGACCAAAGTGGTGGACTGACTGACACTATCAGATTAACATGTTACTAATAAAATAATAAAAACTAGCAAGGCCTTAGTTGTAAACTGGCCAGTACTATGCCTCTAAACAAAATGCATTAGTGCATTTAAATGAGACACAGCTACAAGTAGCTGCTCAGAAGACAGAGTAACTTCCTGGAGTACTGTATTCAGATGATCTGAGCCCCGGTCAGTAGCCACATTGTAACAGACAGACAGTGAAGACCTCCATGTAATGAACAACCCTGACATTTTCCTCAGCTGATGAATGATGCATTTATCAGCAAGACACACAGACACGCACACAATTTCAGTCAAAAAGTCAAATCATATCTTAAATGAAGCACCTTGCCTCATTGCTCCACTCTGGGTAATCTGTACATCCTGGCTGGTTGAAGGGCTCATCTGATGCCTGCTGCTGCAAGCAGATCGATGCTTTTTCAGGTAGGTGGGACACACGGAAACACGGAGGGCAAAAGGGATTGGGAGGTGTTACTAGTATGAGTATCTCTCATGAGAGCAAAGGTCTAGATCAATGCCCTGACATAGATGAGGTATGAGAGAAAAAGGATGGGGGAGTAGTAGGAAGACAGGAGGAAAGATGGATTGTAGATTGTAGTATCTAGCACAGACTGAAAAGAAGCAAAGGACAGAGTAGTTGAAATGAGTGAAGATAAGAAAGAGGAACTGAGAACTATATGGAAGGTGGTGTTCAGCTGGTCAAGAGGTAAAGACGGGACCAAAGAGTAATGAAAAGGAGGCAGAGAAGTGGAGAAGAAAAAGCACAAACAAACAAGAGTGTAAGAGGTTTCAGTGTGAGAATGCTTAAACGGACAGAGAGGACTGATTGATAGAGGGGAAACCTCCAATATTCTCCGTTTGTCATTACAGTCTCTATCAACAGGTAGGCTCTTTGACATATTGTTCTTTATTTTCCCAATTTCCTTTGAGAGATGGAGTCTTTTTTTCCCTCTTTTGTTCAGTGGAATCTGCTACTATTACTGGGCTTTAAACGGCATTATAAAACTGTGACTTTTGGCTTTATTCTCTTTCTTCCTTCCATTAAAAGCTTATCTGACTCATTACTGAGTCATTTGCAGTATTAATGTTATCATCGAAGAGCAACAGAATATAGGTGTGTGAGAAAAGGTCAGTCATGGTTTGGACAATGTGACCTCTTCTGACTAAGTCGATCAATAATTCAGGATGAGAAATTTAAATGGCTGACAAATTAGAAGAATAACCAACAGTAAAGTCATTATGGCACCTGTGGGATGGGATGAGATCTTTCTGATACCTGCATTTAAACGGGTTCTTTAGGTGACAGTGTTGGAAGGCACTGTTTACACACAGCAACAGATATCAGCTATTATCCCTGAAAAAAAAACAGGCCTGAAATTCACCAGGAGCTAAGGTGGTGGATGTGCAGAGCTGGAGTGAAACACGTTATAGGACTTGTGTGTCCTTCCATCATTATGGAGAATGTAAGGTGCATCTGCAGTAAAATTGTCAAGTCATCGTAACTGATCAAGGAGCAGACCAGGACACGGCTGATTGAACTCAATCCTGACTCCCAGCTAGTGAGGGTGGACTGACAAAATAAAGATGGCGCCCTGCGCAGCACCTTCGGTGATAGGCTGCTCCACCCACAGTGTGTGAAGGAAAGATGCCGCAGGTGCTTTGTTTCTACTGTCATCAGACTCCCAGAAGTGGCCCGGATAACTGCAGACTGTTTTGTCTGACTGCACAGCTCAAAGGCATCTGTCAATTTGGCGTTGTTGTTGCCTCTAAGTCATTTGAGTCAACAATAAATGGTAGAAGATATACCTCTGTATGACCATGTGAAAAGAGAGCAAGTTTTTTCAACCTGTGATGTAACTCAGGAAGTGTAGATGTGTTAATCGGTTCTTAAATAGGATGCACAAAGCACCAACAGATGCTGAATATCAAACACTGCTGCAGCTTGATCTGTACAATCTGATCCAATCCAATACAGCAGCTCTGCCATAATTTCTCCATATTTGTTGAGACGGTCAGAAAGGTGATAACTCTACTTCACAAACCTACAGAAAATGCAACACATTTTTGAGAAGCACGATTTGGTGAGGATTCAGTTGTGTTGAACTCTCTTACCCTGAGAGAATCAAACAACAAACGTGAAAGACAAACAGTCTTACTCTCATCAGGGTTAGGTGAGGCGAGGATGGCGCTGTGCTTCCTCTTCACCTCTTCAACTTTCTCTGCCAGAGATTCAATATAACCCCGGATCTCTTCCACCTGTCATGAGAGCGAGCGAGAGAGAGATAGAAAGAGAGAGAGAGAGATGAAAAGAGGTTGAGATCTGTTCAATATACTGAGGCAGGAAGCACTAGTGATTAACCTGACTGATGTTGACAGAAAGTGAACGGAAGATGTCGTTATCATATTAGAGGATGAATGAAGAAGCAGAGTGAAGCAGGCTTATATGAGTATAAAAACTGTTTCATGCGTAACTTATTATTTCGGTGTGATTTTACAAACACTGAAGCCATCACTCATTTATGCGAATGATGTGTGAACTAAATTTTGCAGCACACAGCTGTGTTTGAAATGTGTGGCACTCATCAATATACAGCTGTTAATATGAAAACATAGTCACTTTTCACTTCTCTTTTCAACACACGATCTAATTCAGGATGACCAAAACGCGTTGTGGCTACACTGCATGCTCACGTTTGTGAATGACCAAACATCACAGCCATATTTAATTGGGGAAAATCTCATTACAAAACCATGAGCATTGATCTGCTGCTGTAAGAGCATCCACTCATACGAGAAGCTCTCCACAAGAGGAGAGGAGAGTCTGCAGGCTGCAGGGTTGTTCTCACATTTAACCACAAACATTAGTGTCACTGATGTTGGGTGATAGTGTCTGGCTCACAACTCTGAGAAATACTGAGAAAATACTGAGCAAACCATTACCATAGAGTAGCTTTGTGTCTTTCACAAAGTTGGCAGTAGACTATTATTCATAAAATGTTAAGTATTATGCTACAAAGTTTACCCTAAAAGTAAAAAAAAAACTATGTCACAGGCAAATCTCAGTACTCAACGATTTGTTCTGATAAGAAACATTTTAACTACACACAATTTTTAATTATAATAAATCAATTATTGGATTGCAATAATCAAAAACTCAAACTCAAATATTTGGATAATAATATTATTCTTCAGAAGGTTAAGTAATATAGGTTATATGTAGATTTAACAAACTTTAGTGCTTCTGACAGGAAGATTTGGATTTGGATTTGGACAAAACCAGATTAGAACCAGTTCTACTCTTTCCACTCTGCCTGGAGAATCATATTTAAGGTACAGGTATAAGTAACGCTGAAGTTCTACACATGCATGTCCCTCTTTGAACTCTGGACAGCATCATCTGCCACCAAGATCCACATTTGACATTCTAACCAATCATCTCTCCTCCTCCCTGCTGTCTCATCACCAGCTGTGCTGCCTCTGGTTAAAGTAACAGCTGGAGGAGCAGCAGGTCACATCTGTCAGTGACTTCATCAGCCTCTACTTTCATCTCAGTGTGTCGTCTATGCCGATCACTTTCTCCCCGTCTACACCTGCTCCGCCACAGGCCGTCCTGTTCGAGCCTCTGGTCATTCTCTTCTGTACGTCCACGGCCATTTTCCTCATGTATATCTTTGGTCTGAGGGGCGACACAGTGGTTAGCACCGTTACCTCACAGCTGGAAGGACCTAGGTTTAAATCCACTGGTTAGTGAGACGCCTTTCTGTGTGGACTCTGCATGTGGATGGACGTCTTGGGTTTAACGTTTCCATCTGCAGTCCACCTTTCCTCTGTCCCTTCTCACCGCTCTTATCTCCCTCTGTTTCTTCATCCATACATTCCTAAGTGTTCCTACTCTCAGCTTGGGTTATTAGTCTCCGTTTATCTCTTTAATTAGCCGCTGATTGGATCTGTTTTTTAATAATAGCATAACCACTGAGGAGAGACCACGCACTACAGAAGGCAGAGTTAATAAATGTTAGCGAGGCAGGTGGAGAGAGATCACAAAGTTAGGAATGAAAAGAGGGAGGCAGGAATACAGGAAGGAGGAGATGAGAGAGACAGTAAGTGAGCAGGAGATGCAGCTGTCTCAGTTTACACACCGTGTGTTAGTGAGTCATGGTGCGCCTCTCACATCTCATAAGACATCAGGCAAATTTTATTGGTGTAGGAGAAAAAACTATATCAGACACTGCTGAGAAGCTCACATACATGCAAACACACACAGACACACACAGACACACACACACACACACACACACACACACACACACACACACACACACACACACACACACACACACACACACACACACTTACAAGAGCTTTACCAATGTTGTTAGTCTATAGTTTTCTTTATGAACTTGAGATGCGTGAAGACACCAGGACTCACTGTAACTTACACAAATACCATGTTATCCAGCTAAATCCCAGAGCTGATAACTTCTTTCCTACTTTGTCATCTAATTTTAGTGATTCTGCTGTAAAAGTCACATGTTTTCATCCAGTAAGGAGCTTGAGGCCACACTTAGCCTGTCTTGCTTTTTCTCACTTCATTCTTGCATCATTCAGTGAAGGATTTTTAGGGGCATGAAATGAGTCTTGCTACACCGTGTTAAAAGAATACTGACACATCTTCTAGTCCTACAGTGTTTCTCTTACTCTGAGTTTTTTTCTTTGAGTTTTAAAGCAGGAGCGTTAATGTCTGTCTGTAGCTCACTCTGGAACTGTTTTTTAAATTTCTATACAAATTAATCTTAGCATTAAGATTCAGAATACAGGATTGATTTACTACAAACCTTTTTTTAGCAATCATAAAAATAAACATCATAGCCAATGTGTGGGTTCTGTGTTGGCATTGCATCACTAGTGATAAATAATTATGAAGGAAATGTTAAAGTGTGTTTCATAGTGGTGATGAAGGTTTTCTTATTGTTGCCATGCATACAAATTTCCCCAGGTTCAAGGCTTTAAAGATAAAACAAGTTATTATAAAACAGGTCCTGGATAGAGTACATGCTACATTTTACAAAACTACATTTGAACAATACAAAAATAATAAACACTAATTTACGTAATGTCCTGATTTTGGTTTGTTTCACTATGATGAAATGCAGCCTCGGAGGCATTAGAGCCACATACATACTCCGAGAAATGCTACAGACACATCATAAAATCAATATCCACACTGTGAGAGTCATGTTTGCGGTGTGAGAGAAGGACAGAGGGCTGCAGCACTCTCTCCACTGTCTGCTATGCCTCCAGATCAGCACTGATAGTTTAATTAACGTACCCAGCCAGGGTGAGAGCCTGATTATGCCTTTTCTCCCTCGGTTCCCTTTATCTGCTCCCCTCACTATCTACATCTCCCTCTGTGACAAGTTATTACCCATTTCGCCTCTCTTGTCTTGCTGTCTAACTTCTCCACATCCCTCCCATTTTCAAAATCTTTCTCTCTCACATCCACCCAGCTTCTAGCTCTGTCTCAAACTGTTCTCTGTTGGTTTCCCTGACTCCACATTTCAGTCAAACTCCTCTTTCTTCACTTTCATCCTTGAGATAGATGAACCAGACTGAAATTCCAGCCATAAAGAGATGCTTTGATAGCTATGATGGATACAGACACTCCGTCAGAGGCGAGAAGCAGCGGCGGAGGAGAAATGAAAGGAGACAAATGTGAGAGGCTGGAGCTGTTCCCTCAGAGCTAAATCATCCTATAATTACCATGATTTAGATGTAATTTTGAAGTTATACCCTGTATTATACATGGATTGATTGTTCAACCTGAACTTCAGGAGATTTCAGTCCCGTGGGCAGAAGTTGAAACAAACTCCTTATTCTTATGTGTTCTGTAGATCTGAACTTCCTCCTTTTAGACCTTACACCTATCAGACCAACCAGCATGTTTCTCTCCAGATAAACGGTGGATTGCTTAGTTCAAATGATGTTGGTCTATAGCTCAAACTAAAAATGAGTGTTTTGAGCCTTTTGAGAAATTATTGAGGATTACGATGTGCTCTGTCTGTCCTGTTTCCCCCCACATTCTAGTGGTTTGAAAATAGATGGCTCATTTGATAGAGATCAAAACATAAAATATTAAGTCGCACACTGTGGTTTAGGCGTGCACGACTCTGCCCCCGCTCCAAAAGACAGCCGCACAGGTGTAACGCAGACTCATCTCTAAGCTCACAAACACCGGGCGCATTGTGAGACACACAACAGCTACATTTACATGAACTCATACAGAGCGGAGAAATCTAAATGCTAATGTAAGAGGAGGTGGGGGACGAGGATGGGCCTGAAATGCTGAGAAGCAGGCGTCGGTTGTAGCTGCATGAAAGCACTGCTGAGCAGAATGAATGAGAGCGACGTCTATTTATGTGCTGCTCAGTTGCCTAAATGAGTGGTCATGGTCATATTTGATTGAAGCTGAAGGGCTCATGTGAATATAAAATTTCTTCTATGCCTGCGTTTACCGCCGTATGCTTTTTAGTTGATGACAGATTTTTATTGTTTATGTTTGTTTGTCTGTACTTTCCACATGTTGTGATGATTTTTGACACAGTTCTCACTGACACATTAAATATCTATACAGAGTTTTTGGCTGATGCACCTGCAGCTCGGCCAAAGACCATTTAACCAGCTGTGTTTTTTGTCTCGTAGCGCTTTGAAAACTCACACATCAAAGTGCTGATTGTCAGTCCTCTTTTGTAACTCGCAAATGTTTCCAAATGGCATTCAACCTCAGACGAACCCACCTTTGTAGCAGCATTTGCAATTATGATGTAAATACTTCAAAGTTAAGTCACCCTGTATGGAAAGTGAAACGCACAGGTGTTTGTGATGGCTCAAAAAATAAATGAAATATAGCAGCAACAGAGGAGGACAGACATAATAAATTATGATAAATATAGATTTTCAGCCTTCCTGTTATTTGAGCTGAAATATCCTGCTTTTTACATCTAAAGTACTCACTGTGGGGGATGTATGAAGCAGGCCCATTAAAAAGGCATTACAAAGGCCACTTTACTCACAGAGAAAGTAAAGTCAGTCTGGCTCCATATGACTGATGATTCACAGCAGGTCTCCATCTCTCTGAGGAAGAGACGTCAACTGCTGTTACACTGACCCTGCCCCCCCCCCCCCCACCACCACCACCACCACCCTCACCCCACCCTGTGAGAGCCGTGACGATGTTCATGATGTTTGTGTACCCAGCACATGTGCACGACGTGTTCAAAAGCACAGATGCAGTTTTATACAAGCTTGTTGCATTTATCTGTCATACACAAGAGGAAAGACTGGAAAGAAAGAAATAAAATCACTGATGCTGTTGAATCAATAAAGGCTTTGTGAAATGAAATGAAATACATAACAGCCAATACCACACCAGCAGCAATGTCAACAGCTAAAAATTATGCCAATGCTCCCCAGTGAAGAGACGTGGCGTGAGATTGATTACAGCGCTCGGAAAAAAACAACACAGATAGATTGAGTATTAGGAGACATGACATCCAGGTAAATCGTAGTACATAAGTTAACATCGCAAGTTATTCATCTCTTAATGAGTAAATGGAGGTAATAGTGACTGACAGAAACAGAAAGATCAGGGTTGTGAAAGAAACAAACCTGTTCAAAGAATTCGTCCATAAAGCCTTTCTCCATTCCCACAGCGACTTCATCTTCCTCCTCTGTCGTCTCCTTGTCCTGCACAAACACACACAATCAAACAGCCATTTGAAACAGCTAAAAAATAAAATAATAAACATGTTTACTGAAAAGAACTGTAAAATGTGAATGCATTCTGATGGCACTCCCCACCTGGACTGGACCATGTAAGATTGTGTGTTTTAATTCGAGGTTAAATGAAACAGTATTAACATTGTCTCCACCTCTTAACCCATCAACTGATTAGAAACAAGGAGCACTTAACGAGACTTGTAATTAGAACCACAGGTCGAGTGATTAGCAAGTTATTATTGAATTAGGACCTGGTGGCAAAGAAAATCTTGACTTTCGCACACACATACAAATGAGAGAATTGATTGGTCAATGACACTGACTGCTCAGGTCTGTATGGTCTAAAGACTGTATGCTGCAGCCAGCAACACATTAGCATAGTAGGACCAGGCAGGTGTGGGCAGCTTTCTTCACTTTTAAATCATGATTTAAAATCTGAGTTTTGTATTTACTCGAGTTATATTTGTGTTATATTAAAATTGGTTCTCACCTAAAGCGTTTGACTGTAATAAATAAGCAAAGAAATGTATAAAATTAGGAAGGAAGCAAATACTTTTTCACAGGACTGTAGCTTAGCATACAGGACAGGAACATAGTGAAATTGACTAGTCTAGAGCCACCTACGTGCACCTCCACAGCACTCTGATTATCACGTTATATATGTTTTTTTACATTAAAGCATTGTAAAAACAATAATGTTTTGCATACCAGACATTCATACCAGACTACTTCTACCAGAAAACTGCGGTTGATCTTCTCGTTTGACTTTAAGTAAGAAAGCAAATGAGCTCATCTGAAATCCTTCTTATTGCTTTAAATGCATACTGAGGCAAACAAAATGATACAACAAGCCTAAGTACAAACAGCAGCACTAAACAACAACTATAAAAATATTGCTGCCTGTTGTTTCCTGCTGCAGCAGAATTGTATATTTACAGCAGTATGTACTGTCATTTCTAAAAGGGTGGGAGGGAAATTAATAGATTTTCCATTCTCATTTCAAACTATAAGAAAACTAAATTAGATTTTCATAGCAACAAAAACTACTAATTACTAACTTTTACAGTCAGAAGAGAGCTTCCAACATCCATAACTAAAAAGTCAAAACTTCTCAAACTTTCCATTTGCCAGTGATTCATTTTGAAAAACATGTATATTTCTAATCCCTTATCAGCCTTTATACTACATTAGCAGGGAGCTCATGTGGTTCTTCTCATTCATCAAGCCACTGTCAAACTAATTCAATTCCCCATTAGCAGCCTATGAGAGCCATTTGCTTATCAATGCTGTGAAGAGGGGCTGCAGTTCCCGTCTTAGTCTGACTAAAACAACTCCTTAATATTTCCCAACATCACGAAAGGAATCTTAAGTCTTCGACATGACAGATACTTTCCTCGCTGTGATTTTCTCCTTCTAAACACCAGCAACCTTAAATCTTCAGCGTACCCACTACTCAAAATCCTCACATACAACAAATTACCTTCGTTCTACAGAATTTCTTTTAGAGAAAACTGATGTAAAACTAAGAAGACAACTACTCCAGCCATTGGGTACAATTAATATTTAAAAACCACTAAGAGTTGTATCCAGATACTATTTGTATGCTATTGTCGTGTGTGAAGTCAGTTTAATCCATGTTTGGATTAGTCTTCAAGAATATAATACATCAATAACGTTTAATTTATGAATTACAAGATGTCAGTGATTATGAGTCTGTCTTTGTGCATAGACATGTAAAAGATTCCCAAGCCCCCCTTGCTGTAGCAGCAGGTCTCTCTGTACTTATTTCACTATATTCACATAAGAAATGTTAACTGAGACTTTATAAAGAAGGTCCTCAAAACCCTGGGCCTGTGCCAAGTAGTGCTGAAGACAACACCACAAGAACAAGAAAGAATTTAAGACAACTGCAGTAAAAGTCTGGCAGAGCATCACCAAGTAAAAAACAACAGTGTCTGGTCATGTCTATAGGTTTCAGTCCTCAGGCAGTTTACTGACTGCAACCATGTGATAAAACTGATTGTTGAATTCATGATTATGTTAGTTTGTCCAAACACTTTTGAGTTTCTAAAACTGGGGGACCACGTCTAAAAACAGCTGTAATTCTCATGCAGTTCATTTGACAAGAGAAAGCTGACAGTCTGCACAGCTTGGCTGTTTCACTTCAAACCCACAGTGTGAACACAACAAAAAGAAAAGCCACTGTTCAAATACAAATTAACCTGACTGCAAAAGAAAAGCAGAAAATCTTTAATTTTCCACCTACTATAAAACTTTTCAAGCCTACGAATAACATTAAACTGCCCTGATCTTTGTATGGTATTTACAGAACAACTATGGAAAGAAGGACACTGCAGATGTTCATGTTTTCTCAGGCACAAAGTCATTCTGTGAAGAGTTAAGACGTGATGTGGGAGGCACAGAGGAGATGTAGGAAAATGGGGGAAAGAACAGCGAGAGAGGAACCGGTTCTTGAGAAAACCGACAGGACAGACTTCAGAAAGAGATGGCAAGGCAACTGGCACAAATCTAAGTGAGAGGAATCTAGAGCCACTGTGATCATGCTAATATTATTTGAACCCACTCAGACTATATTTAATCAAACAAATCTGGATTGTTCCTCCATATAAAAACTAAAATTCTTCTGATATTTGGAAAATATAATAATTTTGTCTAAAACTATTTCAGTTTCCTAATTTAAGATCTGGTATATTGGATGTGTTAAACTGTCATGAAAACAGTCAGTATGGTGGGTGACATTTTTGTAGTTGGGAACAAAACAGTTCACATAGCATTATTAATAATAGTTTGGTGTTGGTATGGCAGTAAGGAGCATTTCATGAACCCCACAAGCAAAGAGAACAGAGAGGCAGCTGTAGCAGGACGCAGAGGAGAAGGAGAAGCAGCCTCCACAGAAAGAGAGAGGCTGCAGAGAGAGGAGAGCTTTGGTCTGGTTTTACTTCGAGTGGTCAGGAGGAGAGAAGACGGAGCAGCGCAGCCAAAACCTCCTACTCCCGCCCAGATCTAAAGAATCCCACGGAGCCATAGAGACACTGGGGGAGGCCTCCACTTGGATTCAAATGTGCACAGTCAACACATTTTCTGAGCCAAACACACATGCACACTATAGCTTATAATCTACTATACTACAGGTAAACACACACACACAGAGAACAAGACCTACTCAAGTCGTTGCCCATTAGACCATAATCCTTCAAGGCGCTCTGCCTCTAGGACTCACACTCAGGTAACGGACCCCAGCAGGGGTAGTGGCCTTCTTATTAGATTAGAGAATAGTTCAAGGCACCACGCCAGCAGGGAGTTGCTCCATTAAGACAAAGGCAGAGCTCAGTGGATATCTGTTTTATGTCTTGCTCCCTCGCTCTTGGACTGTATTTACTGCTCCTCCTGTTTAGCTTGCAGGTTGATGTTGAGACAGAAAAAAAAGATCAGGAGAAACAGGGAAATGCAACAAGTATTGAATGTGGACAAAGTTGAATAGCATGTGCAAAGAGAGGATGCAGAGAGTGTGTTGATGTACAAGTAGGCAGGTTAAATGGAGGTGGAGAGAACGTATGCTAGCATGTCTGCATGCACTCAGACCCTCCACAGGAGAGCTGTGCAGTGAGAGACAGTTCATGTTGAGATGGAAACCCATGTGGGCAGTGCTTTATTGTGCTTTCGTGTTTCCATGTTTCAGCAGATCTGTTTCCTGCATCTTTGCATTATAGCCAATTGAAGCAGCTTCCTCCAGTCCCATTAGAAATTACTCACAAAAATCTGTGTCAGCCGCACAGAGAAATACAGAGAACATAACCCGATTTATTACCATAATACAGCCAGGTACGCTTCATTATGAACTCACTCACTCACACACACACACACACACACACACACACACACACACACCATCGCGTCTCATTATACTTGTAAGGACAATGAGCTAATGCATTCCCTAGCCCCTTACCCTACAATCACAACTATATGTCTAACCCCAAACAAACCTACCCCTAACACTAAAACCTCTTAAGGACTGGGTAAAATGCTCTCACTATACCAAAACTATACGATTCTAACTTGACTTCTGGTCTGATGCTCTTATTGTCTCATCCCACTTCCTGTTCCTCCATACCTTCATTAGTTATCAGTAATTATCACGGATTTCACCTGTTACCCGACAGGTAAGCAGCACACGCAGACACTCACAACCTGCCAGACTGAACTCTCCGGCCTGCCTTGGTTTTGCTGTTCTGATGCTCATCTGGCCTCTCCGCCTCTGTCTCATCAGATCTCAGAACTCTCTTCTCCTGCCTGGATTTAGTCTCTGAGGTTATTTGGATTTTTGATTGTTGGATATATGGATTGAATACTGGATTTGAGCCAGCCCTCCTGATTCATTTGTCCAGCCTGTTATTTTCTGTCCCCTCCATGTTGCTGACCACAACAAACAAAAATTACACTGGCCAACACAGCCTCCACCTTAATTTATTTGAATTGAATTTCTCTCCAAATGTAATTAATAAACAGCTATACCGTCAACTGTGATTTGTCTGTGATGATTTGAGGATGACAAATATATTTTCATTCATCTTGACCATACTGTTTTGGTAACAACAATAAGAATCCTGGGCAGATAAGGACAAAAGGTAAGTGACATTGACATTTTCACATTGGAAAATTCCTCATTTATTCATTCAGTGTTTGGGTTTTAAAACATTCATGGTATCATCTATAGATTTCTATAAATAAATATCCCCTGCGCCTCTCGCTCATAAAACTTCATACAGCAAACCTACCATGATTAGCGATGGGAGGTCCAGCTCTTTTTCAAAGGATCAGCTCCCTTAGAAAAGCCTGCTCCCAAATGGCTCTTTATTTAGCATCACTCTGAGCCTTCTATTTTAGCCTAATTTAGCAATTATGAATGGTTTGTGTGTTTTTAAGCAACTTTTGTTTAGTGTTATTTTTATGCATTTTCTAACTGCTGTTACTATTCAACATTTTAATCAAACCTTTAAATATACAATTGGTAGTGCCACGGCAAACATATCAAATAAATATAAAGGCTAAAATCTTAACATTAGGACACTTAAGATAAAAGTCTTTAGTGCAGGTCTGCATTCAGAAATTTCAGCTCATTTCGTCACTTTTGCTTTTATAGAGTCTCTCCATCTCTCCGTGTACCTGGTCTTTACCACTACACTCACAGTCTTCAGAGCGTCTGCCCCCCTTCCTTATTACACATAATGTTATGATTCAAGTCTGTCTTTTATCATTAAAAACCGTGGTTGATTACTGCGCTTTGACAAACAAAAAAATCACAAAAATACTGATAACTGTGAAAATTTGAGTCACTGTAATCACGTTATTACATTTTCATGTCGTTTGAGGAGATAAGACCTGCCAGTTTTCTCACTTTTCCAAAATTAAATAATCTCTGTTTAAAAGCTCAAACTGGTCCTCACAGAGCTACACATTTACACATACACACTACGCCACTTATAAAAATAGCCATGGCCATTTCTTCACCTGCTCCCAAGCTCAAGTCCTCGGGACATTCACTGCCCACACACCGAGACACCTACAGTCCATAAACACGGAGAACAGCTGAGAGTACAATCACACAGGGAAATTAAATGTTTTTACATTTTTAACGTGAAGTGAAGACTCAAGTGAATTTATTATGAGTGCAGGGTTGAATTTATAGGTCACCAGAAGAATCAATGAAAGCAATATGAATTATAATGATTCACATAATGCACATAATGATTATGTAACTTTAGACCTAGCGAGGATTTCATTTCCCATCACATTATGCTGACGAAGCAAAACCACACACCAACACTTTATCATCCCTGAGTGATCGCCCTGCTGACCAGCTGACTGAATGACTGTCACTGTGAATGAAAGAGGAGGACACAACGCGCTCTCGGGACAGGATAATTAAACAATCGGAGAACAGTGTGGGTGATGAGAGGACACAGGAAGGGATAGATCGAACCTGAAACACAACCAGCCGAATCATTCAGTTCCTTTCTTATTACTGTGCTCTCTCTCACTCTTCCCTGACAACAACAACACTAGAAGCAATCTTCAAAGAAAATCAACATCTCTCCGGTTTAGATTCAGGGCATTAGCATGAATTTAAGCAGGCAAACTCAGAGAAGAAAAAACAATAAACATTTTTCCCTCTATATGTTTAAGCACTTTTTCAGCACCATAGACAAAACCAGATTTCTACTTTGCTGAAAAACCTCATTTGCATGTTTCCGCTCAGATGAATAGTGAGATGCACCTCATGGTCCCTGAACTGTGACGTTGCAACAACTTTAACCAAACATTTGTGATTGTTTACGTGACGACAGCCCTGACATGAGGCCATTATTTCAGACTTCCTGCATCGAATATGGCTCAGCACATAAATAACAAAAAATCACATGGGGAGAAGAAGAGATAAAGCATTCCCATGAAAAAATGTCTCTTTTCCTAGCAATCCTGCTCAGCATCCTCCCCCTTTAATCATCTTCCTTTTTCTTTCTCATTCTCCCTGTCCATCATCCTCTCGCCTCCCTCCTCTCACTCTCCTTCCTCTTGATTTCAGCTTCACTACAGAATCATGACAGCATCTGGCCCACACAACATGGACTCAGTTACCTTTGTCTCTGTCTCCCTCCTCACACCTTCGATTTGGTTTTCTCTTTGCTTCTTTGCACCACCTCACTATGTTCATTTATCAAAATGAAGTTAGACTTAGGATGTTTTATATGTTGTATGTCTTAGTAAAATGTCATGGAATGACATATAGCTCCAACTTGATCTTAATGTTTCTCCCAGATACTCCCAGATTTGATCCCCCCACACCCCTTTCCCCCTCTGAGTCTTTCATCTTTCTCTGCCCTCTGCATCCCTCACATCTTTCTGACCTTTAACAGTGTAATCACCAAAGTGATGCCATTTAAACACAAGTAAATACAAATTTATAAACTGACTCACAATAAAAGGTTAAATCGCTTATAATGCAATAATTGAATGTCTTTCCACAAATAAGCGATAGGAAATTTCAGGCCATTATCCAAATGTCTACAGCTGCCAAATCTCCCAATCTCTTTCTGCTGCAGGGATTCGGACACGACAGGTGATTTTGGACTAAAAAATGGGTGCTAACTTAACATTGTTGTCATACAGGTATGAATCTGAATGTATAAATTACTGCGCATGCTGCTGCAGATATTTACGCACAAACCTGTCTGCCATGGCCGCGCGTGTAGGCAGCTGTGACCAGCGTTCACCGTTGCAGTAGTGGGTGAAGAAATGTCAAATGGCTTCAACTGAACTTCAATGAGAGATCACAGATAGGGAAGAGAGATGTGCTGTCAGCGCTTATGTCATAACCCCAACCCCCAGACTTATTCCCTGTGGGATATATTCAGAGCATCTCTCTCAGTAATTCTCTGGCCATGAAGGATTATGACAGCACCAGTTCGCCACTAACACAATTATATTGTAGATATGGGGAAAATGTAACAGAGAGCAAGCGAGATATCGAGGAATGGCAGGACTTGAAGAGAAAGAAAAAAAGCAAAAGCAAGAGATCAAAGTGCTGTAGACACTGTTTTGTCTACCCTGGATGTGTCGACGAAACGCAGGAAAAATCTCAGAAAACAAAAGTAGAAAGAAGCAGACATCACTCTTAACATCACGATTAAAGCAAATCAGATTGGCACCATCTCAGTTGCTGCCAGCTGTTACGTCAGTGTCCTTCCACGGCATCATCATCATCATCATCGTCATATTGCTTGACATCACATTCATCTGGATATTTAGCCATTGCTCTTCAACCTTCACCACCACCAGTATTTTGGAGATTTTCCTGTGCAGCTCTTGGACCACAAACCTTCTTTGACCTTAATGCAGAACTAATCAAATATGAATCAATATTTGTGTATTTAAAATGATTAACTTGATGTGAAGGAGGCTGAGTAAACTTTGTGTGTGTGTGTGTGCGTGTGTGTGTGTGTGTGCGCAGACTATTTACCTCTTACTGTGGAGGGCAACTGACACCAACGCATGTCTTTAGTTGTTTATTTTGGAGGACTTGTTAGTTGTTAGTACCCATTAAACCAGAAGCAAATATTACAAGACTATTATCCAACAAGCGGCCAAAGCTACTTAGGACCTAAAGGGGTCAGTGACAGTTTACAGATTGTACTGTATTATGTTTAAAGGCCTTATCTTAAGTATAATAGGACCTATCTGTGCTGCTAAAGAACCACACTGATTTATGAGATGAGGTGACATGATTATTATGAGGAAAGGGCGACACTCTAAAAATTCAATTTTTCAATTTCAGCAATGGTAACAAAATGACCAGAGGCTAATTCTCCTACAACAGAACAGGAAAGTTTGATTACAGAAAAGTCTTTATTACTAGCGCCTCTATTAGCTGTAGCCCCGAGAACAGTTACTCTTTATGAGTATGTGAACAAGCAACAAGATCTTACTACGCAGTGAAAATGTGTTAGTGCATTATAAAAATGATACTCACTTCACAACTCACTGATTTGCAGGAAATATCACAGATAGAAAGTCAAAATCAAAAAATCCATCTATCACGAATACAGGTGCTTATTTCTTCTTTTACTGGTACGGATAATGATGGTGTAGTGCATGATTCAATGGATTCTCAATTCACACATTTCAAAAATAACTATTAGCAGCCAACAGAGATTGGATATCATTGAAACTGTCACCTCATTAGAAAGACAGACAAGTCCCTGGTGAAATGCCAGAATGGTCACACTCATTTCATAGCTCATTAATGCAATTATGCAGCCTCAACGTGTTGATGAATAACGTGTGTGTGTGTGTGTGTGTACGCATGTGCCTTTCTCATGGTTAACAGTGACAATGCATTTTACTGCTGCTTTATTGCGACAGCCTTTTTTTTTTTCCAACTGTTGTTTGTATTGCTGAAGTAGTATCAACAGAGAAGATCAGGTCATGATCAAGGACGGATGCAAAAGCTGCGGAATAAAGTGGAATAAAGGGGAGGTGGATGTGAGCGGGGGGGTTGCTGAAAAAAGAAGAAACAAGAAAGTCAAATGACAAACACAGTCTTTGATGGTGCTCCACATCCACCCTATTAGTTAATGTGTCACTCTAACACCAAACAGGCAGTGACAGTTAGTACCCCAGCAATACACACGCACAAAGAGCTGCTTGAACCAATACTAACACTGACTAACAAGGCTGCACGGAGGAGACAGGAGCGAGAAAGGAGGGGGGAAAATGTAGAGGAGGAACAGAAGCCATCTGATAGATCACTGATAGGAAGAGAGCAATAATGGAGGAGCGCACCATTGTGGGGAGGATGATAGAAATAGAGGTAGAGGATTATTATTAGAAAGAGGGAGATAGGAGATGAAATGAGAAGAGATGAAGGTAAAATGACCTGTTACAGGTGCAGCCTAAACAAATAACCGACCGCTGCAAAATGATAAACAATCAGATTTGATTGATAACAGTCCCTGTGATGTGTGAAATCCATAATAACCTCATCAGTACGTTTCCCCTTAGGTTTTAGAAGAAAGAAGGCTGACAATCTCATATCTGCGCCATCTGTCACCAAATCGCTGGCGGGCCAACTGGGAGTGATGGGACGAGGTGAGGCGAGCGGAGACGCTGTGTAACCATTTTAGTTATTGAGACTGGCAGCTTTAGGCAGAAGGCTAACAAGCTCTTGGAAGAGCAGAGTGTTGGTAGGCAGGTGTTGAGCTCATAAAGTAGCTTTATGTGCATATGGGCGATGCTTGAGCAGAACTTGCACCCTCACATAAATATGAGCAAAACTCAATTTCCTGCCAAAATGACACACAAGCACACTGGTGAGTAAACTTGCAGTGTGACTCCACGAAAAAACACACAGCAGCAGCTCAATCTGTAAAGCTCAGTTCTCTTGTCTTTGACGCCACCATGAATACTAACACTGTCAAATCTTTGTGATACCTGAAATGTATAGTTAGATTTTACTTATTAAAAAAAAAAAAAAGGTCAAATGTTGCACAAACATTTCACACTACACAAGAAACACTGCAAAGTAATGACAACATTTAGCTGAGGCAGGTTTTACTAAATGAAAACTGTTCAGAATTTATTTCCTGTAATATGGAACCTCACTCAACTACTTTTTTACCTTTCGTCCGCTGGGTCACTGTGAGCACACCGAACTGAAGCTGGAGTTACTGGTAAATTATCCCATTAAATACAACATGCTACTTTCCTTTGATTTACGTCACTGTAAATTTAACCACACCCTGTGCCTCACTGTCCCAACGCAATTTAAAAGCCAAGAACACTGACCCTTCTATCGCCACCTGCTTTTGGACCACTGGCATCTGCCAGACAGGGAATTTTTCCACAGTGCACTGCTGAAAGTAAATTTAATTCAGTTCAATTCAATTCATTTTATTTATATAGCAGCAAATCACAACAAAGGTCATGTCAAGGCATTTTACAATGTAGGATTCATGACCATACAGAATATAACTAAATATAGAGTTATACGTTCCACCTGAGCAGCACTAGGTGACAGTGGAGAAGAAAAACTCTCTTTAACGCAACAAACCTCCAGAAAAACAGGCTCAGGGTGGACGGCCATCTCCCTAAAGCAGTCCAGATGAATTACATGTTCACTAAGCAAGTTACTTTTTAAACTGTAATATTGAGGAGGCTAGGTTACAAAACGACAGGGAATCTGAATGAAACCGAAAGTGCTTAATTTACACAACTAATAGTGACTTATGTTGTTTAGTCATAGTCATTTCAAGTGTGTGCGTAACCTATACTAAGCCAAGAGCACATCTAAAGTAAACTTATTCAAACCTAACCGTAGGTGTACTACACTAAGTACGCTAATGTGTGTACGAAATACTATTCCTACTTCACTTTACTTAGTATTTTAGGGCAATCTGTTTCCTTGGTATTTGAACGTAAGATATAAATATATCCAGACCCACAGCGTCACCTCCATGAGATTCAAACAGCAGCACTAAAACAATATTAATCTAGTGCTGATGGGAAATAACAGTCTGTGACTTGGATTTTAGTTCAATTTTATTTGGTCCCGATTGCCTGAAATTGGTCTGGCTGGAGCTGCTCCATCTGCCATTTCTTAGACACGGAAGATACGATCAAAATAATAAGAGAACATGGAATCACCAGCTAACGTGTAATTCCTGTCAATCCTGACCACTTTTGTTTAATATTGCTTGACTTTTTTTCATTGACGCTGGTGACAGTGTCTTTGACTGTTTCTCCGTCTCTCTTGATTGTACTGTACTGTGCCTGCTTCCAGCACAGTGAGGAGGCAGCATGGCAGGCTGCAGACACGCCTCTCTTCAACACACACACACACACACACACACACACACACACACAGCTGGCAGGGCTGGGTTTTCTCCCTGGAGGCCAATTCATAGCTACTTCTTCACAGAAAACCGAAGAGCCGTAAATTGTTTTCCCTCTCTCTCTCTCTTTTGCTTAACTGCCAATTACCCAGCTCTGAGAAAGGCCACAACACACACACACACACACACACACACACACACACACACACACACACACACACACACACACACACACACACAC